>JAZDUH010000342.1:10085000-10452500 GCA_036419115.1 Scarus forsteni
GGCCCTGCAGGACCGACCCCCTGCTGCTGCTGCAAACGCCACACGTTGGTCCTCATTACCAACAAGAGATCGCACAAGAGTAACTGGACGACCTAGAGAGGGAAGAGGAAAGGACTGAGACAGGAAACACTTGTGGGACATTCACTGACTAATGCTTCAGAGCAGTGCCAACAGAAAAACTCAGCTGGGACTTTGGGACTATTTCAGATAAATATATGGCCCCTAAAAGTGGACTGGGTTCTATACCACATCTATATGCCAGTATGAAAAGCAAAGATGGCTCAAGTGTACTGGGACACACTTAGCTATGCAGATCAGGCTGGTAGGCTTCTTCAGAGAACTAAAAGCTGCCACACAACTACATAGACACTCACTGCTGTGGACCTGACTCAACACAACACAGAGAGTAGAAATTCAAGATGGAAGAAAGTCAAAACATTTTCCGCTGCGAGACTCCCCCAAACAAAGTCTGAATCTTAAATATGAGTGTATCTTGTGTTTAGATGTCATTTTTTCTATCATGACGGTGTCTGCTTGTTCCTGTGGGCTCCGCTGTCAGCAGCCAGCTCTGTGTTGCACTGCAGATACATTGCACTCGTGACAAACATGCAATGCAACTACAATGCACCACAGCTCGGGCCATGGAGGAGCGG
Organism: Scarus forsteni; assembly: GCA_036419115.1. Classification (NCBI taxonomy): domain Eukaryota; kingdom Metazoa; phylum Chordata; class Actinopteri; order Labriformes; family Labridae; genus Scarus; species Scarus forsteni. The sequence continues at coordinate 10,085,654 of JAZDUH010000342.1, forward strand.
ACACTGAGCTACAGATCTACCAACATGACCATCTGCTGAGCGCCAGAGGGGAGGACACAGCTGCATCACAGAGGAGCTGTCTCAGTGGGTATCAGGGTTTAACCGTGAAGCTTTGTGTTTTGGGAAAAAAAAAAACGATAACTGGGATTTTTAAGGGTCATACTCCTGAAACGCACATCCCTGAAGCATATTATTAGATGTGTCAGCTTGCCCAACCTTCCCTTCTGCCACTTAAATATTCTTCTCTTTTCTGTTAGGCATTAACTTCTGGCTTCATTGCTGCCCCCACATATTAGCTCCATTTAACAGGGTTTCTGCAGAAATCAGCCAGTCAAATTTAAAGCTTTTTACACCATTTTAATGTTAAACTGTATAATTTTCAAAGCCATGGCTGAGAACTTGAGAAAAATTATGCTGGTTTGTTTTTTGTAAAAGATGATTGTTATATAAAAATGGTCCCAACAAATATATCATCTTAAGCATATAAGAGCTTACGGAGCTGAGAGAGAACTTGTAGTACACTTACATTATTAACTTATTTTACACTGGAGGGTGACCACTACTTCTTCAAGGCATGTGCCTTAGTTTGTTTGTTGTCTGCCCCTGTTGGCCCTTTTCCATTAGCCCCACTCTACTCGACTCTACTCGCCTTGTGCTGCTTTTCCATTAGCCCCAGTCGCCTGCCCAACGGGGTGCAGTGTCGCTGTAAACAGCTGAGCGGCACTGTGGTGACGTCAATTCGAGCGCGACACAACAATCTGTGGCTTATTGTCACAAACCGAGTAAAAAAGGAAAAAGCTGAATTTTTCCTGGAATTTGCATTTCCCTTTTCTTCCTCCACCTGGTCCGGCCCAACGGCCACTCTCCAAACATTCGGTTTTACGGCAATTGCACCCGACCAGCTAAAAACAATTATCACAATGCCTTGTGTGTTAATACAGATGTATATAACTGGTAGGGCTGAAGATATATCGTTATCGAATCTATATCGATATTCAAGATATTAATATAAAAAAAGAAACAATATAAACCATACAGATTTCCTCTGCGCTTTCCCTGCATATACTGCTCTAGAAGTCACAACAAATTTCATTTTTTCGATATTTCCACCTTCATATCCAACATACAGCATAAAAAAGCCTAAAGAACTGTCTGAGCTCCTGCGTTTGTGTGTGAGTGTAAGTGCGACTGTGTGCACACCTTGTCTAAACTGGAGCTGTGGCAGTGTGGTCCCAGGTTGAGGCTGTCTCGGAGCAGAGCGCTGGCCTTGTCACTGTAGCTCAGGCTCTGCTGGCAGTTTTCTGGCTTAGACAGGAGAGCTCGCACCGCCCTGAAAGTGTTCAGACACGCCTTGGGCAGAAGACTCCTGACACAGCGAGGGACAGAGGAGACAGAGGACACGGGTTAAAGTCGGGGGAAAGGCGTGTATGTGTGTGTCGGCGAGTGTGTGATCGCTGTTTGTCAAACTTACTCTGCGTTCTGCAGGCTGCGGGGCAGGTGCTCCACGGTGGGATACAATCTCTCTGCAGCAGAGTCATCTCCCTGGAGCCAGTTGATAATCACCACGGTGACGGAGGACCACCACTTTGAGTGAGGGTCACAGCCTGGAAGATGAAGCATATTAGTCAAAAACCTGACAGGAGAGGCCTTCAGATCATTGAAGGCATGGTTTCATGCTTTCAATAGCAAACAGTCACATTAACATAAATACAAAAACAGGAGAGGAAATAGGGGTGTCCAAATTTATTAAGAACTGACTGTTGTCATCCATCTTAATTAAACATGTGAATGCTGCTTTGGATGTTTCTTAAATTAAGTATGACTTAATTCTCAGAACTTTATTACCTACTCTTTATTCTTACTTTAATTTCAGAGTGCTGGCTTGTCTTAACATAATTAAAAAAATAATAATCTTAGACTTCTGAGCCTTACCCAAGACTTCCACATTTAATCTCAGAATTTTTGTATTTTTCCCTCCAAAATACTAAATATTATCCCAGAATCAGGACTTTTTGACCAAAAAGTCTGTTTTTCAACAGACTTAAAATCAAGCTCAACCTTTTGTTTTCATTTGGAATTTTTTTGGTCATTATGGTCTTCTGTGTTAACACATATTTATCATAACTTCTTTTTTTTTTTAATTATTATTATTACTGTTTCCTAAATCTGGCATCCATTGCATATGCCATGAAAAAACTAGTCCTTCTAGAAATGTAGTTGATGAGCCCTGCAATGCCATACTAGCTCACTGAATTTCTAGCCAGTGAGTACCAACCACATCAGAATTGTGGATCAACTTCAACTGAAATGCAGCACTTCAAACGATCGGCTGCTGCTGCAGGTGAGTCATCCTTCTCCACTTAAAGCAGCCGCGGTAAAGTTCCATGAACTTCGCCTGAGGGGTTTGTTAAAAATAGCAATCCCTTGTTGAAACAGGCAAATTGAAAGATAATTAGCTAAAACGGTGGGCTTCTTGTTAAACCGCTCTGCAATACAGTTACATGTGGCTCTTACGGTTTCTCAGTTTTTTGCACACGGCTTCAAATTCTGTAAAATTATTGATGATCAGCATGAGGGAAACTATTTATCAAGTTTTTACCATTTATCAATTCACAGTTTTTTTAATTGAGAACATCAAAGCTTCAATGGGTGTTGGTATTTTTTTTTAGATTTAAAAAAGTCTACAATGACTTCTTGGATAAATTAGTTCAATTAATATTTTAAGACTGATGCCGCCGTTTATTGAATTTCCTAGGACATAAGCTCATAAAAATAAAAGCCCAGATTAAAAAGATACTTTAAAATATACTTATAAGGCTGTTTACTTGGATATTAAAAAAGTTTACCTTGATATTAGATTTGTTATGGGCAGAAAAAGTTTAAAAATTATATGTTTTTAATACACGGTCTAATAAATTTCAACAAAGTGGAGAGACTGAAAAATGTTTACGACTAATGGAATCAAATTTATCCGTTTGTCCCAGCGGCATAATGTAAATGAATAATGTTCTGATACTTCATGCCCTTGATTAACTACACTATTTCCCCACTGGCCTACTAAATAGTTTGAAAATATATATAAATTTATACAGATTATTTCAGAGTAATCACATTCACTTCTTCTTCCTGTTGGACACTTATTGTGTAGCTCCATGGGAGGTATTTGTACTGCACTCCTGAACAAAGTCAGTAAAGCACACTGATGACTGAATATGTGACTCATGAGGACCAAAGTTAGATCTAAAATTCAACATCTCTTTATAACAAAACAAGACATTTTATAGCCATAAATTTCACTAATCTAATTCAAGGCTTTAAAGAGCTATTATAGATCTACAAGAGCCCTGCTAAATATGATTGTGTCTAACTCATCCATGATCAGTATCAGCAGCAGACAAACGTAATTGGGGCATCTCTGCCTGGAAGACAGCTGCTGTCTGTATCCTGACCTCTGTAATCAGCAGAGTCACTACACACTGAGAAAGCAGCCATTTTGAAGTCTCCCTCATGAGGGGAACTCCTCCATTTAACACACAAACCCGCTGGAAGACTTCTAACACTTTGTGAGCGACCTGAGGCTCTGCCAGGAAAAGTCTCAGATTAAAGCCTCCCTCCGACCGGCCCCCCTCCTCTCAAGGTGATCACTGATTTGACAGTGCTGAAGATAGATGATGCAATCTACAGGAGGCCTTCTTTCCACCGAGCAGCCCCTCTGCTCAGATCAGTGATCAGTGAGGAAAGAGGAAGTGGCAGGAGGGGGACAGTCGACCGAGTGTAAATCGGATTGCTCCATCTTAATGTGAAAATAAACTTTCTCTCTGCACTTTTAATTCTGCGCACACACTCACAGGAGGAGGAAGTGCAGACCTCTCAAAAAAAGATAAAAGAGGAGGAAGAAAGGAGCATGAAGGAGGACTAAGTCAGTAAAAATGAAAGGAATGACAGCACCAGGGACGTACCTGTGACAGTAGCCATGTTGGAGCCGATGGCGAAGGACTGGGACGTGGCACCTGCAGCATCTGAGGCACTAATCAGCAGCTGGAGATACTCCAGAGCGTCAGCATACTCCCTGAAGAAGAGCACGGAGGAGGGTTAGTTTTCTGACATGTGAACTTCACATAATGATTATTACTAAAGAGATTATCTTAATTTTGTCATTGATATTCCATAGTAAAATCTGCACGGCAAAACACAAACATGAGCCAGTGTGTTGCCTAATTTCTAGTTAACAGCATGTCACTATTGTGTTTTAGGGCTGGATGATATGGCTTAAAAACAAAATCCCCAAGTGACACAGAAGTTACATATCAAGTTTTGCCTTTATGTTATCAAAATATATTCTAAATCCAAACAGAATTTCCCTTTTATAGTTAAAGTGCATGTCATAAAATGTTGATTATGTAGTTCAAATGTGGGCAGGCTGGTGCACTGACTGCTCTCTGGTGAGTATTTAATCTCATTTAAAAACAAATAAAAGCTTTAAAATGTGCTTGTGCAAAACCTGACATCATTTAACAGTACATTTTTAGTATGAATATTTTCAAACTTTGAAGCATCTTACAGTCGAAGTAAGTTAGGACAAAAAAAATCCAGATAAATCAATATATTGCCCAGCCCTACAGCAGTTACATTTAAGTTACACACTGGGGGATTAAATTAAAAGCCTTGACACTTAATTTTTCCTTTTTTTAAAAAAAGGGATAGAACGAGACAAGTCCTTATCTTGAGTCTACACCCCTTTCCGAGTCAAAAGTAGTTTTCACAACTGCAGCTCGTCACTTTGGTCCATTCAGTTGTAGAAAAAAAGCTACAAATTTAGAAATTACCTTTGAATTTTACATACGGAGCTGGAGAATTATTTGTTTTACATATAACGAACATGTTAAATAGCAGCTAGACAATAATAAAGACTTTTTTTATTATTTTACTGCAGCTTCTCTTATCTTATGTTTTAAATACTAATAATACAGACTTAAAGAATGTGATTTGAAAAACTAGAAATGGTTTACATCATTCAAACAGCCAGTATGGTTGTCAAAAACATGAAATTAGGCAGGTGCCTTGTCTCTATACTGGACATAAATAAGACTTATCAGAGGAAAAATATCAACTATGAATCAGGTTATGCTTCCAGCAAAACATTTAAGTGAATTAAGAGTTTTACAGATGTGTCTGTTTCCTTACCCGTCTCCCTGGTTTGGCCTCTTCTCTCCACAGGGCTGAGCCACACAGTACAGAGCTTTCTCCAGGAGGTGCTCTCTGAAGGCCTGAGTCACCTGAGCCAGAGGATCCACTACAAGAAGATAAATGAACTATTAACACCATGATTTACACGAGTGAGCATGTCCTAGGGTGTGTAACACCAGAAATCTGAGCTTAAATATAATATTAGTGGAGCTTAAACAAGATCAAGACTTGTTTTACTAACAAAGCCACAGAAATAAGCATAAAGCATAAAACGTTTGACATGTTTTTATTTGTTGAATGAATCAAATTTTGCAAGACAAGTCCTGCACACAAGATAATCCACAAAGACACTAAAGCTGCATTAAGCCGTTGTACTGTTACAGTTTAGACTTTTGTTGCAATATGGAAACTTGTTGAACCCATATTAAAGCACTGAACAAGTATAAGCACAGTTTACGCATACATGCACATGAACTCCACCCTCCCCCCTTTTTATAATATATATCAATTAGCTTATTCATCAAATTTTTCCAGCGTGTAGACCCTTTAAATTGTCTTTTGTATACAAAATTAAATTGTCTATTGTATACATTGTATATGCCAATGTCTTTGCCTTTTCCTCTGTTCTCAGTTTTTTTTTCAAAGAGGAAGAAAAGAATAATAAAGGAGAAATGTACATTATTACTGCATTTGATGCTGTATATTTAAAAAAAAGCTGAGTAAAAAAAAAGTGTTGGGTATCTTAACAACAGTAGAGGGGTCCTGCCTTTGGGAAAACTGCTGTTGACACACATGGAGTGATAAAAAAACCCTCTTTAAACTCACCAGTGTTTCCAGCCTGGCTGTAGATGCTCTCTTTAGGAGTGCTGCGAATGGCCCAGTCTCCATCCACAAAGAAGCGGTGACCCAGTGGGTGACAGAGCCACTGCATTGCTGGAGGAACACTGCCGCTGGACGACAGGCAGGCCTGACGTGCGCTGCTCAGGAACACACGCTGTCAGAAGATCACAGAGAAGGATTCAGTAAAGCTGGATAGACGTGAGAGCAGGTTCCAGGTTATTGATGATGTTCAGGTCAAAAGTCATTTAATTAACTTCAAGTCCAAAGGTCACTGAGGAGTTTAGTCTGGGTTCATTAAATAAGGAGGAAAATTTGAACAACCAACAAAATCTTGTGACAGAACTTTGTTTTATCAGCACCACAAGAGCACAAATGTCAACTGTGCAAAAATTAAAATCACCAGGTCAACAAATTGAACTCACAGAGGTGAAGTGCAGGATCCTTGGCAGGCTGGCTTTGACCCTGAGAGCTGCAGACACGTAGACTTCAGCCAGAGAGGCCACAGGCAGGCAGGAGCCGGCACACTCTGCCAGGTTCACTGCACTCAGAGCCATGTGCACCGCTGACAGGTGGCTACCATTCAGCTTACCTGTGAGACAACCAAGACATTTGTTTGTGACAACATTCAAGTCTTTCTGATTAAAAACTAGCTGGTAGCTGTAGGCACTAGTGGGGAACACAGTGTTGGGTCAAGAAGAAGGGCTGATGTGGTTTTTACCTCCACCAAGGAGGTTATGTTTTAGCTGGCAAATGTTTTTTTTCTGTTTATTTGTTAGTAAACAAGATTACGCAAAAACTACAGGACAGACTTTGCTGAAATTTTCAGGAGATGTTTGTAAAGACCCGACTTAAAAATTATTACATTATGGTGGCGATATGTTTATTTGTCTTAATGCAAAAAATTCCCAAAATATTAATAATCCCTTCAGCTAACATTGGGCGGAATTTAAAAATCATATCTCTGCCATTTTTAATGTATTCGATTCCAATGTTACAGGATAATATGGGGTATATATCTCTATCAACAAGGTAAATTTAATCTGGATCTGATCCAGACTGACAACACAAAAACTGAACTTTACAATGGTAAATCCCACTGATGACATTCAATTATTCACATAAATTCAAAACATTAAATGGTGTTCCCAAAACTGATTGTGTTCATACAGGATACCAGCCTCCATGTATGTGCTGAGTTTGGTCCAGATCCTGGCTCTATTCTGGATCAGCTGATCCAGAATTGTATCTTTTAAAGAGGTGGCGAAAGTCTGCGCTCTCTGAGTGTCTTTCTAGTTGTCGAAATGTGCATGAAGGATTTGTTTTTCTTTGACAGTATGGTCCTAACAAGCTAAAACGTGCATAAAGAGCACTGAAACTTTATAACATTTCAGTCTGCGATGACCTTCAAACTCCAAAATCTAATCAGCTCACCCTGAAGTCTGGAAGGTGCAAAGTTTGACAAAAACCCCTCGTGATCTTGGTGTTTGCAACATGCACATTTACAGTAGCCTTTGACCTTTGACAAGCAAAACCAGATTATTTAATCACTAAATCAGGGTGGACGTCTGTGCAAAATTTAAAAGACATCCCTCCAAAAGATCTTGAGATAGGCCAACCATAAAACATGCCTCCAGTCCAGGCTGCAGCACCACATCTGGGCACACCAGTCACTAATCAATCGGCCACGCTGGTGAGCTGATAAATACTCAAAGGAAATAAATTTACAGCTTTTATTGGCTCTTTTTATAGCCCATCAATCCACATGGGCTGACTGTTACATAAAAAGAAAGGCAGCTGCTTCACTCGTTATCGCCTGTGACTCAGTCGCTGTAATTTTCCTCCTTCACGGTTTCACCCGCCAGACTATCTGTGATTTCCAACCGACCAACCTGTCATGTGCAGCTGGTGCAGGCGGTGGTAAACAAGGGCGGCGTCACGGCTGCTTTTGCAGGCGTCCTCCTGCAGGGGGCGGTCTGAGCGCAGCCCTCCAGCTCTGGCAGCCAGCCAGCGGCCCACCCACAGACGCTGGAGGCAAAATCTGAGCAGAGACCAGAGAGCCGCACAGGCCAGGTCCAGCTGAGAGATGGGCAACGGTCGACCGAGAGCCTTCAGACAGGTCCACAGGTTCTGACTGGCCTGGGCGAAATCTCCCTGAGGATGAAGATGATGAAGATGATCAGAGGTTGGGATATTGTAATATTCTTTTGAAGGGCAATTTCCATATAAATGATTCATCTTTTTATATTTAGGCATCTTAACAAATTCCTCTTTGATTAGATGTTCAAAAAAGATACACAATCTACTGACTATTTTTAGAATATGATTTAAAAAATATATAAATGAAATATGAAAGAACAGGGCTGTACCAGTTTCCATCAAACACATTAACGGCAGCAGAGTGCTTTAGGTCGAGTAACTGATGTGGCACATTGTGTCATGTGACTTTTGCTCATGTTAACATTACAGTTGCAATGTTTAAAGGATATATTGTTCAGCCCCAATCCAAGGGGTAAAAAGCTGTTGAAATGTTTAATACTTTGGATTACTCCATGTCTTCTGTTACTTCAGAATTTTAATCAAATCTGATTTCATTTTATTTTCATACTAACATGACAGGGCAAGTGTATCTACGGTCCTAAATAAAAATAATTTAAGAAACTTTTTAACTAACTTAATCAACTTTAGCCACTTAACATTAGTTTAAACTGTTTGAAATACCTATTTCACAATTAATTTTACTCCTATCTCTAAATGTTAAAGTATTTTAAATCACTGTCATACTAAAACCCGTTTAAAAGTCCTTTTTCAATTAGTTAAATAAAACCTTATTTCCTAATACAACTAATATTTTTATGTAGTTTACAAACAAGATCTGTATCAATTTATGTTTTTGAGTTAGCTGTAACAAATTCATATTTGAAGATTAGGCAAATTTCATCAGTTGTCCAATTTTGAAGGCATAAATGATGTTTTGTGTGGACATTTTTCCCTTCAAATTTGTCTGATCTTATATTCTTATGCAATAATTTATTAATGCCTTATTTTAGCATGATGGCACGAAAAATAATGTTTTAAACTCCATTATATTTTATCTGTACATCTGAATATTTCTCACTGAATAAAATTCTCTAACCTTTCCAAGTTTTAGGTACTTTCTGTTTCACAATTCACATATAATCTAAGATATATTTCAGATCAGAAAGTACCAAAGGTTTAAAAAGACACATTTGGTATTTCATAAGAACGTGGCATGAGAGAGGAATGAGTCAATCAAACATGTTCTGTATTAATGCATTGCTTATGTTTGGGTGCGGTTTGGGCAATTTGCGTGAGTTTTTGTTGCTATTATAAGGAAAATATAAGCGAAAAAAGGTGCAGAGGACTTATACTTTAGTTGCCTTAGTATCAAATTTGATATTAATTTGGTTTATTTTTACAAGAGTAAAAAAAGTCTAAAATTCTAGCAATGTTACAACTTTTGAATGTTGCAAAAGATAGAAGCTAACAAATGAAACACCTAAAGAAGGATAAAAATTATTATTGTTATTCAGGTGTTAGAAAGAACAACTAAATTTGAATTCTTTTAACATTAAACAGGAACATACTCTTGCTAGGTCCAGGTCAGCCTGCTTGCGGTGCCTCCAGAACAGGACAGAGGATCCAGAATGTGGTCTGGTTACCGGCTCTCCGTATACCAAAAGTCGAATCAGGACCCCCGACACAAGAATACCGTTCAGAAGCCACACCAGGATTGTCGGCAACATCCAGTCCATCCATCCCCACGAGTCAGCTACAGAAAACACACATTTCAGCTCCATAATTAAGAATATAAGATACGAGTCTGAGACTTTATCAATATTCAAACAGCTCATTTATTAAAGTAATAACAACCGTCTGTACCTGCGATACCCAGAATGTTCCTTCCTCCGTGATGAGAGGCAGTGGCTCCAGCAATCGTGGCCGAGCTGCTGCCAGAGGAGCAGAGCAGAGCAGCCAGAGGATTGAGGGAGAGGAAGAGGAAGGTGAAGGCGCACAGGGCCATGCGGGATCGGTCGAGCATCCCACCAGCACCGCCTCCCGCTGTTGTTCGGTCCAAGACACCCACACTGGGCTGCAGAGGAGAAGAGAGCAGAGACTCACCGTCAAAGAAAACAAACACTTCACTGATGAATATCATGACTGCTAAATTACAAGAAAGAGATCAAATCTGACCAAGACGCAGACAGAGACATTTCACTGATCAGATGAGGCACAAATCACTTTCATTAAACAACAACACCCACTGTGGCATCAGGAGGAGGAGGAGGTGTCATCTAAACAAAAACTTTGGCAAAAATTAGCTCTTTCATTTTCAAAAGTTTAAAAGCTGCATTTTTTAAAGAAAATGTAAGTCTAAGGGTGCTGGTTTAGTAAAGTGGTAAGCAATGACGTACGGCCCATAAAAGTGCTACTGCCGTCCCCCTTTCACAGGCCTATCCACTGTCTCTCTCTACTATCAATAATGGCACACAATGCCCAAAAAAAGTATCTACACTAAAAAAAGGTCAGTGCAGAAAAAGCCACTGTTGTATATATGCCAGACCTGAGGGAGGCACTGTAACCCTGCCAAACACCAAAAACAGAAGAAAAGACGTGGAGCATTGGTGCAATATAAACAAATATAAAATATTATTTTCATTAGTCTCAGTTAATCAAAACATCTTTATCTAGTAGAAAAGTTTAAGAATACAGCCTCTGAAAAGTCTCTTAAATCAAGCATGAGTTGTTGTGTTTTATTTAAAAAAAAAGTCTTATTGTGATTGTTTTGTGTTAAACTGTTGCACACCAAATCGCCCTCAAAGTTAAATTAAAGTTGTTATGACGGTCCTGCCTATGTTAAAGAGGTATTGACACAGTCAACCTCTAAAACAAAGCAGGCAGTATCCAGACTATGTAGTTGAGCTGATCAAGGCTCCCACTTTTTTCTCGAAATCAATTTCCAGGATTTTTCCAGGATGTTATTTCCATATATTTTCCACAACTGGAAAATTGGTCAATCATTTTCCAGGTTTTCCAGGTTTTCCAGGATGTGATGGGCATTATTGCTTTGCTGAATCTGCTGATGCTGACGTGAATGTGTTTCATAAATGTTGCATCGACTGTTTGTTTCTTCTCTTAAAAGACTTTGTAACTGTGAACTGAATCCCCCTTACACGGATAATAAACCTATCCAAATCTGAATCTACTATCAATTATTCAATAAATCAAGGACCTCTGAAGAGCTTTCAGCTGAAACTACACGTTAAATGAGACTCCCGTACCTTAGTGTCCTCGCCCATCGGACTATCAGGCTCCGAGTCGCTGCCACAGTGAGAGAACGAGGTCGGAGAGCCGACATCAGAGGCGGGCGGGGTGGGCAGCTCAGTTTTCACATCGGTCTTCTCGTCCACCTCCATGGCAACCAGGTCCTTGAGAGACTCTGGGGTGAGACGAGGGGAGCGGAGAAAAGGTCAATCAGAGGCAGAGCGGTGAAGACGTCCTCAGCTTTCAGTCTCACTCACTCAGACGTAATAATGGAACATTTTCAGGATGACAGTCACCGTCAATACACCTCAATGCACAAGGTTAACCGAATGACTTCTCTTCAGATGAACTGCAATCACTGAAAAGCTGGAATGGAATAAAAACCAGGAGGGGTATTTAAGCACTTACTGTTTTTCTGGGCGGCCATTTTGAGAGCCATGTTCTCCTGCTTTAGTTTTTGGTTGGACTGCTGCAGGTAGCGGATGTAGTCGATGGCTTTCCTCAGAACTGCAGACTTGTTGAGCTGTGAGACAACATAAATACTGTTAGCTTCCTCTTACTGATTTCTAGATCTTGGAAATATGTAAAATATAGAACCATTGAAATAACTCCTCAGACCTTGGCTTCAGTTCCAGCCACCAGATCTTTCAGCTCAATGATTTTGTCATTGATGGAGGAGCGGTAGCGCTTCTCGATGGCGTTGTGAGCCGTGCGTTTCTCTCCCTTGTGCGGCTGGCCAGTGGGCTTGCCGCTGATGGTGATGCGGTTTATGGGCAGCTTCTCTGCGTCCACCATGACAGGCACCGTGGTCAGGATGGTGCCACCGCCCATGAAGGCCTAAAGAGTGGGAAGAACAGAGGCAGCAGGTGATGTGATGGGAAGAGATTAAAGGGAGACTAGGTGTCAGAAAATATCCACAGAGCTTTACAGATTTGTTATACCACCCTGTCATGTAAATGAGAAACATCAGTACCATATAAACCTTTAAAATGTGTTAAAAACTGAAACATCTTCAACAGGAACAAGTAATTTCACTGGACCTCTCTGAGGAGTCAGAAATTAATCAGCTATCATTCAACCACTAAATCACCCGCCACTATAGTTGGACCTCTTAATCAAGAAATAAAAATGTGCTTTACTATTTTATAGGGATGCTTTATTTTGGGTTCTTTGCCAATATTTAATATCCTGATATTTCTGAGCTCATTATATTAATACTGATAGATTATGTCAAGGGCACAAAGCTTCCACTTTACTGAAATTGGCCTGTTCCTTCCATTAAAAAAATCTATTTGTGTTAGAAACCAATGTGAGGCAAGAAAAGTAATATTTTATTCTGTAATAAATTATAATTTGAATAATAAATGTGGACATTCATTGATGTTGTGGTAAACCATCAATGCATGATTGTTCATTTTGCAAATTTTTCAGCTAATGTGCAGGATAAACAAGGCAATAATATGCCAAAATATCAACTGCAACTACTGAAATTTAGTTATTGACACTACTATCTACTAATACCGATATCATACCAATAGCATCGTGCATCCTTACTATTCTCTCTTTATTTTTGTAGAGAAGTACATTGTTAAATTCACAGAGGACATTAACAATTATATTTTAGCATTAAAAATGTCATTTTAGTTTAAAAAAATAACATTCTGGTGTGTTAACTTTAACAAAAACCCTAAAAATATTTTGGCAATAACCAAGGCTGTGAATTTAGAGCAGTAGTGGCATAAACCTGACAGTGGGTTTTGGTCTGATAAAGTTTTTAAGCACTACATTACATAATGTTTCCAACATTACTTAATCAAATGGGTTAAACTCAGAATTCAAAAAAGGTTTCAGGTTTTATGATGCAAATAACAGATCATCTACAGGTTATAAAAGCATATTTACTTACATTAGAAAAATCCATAAAATAGACTCTCTCTAACCAAAAGAGTAAATTAAAATCTCTTTCATTGGTTGTTAAATTGTTGCATATTGTTGGTTTAAAGGCAGGCTGAACAAAGTCCTAAGGCCCCCCAGTGTGCCTGCCACACCGGTTAAAACCTTCTGATTTATCGTATGAGCTACATATCCAGTTTCACATGGCGTGCTGACCTGCAGGGAGGTGCTCTGGACTGGGGTGGTGGTGGCGAGCGACGTGGGAGAGGCCATGGTGGTGACCATGCAGGGGTCGTGTTTCAGCGTGGTCAGCAGCAGAGACTCGGCTTTGATGAACTGAGGCTGCAGCAACACCTGAGGAAACAAGTCACAGAAAACATGGATCAGGTCGGGGTCCAGGTCAGATTAGCTTTGGTCAGGTGTGAGCCAAACCCACTTACAGGTACTTGTTGAACATGCGGTGCGATGGTTTGAACTGGTGGGCTCGCCGTCGTGGTCAGGATCGGGGAGGCCGTGGTCAGGCCCTGAAGAGGAGTCTGGATGGCCACTGGCTGAACACTCGGGGGTGAAGATGACAAGCTGGGGGCAGGCTGGCTCACACTGCTGGGGCTACCAACTGGAAGGAGAGTTATGGAGAGACGTTTTGTTCACGTGTCCAACAGGTGACTGGATGATCATTTCAACAATTTAATAACAGGACAAGCAGATAGTGTAATAGGCAGGCGTTGACATGGTGTAAAGGAAAAAACGGGGGCCACTTCTTAAAACAAAAACTCTACAAAACACATCAGAAGAGTAGCAAAAATATCCTTACTATAGAGAAGTTTGTAGTTTTGCTGTTTGTTTTTAGTTCCCCTGGGGCGGATCCATCTACACTGCAAGGTTAGGTCATATTACCCACAGCCTAAAAATGCATGACCAAGTGCTCTTGGGGCATTTTTGAGGATTTGAGTGCATCGCTTAATCGTCAGTTTGCTGATGGTCATAAAATGCATCTGAATTTACAACTCAAAAATAGTTAAAGAATTTAGTATGTGTTAATATGTTATTGTGAGTAATTCGGGATGCACAATATCATCACTTTGATATCCCTATCAGCTGTTACTGAAATTTTTGCAGATATTTACAGCCGATATATCGGCCATACATCACCTGAAATATCAGCAAATTACACAAATGTACATTATTGATGCGCCTTCTCATCACTGCATAGATACATTTAAAAATCAAGGGTTTCATTTTTGCAAGACTTAAATGCTGTTTTCTTTGTTTTACATCTGTTCCTCGCAAAAATACACTGTAAAACTGCAAGAAACAAGTCCAGAGCTTGTGCTCTTGACCAGAAATACTGTTATCAGTATCAGCAATAATTACTAAAAATATCCGCATATGGGATATCGGCAAAAATCCAGTACCATGCATCTTTAGTTAAAATTGCTTCAGATTCGAGGACTTCAAGCATTAGTTCTGAACGACAGATTGGGCCTTTAAAATGAAAATCTGACAGATCCGGATACCTCGATGAAATGATTCATCACTCTGTAAAAAGCTTTTTATGCTTGTAAATATCTAAAACAGTAAGTGACCTCTTATAAATTGATGGCTTTATAACTTTAATTTAATATAACATGTAAAAGCAGTGGAAAAATAATAGGACTTTATTTTATTAGAATTATTAAACAGATTTGCCAAAAGTTATTTCAACACAATGTCAGCTGGTCAAATGAGGTGATGATTTTATACTGGGCAATATATCAACTAAATCCATTAATTCAAACTTTTTTCTACCAATTATTCAAAAAGGAAACATAGATTTTTTTCTTAACCTACTCCAATCATAAGATGTTGCAATGATGAAAATATAAATACTGAAAATTTATGGTTTTGTGAGGGTTTGCACAAGCACATGTTTAGGCTTTTATTTTTTAGTTTTTCTTAAAAGAGATTAAATATTAATAAGATGGTTTTATGTTACAATATTGTCAAAATAGCTCATCTGTCAGTGTTTAACTGGAGAGGCTTTCCTATGTTTTAACTAAGTACCCAACATTTTATGAAAAAGTTACAGTTTGTATTTTAACTATAAGAGTCTGTTTAGTTTATAATCATATTTTGAAGATGTAACTTTTAGTGTCGCTTGTAGAGCCTTGTCTTGCTGAAAGGGGAAAAAAATCAAGGTTTGTGGGGAAAGCATCTAGATCATATTTCCCAGCCCTAAGTGATTTAGATAAAATTGGTGAAATTCCTGCAGCATTAGTGTCTGCACTGCTTTGGTCAGTGAGCTTTATCTGTGGGTTTGTAGGCTAATGGGTGACGTGCTTACTGTTTCAGCTTCACAGTGATAACAACATTCAGTGTGTCACCTCATGTTTCTTATCAGCTTCACTCCACTCACCTATCGGGGCCCGAGTGGATAGTTCAAAGTCATAAACATTTATTACACTGAGACCCTTCAACCATTTCTTCAATGTTTGACTTTCTGCCCGTAAAGCAAACAGCGGGCTCCTTCTAAGCAGAACAATATCTACTGATATAATAACTGCAGAATGTTGGCATGCTGCTCATTTGTGTGCAAAGTATTTTGTTGCCACGCTGCAGAGCAAAGTCCTGAATTGAAGCTTTAATATGAGTTCAGCTGAGGTTAAATAATCACTACAGTGCGGCGCACGTGAGGAGGAGCCCAGAGGTGATACTTCATAAACTGACCAGCATGGAAACACAAATATCTGAAGACTCTGGTGTTCCTATAGCGGCTGTCGTTTTAACAGAACTTATACTTTAGTGGTATGGCCTAAAACCATTTTTTCTGATTTTTTTTTTAAACAATACTCAGTTTATGATTAAAATCAATTTGTTCTCTCTCTTAAAAAAACCCAAGTGACACAAAATTGAAACAAATCAAGTTTTGCCTTTATGTCATCAAAATATATCCCCAAACCAAACAGAATTTCCCTCTTATAGTAAAAGTGTGTCATAAATGTTGATTTAGTAGTTCAAATGTAGGCAGATTTGTGAACATAAACACTGAAAGCTGAACTACTTTCATATTAACATGAAGCTCTGATCGATATTTAACATCGCTTAAAAAATAAATACAAGCCTATAAAGTGTTAATTCAAAACAAATGAGCAGCAGAAGTGGGCGGAGCCAGCCGCAGGTCTCTACATGACATTGTTGTTGTGTGTTAGGTTTGATTCTGCGCCCCCTGGTCGTTGAATTTACATACTGAAGGTTAAAGCCTTCTTACCTGTGAAGCTGCTCTGGCTGCTGTAGTTGGTGCGAACC
The DNA here is from genome assembly GCA_036419115.1 of Scarus forsteni. NCBI lineage: Eukaryota > Metazoa > Chordata > Actinopteri > Labriformes > Labridae > Scarus > Scarus forsteni. Next base: position 10,102,142 of record JAZDUH010000342.1, read on the forward strand.
GGCTGGGGCTGAGTCTGAGCCTGCAGCTGAGGTTGCGTCTGCGGCGGAGTCTGCGGCGTCGGCGTGGTGAAGAGGGCCTGTGGCGTGGCGCTGAAAGCCATATTTGTTCCTGGTGAACCGTGCGGTGAGGCGGCCTGAGCCGGGGCAGCCGGGCTGAGGATGGGCTGGGGCTGCTCCACCTTGGCCTGCCGCATGGTCAGAGCCTGCGGCGGGGAGGACGGCTGCTGCCTGGGGGCGGGGTTGGGCACCTGGGCGAGGGGGGACTGCTGGAATGTGGGCGGCTGGAAGGCCTTGTCCGGGGTGGATGAGCTGCGAGTGATGGGAGGGCCGAGAAGGGCGTCCAGGTGGGGGCTGCTGCTTAAGATGGATGAAGAAGATGAAGATGGAGGTGTGGTGGTGGTGGTGCTTAGAGGGACCGCAGAGGTGAGGGTTTGGGTCAAACCAGTGAGCTCTCGGGTTTGTGGAGGCGCCGTGTACGGGCCATCAAACAGTCCTCCAAACTCCATGTCCTGGTTGTTGATGAGCTGAAGCATGTCTGCAGAGGGAGGCCAATCAGAGAGTTAGGAGCGATATCTCTTCAGCATGACAATGGACATCTTAAGAAACTTAAAACAAATTTCCTGACTCATAAAATGAAGACATTTAAGAAGAAGAGGGTATGCTTTATTAATTCTTCAAGTGGAAATTCAACACTTAACGGAAACACACAGAATCATGGTTTACTGCTCCTGAAGAGTCACTGAGCAGTTTTGGGGTTAAATATAGGGCTAAAGAGTATGGCAGGCATTTAAATAAAATTCTTCATTTTTTTTCCACAAAATTTGATTTATGATTTTAATCCATTTTAGCCCTCTAAAAAAAATCAAATGCCACAGAAATTGCATAAATTAAGTTTTACTTTTACTTTATCGTAGTGTATCTAAAAACCAAACAGCATTCCCTCTTATAGTTAAAATGTAAGACATAAAAACTTGGTTATGTAGTTTTTCTACATAAACACTGAAAGCTGAGCGATTTTCATGGAATATTAACATTGAGCTCTCTGATCAATATTCAATCTCATTTTTAAAAAATAGTAAAAGCATGTGCTTCAAAACCTGACTGGGCTTCCATCATTAAAACTGTAACATTTCTGTATTTATATTTTCAACCTACGATTGGAGTAAGTCAAGAAAAACAATTAAAATCTTGTGCAGAAAATAACTCAATTTAATTGATATATTGTCCAACCCTAGTTAAATGCCTTGCTTGAGGGCACTTTGGTGGTGTCCATCAACTCAGCTGGCACCTCTCCACCAACCAGACCAATGTCCTAACAAGGTTCAGTTGGGACTTGAACCAGCAACCCCCCCAGTCCTCCACTCAAGTCCTTCCTGTCTGAGCTACTGCTGCCTAATTTATACAGCTCTCTCAAAATGATCATCAACTTGTTCTTTGGTTTTGTTTTCAATACAATGGACCCAAAGTGAAAAATACACATTGTCCTTGAGTGCTAAAAGAGAAAATGCAAACACACACACTGTGCCGGTCACATTCAGTGCTGGTCAGTCCGAGTCCAGCCCGACTATTTATAGTTTTCCTGGAGCTTCGGGTCAAAGTGCTTCCAAGAAGATGCAGGAATACTGGAGCATTCTACTTCAGTCAACGTATACATGTACTTAAATTTAGGGCTGGGTATCGATTCAGATTTTCTGGATCGATTTGATTCGATAATACAAGGTCTCAAATCGATTTAATTAGATATTTATTCAGTCTGGGATGTCTCAGTTAAAATAGTGCTGTAAATTTAAAAAGTGACCTTTTGACCTGGTACATCATTAAAATAGTTTTAACATGAAGAACTAAACCCAAAGCAGTTACATTAATCATATTTTAATGATATGCATTAATGCATATTCTGCATATTACTTGGTTTTTGTCATACTCGTATTTTCCTTTGTACTTGTTAAATCTAAAATACTGTACATCCAAACATCAGCTTTTAAACTTGCCAGTGGTGCCCATATAGTGCTTCCACCATGTTTGTTTGCAGTAACATCTCATGAGATCTTGTTCAGTAGGCAGCAACGCTAAACACTGATCACATGAGACTAGCAGGGTTGATACCACAGGCTGCTTCCCTGCACATCCAAAGAAGAAAAAACTACCCAAGTTATAAGATCGATCTTTGGATTTTATGGATCGATTATGAACCAGTTAAAGGAAAATTGATTTAAATCGATTTTTTAACCCAGCCCTAAAATATACCTAAAATTGCAATTTCAGACTAATTTCTTATCTGAAGCTTCCTGTACGACTATAAAACATCATGAAACTTTCTCAAGCTGCTTGTTGAGCAGAGAATCACTGGGATTTCTAGGGATGCACAATCATCTGATGTCTGAAATTCCTGAACTCTTTATTGCTGATATAAAAATTGTTCGTCAAGGGCATAAACCTTTACTTAATAAATATTTTTGTTTTTTAAGTGACAGTCTATTTTTGAGTGGAATAGATGTAAAACAAAAAAACATGTCACTCCTCAGGAAATGATACTGCTGATTTTTAAACCCACCCTTACATCGATGACAGGGTGGGTGTTACGGTACATTTGTGTGTTCAGTCCATATTACAACTAATATGTGGGACATTTATGGCTGATAGGTATGGCTAATACATCCTCTGTAATTAAAAAAAAAAATCAATGTCTGTCGATTAGGGTTAGGAACTGATCTGATTTTCTTGACACCAATGCCATTATGAACGCTGCAATTAATGAATAAATTATTTTTACAATTCCTGTGGATTTTAGGTTTGAGAAAAGTTTTCCTACTGAGGTTTTCTGTGGTAAATAGGAATGCATAATATCATCGGCATGATATCGGTAATAGTAGATAATTGTTTCAAAGCCTCAATATCTACACTGGCAGTAATGACAATTACTGCAACTATTTCTTTTCTATATTATTATTTCTTTTCTATATTTTAGTTTTATTATTGCATCAAGTTTGCAGAGTTTATTTTCTTGCAATTTAATCTTAAATTGAGAGTATAATGTTACTGTCAAACAAATACATTTTACATATGGCACTCGTGCAACAAGATCTACTTTCAGTCATATAAACTTCTCAATAATGGTAAAAGTAACTTTTGAAATATTTGCATATTGGACATCATCTGCTGTTATTACATCTTTGACTTCTTTGTTGGCATTTTTGCTGACTGCCTCTGATGAGAGTGTGAAGTCCTTGATTTATGTGCATGTAGAACAAAAAGGACGAAACGGATAATGAAGGATATTGATCTCTCAAGTGGAACTGGGTTTTGATTTCCATCCCTACTGCCAACACTGTAAATTTTAGGTGTGCCAATATTGATGTTATAGTGCATCCTCAATTTCAAATTTTTCAATTTCAAAACCTGATTTTATTTAAAAAATGATCATAATTTAAAAATCTATCTTCCTAGAAATGTGCATGGAAGAGGGATCGGCCTACTAAAAACTGCAGGTAGAATCATGCACACTGAGCAACAATTTGGTACAAAATCATCATAAATATTCCATCCTATAAAAACAATGAGTCCACATTTCACAGCTATTTTATACCTTAGTTATGGTACATTACAGGGTTACAGTTGGGCACCTGCCACCAGCCTAATGCAGGTGTTACTGGGGAGCAGCAGGTGAAATGTGTTTAATGTTTAAGACACCAGCCAAGGTGGTGGGTAAATAAACAAACATTATAGTTGGTTGATGTTTAACTGCAGTTAAATCAGAGTTTGAGGACATGACTGCGACAGAAACTCAAATAAAAGTTCATCTTCAGGTTGGACATCCTTTCAAATCATTTTGTAGAAAAAATTAACAAAGCATCTTCACAATATTCCCAACTTAACACATTTTAGTGAGCTGTTAATCCACTTTTACTCCCATCTTTAGAAACTACAGTTGTTTTATTTAACCATGGTTTGAGCAGAAACAAATATGTTACGATTATGTTTGAGTAAAATGCCCCAAAGAAAGAAAAGAAAAAACAGCTGCAAGTACAGCTGTAATAACTGATACAACGTGCATTAAAAAATTACTTAAAATGTAAACAGAAAGTATTTCTTAAAATCATAAGCATTAAATAATCGGACAGTCAATCCTGCACACAGTCTAAATGGCTAAATATATTGACATTTTTGTTCTAAATTACATCCATCAATTAGTGCAGCTTAGTCATTGTCCTTCACTTTTTCTGTATTTAAGGATGAGTAATTCCCCATAATGGATGTCAGTGATTTCTGTTTTGTCATAAGGTGTTTTAAACACTAGAATGGAGTTTGATTTGTACTTGTAACTAACAAAAATTAAAATAAAAAAAAATCACATTTGAAATTTGACACCCCTTCATCCCTCTGTGTGCTTTGTCAGCATCAATAACCAGTTACACTCAGTGAAGCCTTAGCATAAAAATGATACACAATGTTCGACATAAACTGTGACCATTTCATTTAAAGCTCTTTCTGCTCTACAAAGATGCTGCCTGATACTTTATTTCTCCGTCTTTTAGTTTAACCTGACACATGCTGCAAAGGCTCAGTCATTTTGAGAGCATGTTCTGTCTGCAGAGAAACGCAGCAGCCGGGTTTGTAATCCACTGTTTTGTATGAGGTGATCGCTCTGGACCAATCAGAGAGCGCCTCAGAGACTTGCTATGCCGATCAGCCCAAGACACGAAAGAGAGGGAGCCTGTCTGTGGCAGAGCAGGGGGAGGTTACTGCCGAGCAAAAACACACCGGGGTTACTATCGGTCAAAGTTTGGAGGGTGGGATGCACCTCTGCAGGATATTCAGCACCGTCCACAGACTACCTGAGTCTTACCAAAAACACAAACGGAATAAAACTGGAATAAAAAGGCAATATGATCATGCTATAGTGCTTTCTTTGAATCTCTGGAAAGACAGAAGCACGAAAGCCTCCAGGAGGTGAATTAAAGAGGAGGGAGATAATTTCTCATCGTGCATTTCAAAAAGAAAATGAAAATAATGAGGGGAAAAGGGATGCCCGACAAATCAGTCATATGCAATTACAATAATAAAGTCAAGCTGAATAAGGTTCAAATAAATGTTTGCTTCTGAATTGGTTAGAATATCAAACGATTTGTAAATTCATTTCATACCTGAAATTTAAACTAATTTCTCAAAATTCTACTGAACTCTCAAAATCGTCCAAATCTGGCAAATTAAAAAATATTGCTCTTAGTCTGATATTTTTGTATTTTGAGTTTTTCTTGTTATTTGACATCATCCTAATCCTGTCCTCTATTTTAGGGTATTTGCTGTATTTCCCAACTATTTATCACTGATACAGATATTTTCAAAGAGCACAAAAACTTAAATTTAAGACAAATGGCTTGTTGCTCTCAATCAGATGGTCAAATTGAGTAAGCAACAAATGCAAAACAAAGACAACAACATTTTTCTCTTGAAAAATGAAACTCTTCAATTTCAAGTGTGCCCGTACAGCGATATAAAGTGAAGCATCAGGGTACATTTGTGTATTTTGCTGATATTATTTATGTTATAAAGGACACATAAGGCTGATGATGTTATTCATATGTTTAGGCCAATAACTGCTGATACATGTTTTTACTTAAGAACGTAAGTGTTTTATACTTTTCTTAAAAATAACTCGATTTTTCTCAGCATTATGACTATAACCTTTCTGTCAGCTTCTTAATACAAAGACACTTTATTTCTGTAATTTCAGCCTTATACATTAAATTTTGACTGTATTTGATATTTGAGTGGACTTTTTCTTAACATATCACTCACATTTTAAAAGTAATAGGTCAACTGCAGCTTTAGTTTTTGTCTTTTAACTATTTTAAAATAATTCTGAGCATTTTTTCCCCTCGATATTTCAAATTTTCCTGTATTTTGACTTTTTTTTCTTTCATGGTGACAGTCTGTTTATGACAGAAACAACAAAAGGATGCACAATATCATTGATTCAATATCAGTATTGGCCAATATGGTCTAAAACGTAAAATTGCAGTCAGTACTTAAAATTTTGCTTTACATTTACAGTCAATATATCTGCCAAACATAACACACAAAAGCACCATGTTGCTGCAATGTTATCATCACTACATACTGAAGGTGCATTTGAAAATCAGGTTTTTCCCATTATAGCGAGTTAAGTTTGGATTTTTTTGTTTAGTTGCTTGTTTAACATCAGTAACTTGAACAACTGCCTGTTACTCTCAAAGCATCAGGTACATTAACTTAAAGAACTTGTACTTCTGATGAAAAATGTTGGTATTAGCAATATCTGCTTCTCTGATACCAAAATCCAGGATCATGCATCCCTAAAACAACAGGCTCTTCTTTAGTGAATTTACACAGATTTCTAAAGGTGGACATTTGATACATTTGGACGTTCTGCCAATGTACAGGAAATAAATGGGATGTATGTGCCAACTTGTACGGTCAAAACATCTGCAAAAATTAAATATCTGCCCTCAAAATAATCACATTTTTCTGCAGTTGCCTGCAGATGTTGAAATGTTGGGCCAATAAGACTCTGCATCCCTATTTTCCCCACTTTATTCCTCTGACAAATCACTTCCTTATCACTGCCTTTGATATTTTTCAGTAGAGAAGACAATACAAACGTGAAAAATAATCTTAAAATGGGGACTAACTGAATTTTTGCACGTTTTATGCATCCATTAAAAAATGTCATAAAGTGAGCCTTTTTTCTAATTCAAACTTGAACACATGGGAACAGTGAAACAGCTGTTCATATATGAGATAAATGTTTATAATTATATATGTCAAACCGGTCAGCTGAGGCACTATGAACCCGAGCAGGAGGAATGACCGGCAGTAACCTCCATCCTCCGAGCAGGCTGGGGGCGGGGCGCGCTCACTCACGACCGTTTAGCACGTTAGCTTCACTAATAGCATCTTTTACCCGCTCGGTTTGCTTTATTTACATGGAGGAGTGTGACAGTTTGTTCTCACTAAGTCAGAAAACACTTTAAACGCCTAATAAGACAAGTAACTCTGCAAAAACCCAGCAAGGAAGGGCAGCAAATTTGACGGATGGCTGATATGGCTAAAGGATGTAAGAACCCAAGCTGCGACTTTGCTAACTGGTGTCTCCTAACGGAATGCTTGCATGGTTGTCGTTGCCACAAGAGATTCTCGAAGTGGAAAAAAACCTAAATTAATAGCTTTTTGTTCTATTAATCTAACTAACAAAATTCTGAAATATATACGAAAATAGCGAAGTTCTGGTGCGCACGCTGACACCTTCTGTAACTGCGACAGTCACGCGCATATGGCAGCGAGTCCACAGTTAACACGGTCACGCGTTAAACCTTTACACCAGCTAATACGAGCTTGCATTACGCCGGGATTTAACCATGAAATTTGCAACTTTTATGCTTAGTTGGACCAAGGGTATGCGAATCATTGGATGCAAGACATAAGGGGCGAGCCTACAAGATAGTTCAAACCCACATGGACATTTCAGAGGCTCTGTAGTCTCAGTTTATCTGTTCAGTAAGATACATCAGGGCTGGATTAGCAGGCAGCCGCTGTTAAAATCACCGTACCATCTATGTCGCTCAGGAGGACCGTGTCGATGTCGCTGGGGTCGTTCAGCGACAGCGTTGGATCCAGAGTATCCAGCGAAGGGTCGTCAAAAGACAGGCTGTTCATCCTCACTGTTGTGTCTGGCTCCCCAAATGTGAGACTGTAACCGGCTGTTCGATCGCTCTCCAGGGGGAAGGAAACCTCAGACGTCCCGCGGTCCTACATCTGACAAAATGTCGGATCTCAAAGTGTCTGAAAGAGGCGAAAAGTGAGCTGCAACTTCTGTATTGATGTGTCAATTAACTCCACACTCCTGCCCCCATGATCGTCCAGGGAAACTTGTCAAGCCAAGCCAAACACTGGAGCTGCCTGTACAAACGTGCTTACGGAGCCCTCCCGGCCTGTTGGTTTGATTGACAGGCGCGTCAGCCAATCGGAGAGAGGCAGTGGATTCCCACGTCCTACTGCTTGTCTGAGTTGTTTTGACTGTTTGACCGATTTTTTTTTCTTGTGTAAAGCAAAGAATTTTGAGCGCATTTATTCTCTTTAAATTTTGTTAGTCATTCATAGATTAATGTCATAATATATTCAGATTAAGGACCTCTTATTCCACTCCGTTGCACTTTATTACAAATTAGAAAAATGTACAACTTTCCATTTAAATTTATTTTTGAAAGAACCTTATAAATCTCCTGATAAAAGGGGCCAAATATGGGCGTCACCTCTTAAATAACTTTCACTGATTTCAAACATGCAAACATGCACGGTCCAAATTGTACAGTTATGTTTGCTATTTATGGAAAAGTGGGTAAAACTTAAAAGTTTTTCCTCTTGCCCAAATTCCCAACTGATTTCTGCAGTTTAAGGCAGTGCCAGATCTGGTTCCTATTTTTCAGTAATACTCTTTAAAGAAAGTTAGTGAAGAGTTTGATTGATTGATTGAACTCTGTCAATCTGACTCATTTGTCCTAAAATTGACAATATATTTGAACATTTTCATTGCAAATGAAAATCTTATTCCTCACTTGATTCACAATTGTTAAAAAATATTTCCAACATACTTGTATAGTTAGACAGAGTCCAAAAAATGATTCCAGTTTTTAGATATTTTTAATAACAAAATATAGATTTTTTCACAGTTATCATTTGATTGAGTTTATTGTTGCCAAATTAATCATGTATGTTTTATTCACTATGTTGTCTCCTTCTCTAGGTTTAGCTGTTGTCAATAAACTTCTGCACACTGGTTATAGCACAAATACATGTATGTTTACAATGTTCGTCGTTTTTTCTAAGTTTCATCCACTTGTCCAAACGCTGGTAACTAATTTTAGTAAGTCTGACACTGTCAAGCATTACAAGCAACGTTTTTACCCAACTTTTTTGGTTCTCTATCTGATAATTTTGCATACATGTTGTCTTACTATTTTGTTTGTTTAGTTAGAACTGTGCGTTTTCTATTTGAGGTAAATACATTAATGCTAAATTACTGCATGTCTAAATTGCAGAACTACAGTTGCATTTGGAAGAATAGATGACATTGGTGAGAAGCAAAGTCCCCACGAGCTTCAACGTCTTCCTCCAGTGCTGATCATTATGGTTTTCTCCTGGGGCCTGCAAATTAGCAAAGCCATCCCTGGTGGGTAGTGAAATCTTTTTGGGTGGTTAAAAACATGGAAAATTATATTTTAACATTACGTTGACCCTCCCTTTCTTCGGCTGATGTATAAGTTTTAAACTCGATAAATCCCCCGTTTGCTTTTATCCTCCTCATGTACAGACATGTATGTGTCAGTGTTTCCCCATGTTGCATGATTGCACGTCCTCAGTCTTCACTCTTCGTAAAACAGCGTGGACGTGTTTATTGTGGGCTTGCCCCCGTCAGCCAATCAGAGCCGAGCGGGCGTGTGCCTGTGGAAAACCAAGTTCGGTTGACCGGCAGCAGAGGCAGCGGCTCCTCCTGTAGAACCAGAGAAACCGTCCAATGGGAGGGCCAGGATCCGAGTGGGGTGATCTGACGTCACAGCCCTGGTCGAGAAATTACATCATGTGGATCCATCTTAGGCCGGGACGCCGGGAGGGGGGAGAGGGGTGCGAGAGGGGAAATGACACAGAGGAGCTCAGGTGTTTGTTTGGCTCCAGGTTTACAGACAAGCCGGGGTAAATAAAATAAACAGGAGCCCTTGACATTCAGCCTGAAATAATTCAAACCTGTAAACAAAATAAAATGATCAGTTTGATTAGTTTTTACAAAAGGAGAGAGCTCAGTCTAAACTCAGACCTCAGATCAAGTTTGGGACAAGTGCAAGCAGTAGTTTATTTCAAACATGTAAGAAAAATCTAATATATTATGTATATGTCTACAAATGTAACAAAGTAATATTACAAAAGTAAGCAAACAAAGATCATTTAACATAAAACACCGAATGATTTCATGAACATGCTTAAAAAGAAGTGGGAAGAAGTTGTTAAATCCCACCTCTTATCCAGTAGCCAGTCTGTAGCAGAATATTTTATATCTTATTTAATTTTTTATTGACATTTTTATTTTATTTATATTTTAGTATATTTATTAAAAGTATTATTCAGATCTTTTGTTTGTCTTTTTAGATATATATATTTATCTATAATAATCAACTGATACTGATTCTTAATATTCCCTAAGGGAGTTTTTCCCAAATGGATTATTAAAGTACCATCTAATCTAATCTCTAATAGATATCCAACTATTAATTTTCACAAAATAATCAACAAACATATTTGCCTTGGGAAAATATATAGAAATATCTCAAACCCCATTTTTTACTGTAATAAATTTTTAAAAATCTAATAAAAATAAGATCTTGTGATTCTTTTAAAGTCATATAGACAAAACATAAAAAAAAAAGAAAAACGGGTGAACGACACACCTTATGGCTGCCTAAAACTTGTGAAAATAGTTCAAATTTTAATCTTCTTTTTTAAGTGATTGATGTTTGGTCATCCCTTAAGCTCCACATTCACACTATGCCAGTTTCACACCATCGGAGACACAAAAACTTTTTCCTGTTGTGCACACCTTTGTGACATTAAAACTAACTCTTTAAATTTTGTGTGTAATATGTACAAACAATAAAGACAAGATATTGAATGTTCAAACTAATAATGTTTCGAAAGCTCATGAAAAGCCTCTTTGGAACATTGAGCAGGTGAACAGGTTAATTGGAGACAGGTGAGCTTCATAAAAGGAGCATCCAAAGTGCTCAGTCAGACTGTTTCTTAATGCACAATCCCAAGGAAATGTCAGGATTTCATCATCTACAGCGCATAATAGCATTAAAGATTCAGAGAATCCAGAGAAATCTCTGCACCTGAGCAGCAGGGCTAGTAACCAACACTGAATGCCTGTGACCTTGTATCTCTCAGATGGCACTTTATTAAAAACCAGCATCATTCTGTGAAGGATGTCACCACTTGGGCTGCGGAGCACTTCAGAAAACCATTGTCACCTAACACAGTTTGTCTCTACATCTACAAGGTCAAGGTCAAACTGTGCCATGTAAAGACAAAACTATATAAACACCCAGAAACACCACCGGCTTCTCTGAGCCTGAGCTCATCTGAGATAGACTGCATGGGGAAAAGTTTGCAAAATGCAAAAACACGTATGATAACTTGTAAAATTGCGGCAAAAATGACATTTCAGACTGTTTTGGGGCATCATGGACGTGGTGTCCCCCGGGCTAAAGAAGAAAATGACCATCCAGAATGCTACCAGAGCAAAGGTCTGTCTGACCCATGCCATGGGTAACTTGCACATCAAATCACTGAACTTGCGTCTGCATTATGCTGTGTTATTACCCTCGGAACTGGGAGTGACGTCATCTCCGACTTACCGGTGTTCCAGTTGAAGTCTGAAAAAAACATGCCGATCTACTAGGCTATTGTTAGCTGTTGTTAGCACATCCTGCGTTGTTGTGGCAGCATTATTGTAAATATACGTCTAACAATACTATGTATACAGCTGATCTAGAGCGACACACCCCAGTCAGAAGTGCAAATAAATTGATTATTACAGGAGCTAAATAACTGTTCACACTGGGGGCATCCATCTTCAATTGTCAACTCAGGGGTGGCAAGGTTCTCCCGAGTTCCCAGTAGGAAAGTCCGACCTCAGGAGGCGTTCCAGTTGCAGTTTCCTACTTGGAACTCGGAAATTCCAACTTCCGACTACCAACTGGAATGCACCATTAAAACAAAAGGAAAAAATGTCTCACATCACCACTAAAAATACCAAAAACAGCAACTGACTGTGAAGTACATTTGAAATCCAGATCATATGAAGTAACCTTACACACCTCTGATTAAACATCTAAACTCTGTGTATCTTAATTTTACTGGAATTAATAAAAATATCAACTTTTCCCCCTCATTCAAATTCAGATTCTTGAATTAAATTTCTTTTCCAGTAAACAGCACTTCTCCTTTCTAAATGACTAGCTAAAAAAACTTTATTTTGGCCTTGTTTTGGTCACTGTGATGTTGGAGCACGCTGTCCTGTGCTAACAAAGCCGAGCCCCTCATGCAGCACACTGGGTAAATAGGTCACTGACCTACAGTAGCTCTGTTAAGTTGTTGTTACTACAGAGGGAGTGGAGCATTGTTAAAAACCTGTCATCCATCACGGTGCTTTCAGTGGGAGTGTTTGTGCAATTATGCCATCTCGCACGCTGATTCTCAAAGCCTGCAAACACTCCTCTTCAAATGAATGAGGGGAGGAATCAGGAACAAATAAGATTAAGTGTTCTTTTATTTTGTTTATCCAAACTGGTGACTGTTGACACTTTAGGGCTACAACAGGATAGTTCAGCTCTCTTTCTGTACATCTAAAATACAAATCAAATCAAAAATAATTGGCAAACATTTTATTTTCTATAAAGCATTTTGAAGGACGTGAAGTCATAATCGATGTTTTATGTCAAACAAGCAGCATTCTCCTCGTGCAGGGCCGGTTTAACTTTAACCAGGTCTTTCCACAGTCATAAGGAGTCAAAACTCAGGCAGACAGGTGGTCCAGTTGCCCTATTCGTCACATAAAACACGTCTGATGGACAAAGACCACTCATCTGTCACAAGCTCAAACTGAGGCTTCTTTGGTCTGGTATTTATCAAAATGTTGCACATCAAAACATCACTTGTTGTTGAATAAAATAATAAAAAATAGCTTTTTTGGTGTGGGGATCTCTTTGTTTTTCTTCACCAACACAAAATCTACTCTTGCTATCAGTCCCCAAAGTTTGTCTTCAAATGTGTGAAAGAAGCTTCAGATATGCCGCTCCTGCAGACTGGAATCTGCTGCAAGACAGACTGTGTCTTGGAGAGCTGCTCCCTTTAAATCTTTTAAAATGCAGATTAAAGGCTTTAGATGAAGATGAAGTAGGCTGTAAATGCTTTGACTGAATACTTTCTGCTCCGTGACTCTGACTTAACTGGTTGATCTGTCTGTATCTGTGTTTGTAATTGTTTTATGTCTGCAACTTTTTAAATCTCAGTGGGGTTCTTCTGGTTAAATAAAGGTTAAAAAACTCTTGTGATGAGGAGACTTAGCATCACTTCCAGCTGGGATGGGCAACTAGCTCTCACTCAATGCGTCCCATAAGTCAATTTCAAATATAAAAAAAAATCCAAAATGGTCAAAAACTAACTAAACTAAATCTGCAATAAAATAAGGACAAAATATCACTTATTTGATAACAGTATTGATTTTTGGGTCTTGTTGAGATCTTTACAAGGAGTCACATACCAGTCAGATACCAGTGTGTGTCACTCGAGACTGGTTTGGAGACCACATTTTGAAAAGTCTTAGTCTTGTCTCGGACTTGAGAGCATTTTTACTCAGTCTTGTCTCGGTCTCGGACAGACCAGACTCTGGATTTTCCATCAAGACCAGCACTGATCTGCTGTTCTTCAACTTCATTAATGTGAATAAGTAGGAAGACTTGATTAAACAACAAAAAGCTTCAATTCATGTGTTATTTCCCCTGTGATGACTGCAACCTTACAGCGTTATGACTGAGGGACACCCCCCTTAACAGTTCAACCATATCATGGTTTTTGAAATTGATTTTAATGGTCTCGGTCTTGTCTCCAAAAAGTCTTAGTCTTGTCTTGGTGCATTCTGGTCTCTGGCAAGTCTTGGTCTCGGATAGTGTGTTCTTGAGCACAACATTGTCAGATACGTCACTGAATGTCAATGGAATAATGATAAAAATGTGTTAAACATAAGAATAATAAATACGTTTATATTCTGAAATAAAATTTGGCTTGCAACTGGTGACTCAGGGACCACATGCGGCCCTATGACTCCCTTAATGCGGCCCGCCAGTCAGGTTAAAGAATCAAAAGTAGTTGGTTAAGGAAGGCAATCTTAAAGAAATCTGCCATGACAACATTAAAAGCAATATCTTTGATAAAAGAAAGATTTACTTGGCAGTTAGTATTTCTGCAAACTTTTATTTTATGCATTTACCAAAACAGAAACAACTAGAAAAGCACTCGGAGAGCGCAGACCTCCGCCAGCGCCACAGTCCTCACCCATATTGTGATTTTTACCATAAATATTAGTCCTACCTTTATTTCATCTAAATATTTAGATTCCTTGACCATGAAAACATACCATTAGCAATTGGTTTCATAATGATATCTATTTTAGTTCAGTAGTTATTCACAAAAATCACATTTTTCGTCATGGCGGATCCAGACGCTGATCCGGATCAACGATTGAATCAGTTCTTCCTTTTCCCATGCTGAACATTTCCTGAAAATTTCATCCAAATCCATCCATAACTTTTTGAGTTATTTTGTTCACAGACAGACAAACTCTCCCGAAAACATAACCTCCTTGGCGGAGGTAAAAATGTAAGTATAACACAGTTGACAACTGTAAATGCTCTGCAGCTTGCATCAAAAAAGTGTCTGAAACTGTCTTGAATTATGTGCTAATGTGATAAAGTAACCTTAAGGCTATAAATATTCCTCCTTTTACCCTCTAAGTTGTTAGAGTTTGGTCCTCTGGCATTTTAAAGTGGCCCTTTTGGAAACAAAAGTTGGACATCTTTGGTTTAGTTCATTAAAATATGTGTTTTAATTGGGATCTTTGTTTTAAAAATATAAATATTGGTGTAAAAATTGATATACCAGCTTCTTTTGTTGCTTCTGCTATCTTAGATATTTATAAATGTTAAATTAAGACTACCATTTTTTCCTAATTTGGAGATAATACCCTATCTTGCCCCAGTCTTTTCCTAAAATCATCTGTTGTGTGGTCATTTCATTGGTATAAAACGGGGTAAATATCCATGGAGCAGCATGTGCCAGGCTTTAGGACCCGCTCAGTGTAATGTTGCAGGCAGATTACATCAGCATGAGCCTGAAGAAGAGGAAGAAGAAGAAGCAGCAGAATCGTCACCCAGCCCTGAAATGTAAATAAATAACCACAGACAGTTGTGAGGTAGAGGTCACACATTGCTAGTGTTTTATTGGGCAGTTAAATACGTGCATCAGGCCAAACAAAAATCTGACCGTTAGTCATGGCAGCAGACGAGGGACAGAAAACAAATCCTCCCTCACATCCTCCGTCAAACAGACATTCAGTAACCTTTTCCTTACGGTGATACCTTTGAGGAATACATGTTGATATCAGGACTCAAACCTCATAAAAGCAAATAAACAAATAAACGCTGATACACAATCATAAAACACTCTCCCTTTGCTTTGACATTTTCCGTAATCGACTCTGTTTAGCCCTCGTGGTTACATTTCAAAGTGTACAAGCTGTTGATTGTAAATTTAACGCTACTGTATCAGTAATCTGGCAACCATATTATTCTACAAATATGATTTTATGCAACCATACAACATTAAAAAAGTTAAAGCTCATTAACTCAACTAAAATATTTGACACAATTTTCAAATGTTTAAACAGAATGTTGCCAACTGGTTTAATAAATCATAAATAAATCCCTCTACTGATATGAGTGTCAGTAAGTGTGGCTCTTATTCATTTCAGTTTATGAAATTTACCGACCTTTATTTTGGCATAATATGGCATTACTGTGAAAGGTGTCAGTCTGTTTTAGGTAAAAGTTCACGCACGGCAAAGCTGAGAGCAAGAAGCTGCAAATTTCAGAACGAAAAAAGAACAAATTCAAAGTATTAAAGAAATCCTGCATATTAAGACACAGTGTGACTTATTTAATTTACATACTTTTCTTTTGTACGTACTTTTGCCAAAGGATTTATTAAACACTTATAAAGGTATTAATGCAGGCCAACGCTGATTTTTATGAATATACAATCGCTTCTAAGATTTTACTTCTAGCTAGATCAGGTAGAAACATTACATTTTCAAGCTAATAGGTCAGAGGTGGAGCCTCATGATCATCCTCTGATTGTGAACAGTTCATGTAAAAATTGATCAACACTTCCTCACTGGAGAATCAATTAACTCTTTTTCAAGCTCCACCCATTCTCAGTTAAGCCCCGCCCCCCTTAATTACTGTTGCTAGGCCAAACAAATCTGTTGCTGCTAGCCTCTACCATTTGCAATATGTTTACTGTTTGCTAGTGAACAATTTAAGGGGATTTCATCAAACACAAGCAAGAAGTTCTAGATTTTGGTGGTGAACAAAATCTGGATTCAGATTCAGGATTTTTTACGTTCTAGGATGGGGCAGTTTTCCACGTTTTTTGCCAATAATGCAATAAGGTCTCGAAGGTTGATGACATTTTAGGGATGTTAGGGCACAAGGAAGACGTGATTAGCTTTCAGCAGGGGTGGGCAGTAACAAAGTAGATTTACTCGAGTACTGTACTCCAAATCATTTTGGATGCTCTGTCTGCCTCACATGAACTTGATCATGGCCTACAAAATACAATTGTACAAATTTCACTTGTATTGGAGTAATATTTGAACAGGGATATCCATACTTAAACCCACATAATTTAGTTGAGTACTTGGTCCACCACTGGCTTTTGGTGTTTATTAACATTGTGAGAAGGGATGTTTTCCACCTGACAAAACCTCAGCTAACAACACGTGTGCCTCTTCATTAAGGATAAATTCAAACACAGTTTGTACAGATTTTCAAAGGTCAAATTCAAGTGCTGTAAATTGAGTTTTCAAGCTTTTCCAGCACCAAACTGTTGTTGTTTTTTGTTTCTAATCTATAATTAAATATGTTGATTTTTTTTATCAGATGCCTCACCTTTACACTAGCTTTGCATCCTGTCTAATCAGGTTAAGGTTATGATTACTGTAAAATTTCTCAAACAGGATTTCAGGGAAATAAAAAGCAATTTTAAAACAGCTTATCTGCAATCCAAGCACTTTCAAATCTTAAAACATAACCATGATCATTAAAATACTCTAAAGGATTTTTAAGTACATCCCTGTATAACAGACACTTGTGATAAACGTATGAGGTAAATGTGTCTTATAATATGCAAGATTCCTTTAAATGAACAAATTCAATGGATGTGCTTTTATTTATTTAACAAGCTGCAAAACTATGCAGCCAAGAGGACTGGACCTCAAACTGGTCGGGTTTTTAGATGAAGTTTCACAGTTTACTGATGATTCAACATGTGATTTTGATGCTTGACTTACAGAGGAATGCCTCAAGTGACAAATATTTAATCCCGAACAGACTGAGAGAGAAAGTATTCACTAAAATCTTGGTCAGCAAAGACACAGGAATGAACAGAGCATTGATTTCAGTTAAATACAGAAACGCTTTGCAGCAGCTCTAAAGAGAAAAGATGAATCAGCCTGAAAGAAAATGCGAAGAGAATAAGCATACTTTTTGACCAACAGTCAGATAAAGAACATTTTCTAGCCATTTGCTGCACACTTGTTAAAAAAAAAAAAAAAGATGATCGGTACAAATGCGACTTTCTTTACACATGAACTATAAAAATACAATCAGGGGATCAAATTATTTACAAACATCTCTGTCTTTTGGACACTAATTTGGGCCATTAAATCTTTTATCAGACACAGAAACATGAGCTTTCTGTAGTTTGAGGTATATTGTTACATTAAGTAGAGCCTGATTTATACTTCTGCATCAAGCTAATGCCAAAGGAGCCCTGAAATAAAACACTCAACCTGTTGTGCACCTCCTCAAAAATGCAACTACGCAGTAACACAACACAAGCTGCTAGTAAGAGCATCATATAGAGAGGAAAAGCAAGGACAATTCTGATACACAAGCAACAAAAAATAGAGTAATAATAATAATTTTTACCTCAATTATTAATATTTTTTCATATTTAATGCATGAAAAATACCAGTTTATTTTTCTCTTCTTTAGTTAATGGTAAAACAATAGAAAAGCAGTTTAACAGGACAAGTTCACATGAAACATTCTTAAGGATTGTCTATTTTTTGTTTTATATTCCACACTATGTGTGAATGTCTGAATGATTAGGAAAAAAACTGCATCTATGTAATTTACAACTCATAAAATTTAATTAACATATTGTCTTTAGGATTTAAAATCTGCAATAAGGTTGAAATCCCATAAAATCAGGAAAACTGTGAATATATTTTTTAATTAAATATCTGTTAAATGATCAAAATGGCCCCAATGATGACATAATGATGAAGTATATTATTAGATTTATTATATGTCATTTAAGCTTAACTTAGATAGAATTTACATTTCTTAAACTATGCCATGTCTGCACAGCTTTTACTTGCATGTCATGGGTGACTAAATATTTTCAAGAGTCTTTTAATCATAAATTTACATGAGTGTATCTAGAAAAAAGAACACCTTTATGTCAGTATAAGCAGCGTTTAGGCAGAGTTTTACAGAGCGATGTGGACACATCAGTGCACAAGTATGTAGGACTCATGATAGCAAATGACATTATGGCATCACTAATAAGCAGAAGTATAAATCAGGCTTAAGGAGGGTCTACTGATATGAATGCATCCTTTATGAACAGTGCAACACTGCAGCTCTGTTTCACTCTCGAGTGGATCACTAAGAGCTCATTTGGCCGCTAATTCAACACCATATGTCGTCCTCTATATATAATACATTTTCGAGTATGATGAATAAATGTTTGCAATCTTGATCTGAACAGTCTGTTGAGCTATCCAAACAGAAAAAGCACTGCTATACACAATTAGAAAAACTTATGTGCAAAATGGGACATTTCCCCTCCCCTAGAAAAATAGTAACCATCTTGTAAACACAAAAAGGACAAAATACATTTTTATTTTTGCTTAGAATACATTAATATAGCAGGGGAAGGAAAATGTTCACGACCCCAGAACGTTTATAACATAAACATGAATATTGTTCGATAGGCTTGATTAAGTGCTAATTGGTCGTTAAAGCGTTCTAATCTTTGGAATGGTGAAAGTCGAGGGAGCAAACTTTTCTAAGCTAGCTTGTTGCAGCTTCTCAGAGGACTGAAGGAGTGACTGGAAATGTACCGTGGACATAATCCTTCCCCTTGGCTGTTAAAGAAACATAACAGACAATCTTCTAGCTAATGCTATTACATTTTTGCGACTTTCTCCCTTTGGTTAAAGGAATGCTGGCATACACTTATTAAGATTAGCTAAGATTTAGCTAGTATATTCATAGTTAGCAAAATTAGCCTGCTAACGCTCACTTGTTTCTCCTCACTGCTACTTCAGGAGGAAAGTTGCTGCTTTTACACATTTATTCAGTATGAGTTGTTTGTCATGTCACCACGAGGAACTCCAGATGGGGGAAGGAAGTGAATTCACTGGGTTTCTGCCCATTTTTAAAAATCAAACCAATTTTTTCATAGATCCCAAATAAAAAAAAATCAACAGTCTGTTTCACTGCAGAGCAAACAGTCATCAAAACATGTTTGGCAAATTACTCCCCTTCTTTAATGCGCTAAATGTAAAGCTTTAAATGTGAGATTGTAAACAGAAATGGGATAAATACTAATGTTTTAACAAATATCGAGGCACAAGAGAGCATCGATCACACGGACAGAGCTCACGTTATCATTCCTTCAGGTGTTTTCTGATGCAGCCTTTGAATTAGTGCAAATTAAATATGCTTCTGATAGTCTTCTTCAAAGTGCCATCTAACATTTAAGGTCTTATCTTTTTGTCCTTGAATTTCAAAAATCTAATTTAAGACCTTTAAAGGTTTTGCAGAAAACCTTATCTGCATAGAGAAGGGCCGTCAAAGTGCTTAAGTATTGTGCTTTTATGGTTGTGCCAGCCATTAAATCAAGAAAATAAAGCACAGATATTTAAAGATTTAAGATTAAAAACACCAGTCTAATGGCCTTTAAACACAGAGGGGGATGCAAACGAATGGCATGGAATTGCAAATATTTTGGATGTGATTTTCAAATTGGATTAAACATTGAGTTACTACAACTTGATGCTGGTTTTAATTAAAAAGAAAACTAATTTTTTAGGGAAGAGGAGAACAGCTGGTTAAGGACCAGCTGATCACCACAGTAGAAGCTTGAGTATACATTTATCATCGTCACACAGCAGCACCAACTCTGTCTTCATCCATACATCAGCCTTAAATCAACTGTCCTTCCTATTATGACATGACCAGATGGACAATACAGTTAACTTGTCCATCTGAGAAAGAGCCCATAGAAAGTGTCTGGGAATGGGCAGATTTTTTTCAAAAGTTTATTCAGCAGGAGATTGGATGATCGCTCTGTCAATCACATTCATTACAAGCCAATCAAACAAAGCAGTAGGCAAGCGCTACAGCCGTGGGGTAAAGGACTGAACGTTAGCCGCCCATAGAACAAACTCGAACAGCTCGGAAAGTGTTATGTCTTTTCAATTAACAAAGAAATGCGGCCTTGATATAACAAAACTGCTACTTAAGCTGTTAGCATCCATGCTAATCTCTGTACAAACAGTCCCTTCCTGCTGCCATTTCATTACTAGCTACCACCTATTCCTGCTTTAAATGACTTTGACTGGGCCATGCCGCTTTGGGCTGTAGATTGGAGCTTAATGGATTGCCTGATTACAGATGCTGAATCTGGAAGATCCAACTGCACTGCAAGGTTAATTTTGATGATTGGTGTATAAAACAGGATGTTGTTATAAACATCTAGCCCTAATAAATACATTATAGTTCTATTTTTCTTCATTTCTTACCAAATCTATGTTAATCATAGTCTTTAAAAGTGACATCATACTCAAAATAATTAACTTTTTCAGGTGAATCCCTATAATGCGTATGAAACATGAGGTCATTCCTGACAGAACTGTTTCAATAAGTATTCTTTTTGAGGCGTTTATTTGTTAGCTGAAGGGTTTCAAAGACAAAAAAAACCCTTCTGAAACGATAACATATTTTTGTCACTTCCATTTTTTTCTGACTTTGAAATTATGTTGGGGGCGTGATGAAGTTCTGAGGCCGCCAGTTGAAGATCAATCATTTCTAGCTTTAGCATGCTCATGATTCAATCGATTTGATATTGGAAGTTTGGACTGTGTGAGTTGCAAATTAGATATGTCACTGGAAATTACATCCTTGGGCGGAATTTCTACTTGGGAAGTTGGATCTTGTGTTCTCCCATCTTAACCAGCTTGCAACTGGGATGTGCCGTAATTCCCAGTTCTACCTCCAATTTCTGAGGGAAATGGCAAACACCAAAAGTTCCCTCCATTACAAATGTCTGACAGCTCCTGTTCTTCACTTCCTGGCCCCTTCTGACTTTCCCACATCATTGGTACACATGACTGAAAACAACCAATGAGAAGCCCAATAAGAGCTCTGACTGGATTGTGGCGAGAAATGCATAAATCAGCCTTAATCACTGTGCTTGTACATAGTATAGAGCATGAAATTAAACAATAACTGCATAAATTAGCAATTAGCTAAATATAGTTATACAACATATTATTACCTCTACTGTGGTCTTATGAACTCGATGCTTTGACCTGCAGGAACTTCTTCCGTTTATCTTGCAGTAATATACTACATTTTAAAACCACATCAGACATCAAGGTTGTCTTCCTTTGGTGGCGCAAAACAAACATAACGCAGGGCTGCGAGTAGTACGTCTGATATTAACAGATTAATACATCCATATATAGTATAACACAGCACATTAGTGTGCAGTAAACACATTGGACCTCTGCATGTTAGAGCGACACTGTGGCATGAAAACAACAAGGAGGTGGAGTTCACCTGCTACACCACTGCCAGTCAGCGATGAAATGAGACTGGGAGGACTGTTTTTGAAGGAATCATGGAGGGCGAGGACCTTTAGAAGCCCCAGAGAGGGAGATGGTAGCTCTCTGAACAGTCTACAAGGCAAAGAGGGTGTCTTCTGTCCGTTCAGCTTTCTTGTGGGAGCCTGCGGGGGCCCGGGCCGACTGAGCGGGGTCAACAGCCGGGGGAGAGGGCAGAGAGTCCACTGCCTTGGCTCGCTCCTCCAGGAACTTGTCAAATTCTGAAACAAACAAATTGAACCATCAGAGACATGGAGACTTGAGGTTTGGTATCAGCATGAGGGTTAAAGTAACATCCATAAAATCTACAAATAAAAGGATGGGCACAGAAATCCAGAATTAATGTGGTGCTGGTAAAAGCAACAGATCCAGAACCTCCAAGACCAGATCACAACACAGATGTCAGTGCTTCATTCAGCCAATGGTAGAGACAAAGATTCTGAACCCTCAGTACCTCCTTGGCTCAGTGAGCTAACCATATTTCAGGCAACAGTTACAGATTAAAAAAATACAAAAACTACTTCGCAAAGTTCTGTAAAATGTAAATAAAAACAGAAGATAATGGTTTGCAAATTCTTGTCAACCCTCATTCACTTGACAACATCAAAAAGACAAAATATTTAATGTTCAGTATGATCAACTTTATTGTATTTTTTGCAGATATTCACTGATTTTGGATTTGATACCTGCTACAAGTTCCAAAAAAACTGGGACAGGGGCATGTTAACCACTGTGTTACGTCATATTTCCTTTTAAGAACACTCAATAAGCATTTGCAAACTGAGGATACTATATTTGAAGCTTTGTGGGTGGAATTCTTTCCAGTTATTGCTAAACTTATGTCTTCAATTGCTCAACAGTCTGGGGTTACAGGTGCCATATTCTGTTTGTTTCATTATGAAACTACAGAAAATGTCTCAGCATTGTCTTCAAGCAGGGACGTCCCTGACAAAGGCCTTGAATGGCACCATGTCATCATTAATGGAGTCAGCCTAACAGCCTGGATGGGGCTTTTCCTCTTTAGCCTGGAGGAAATGACATCCATGATGTCTGAAATCAGTCTGAAATGTGGACTCAGACCACAGCAGCCTTTCCACTTTGCCTCAGTGTATCTAAGGGCGTTTTCACATTAGGTCCACTTGTTTCGAACCATGCTGCGGCGCGGTTCGCCATGGGTTCACCCCCCTCCCCCTCCCCCCCTGGCTTGCATTCACACTTGCAACATTGAACCGTGCCCGGACCCACTTGTGTATTTACTCAGTTTGAAACAGCAGGGGGCGATAGGCACGTAACTGGTTACCAAACCTGCTACAGAGGAGAATGAATAAGAGGCTACCATGGTAACCATTTCCTACACCAGACAACCAATGTTTACGTTTCGCTCTCTTCTACATTTTCCTTCAAGTGTGTTTTTTGTATCGTGTTTGAGACGGCATCAGCGACCTTCTGGACCCTCGTAAATCATCGTAATCCTCAACCAGAATAAACAAATCAACATATTGAGTAAGCAAAAGATTCAACCACAGGATTAACAGGAAGTAATGTATCAGAAGTAGATCGGTTCGGACCACTTTGTTTCACACCAGTGAAACCGCACCAAATGTAGGGACATGGAGCGGATCGAGACCACCCCTTCATGGAAGTCTCGGACCAGCTGATTTGGTGCACACCAAAGTGCGGTGGTTGCATTCACATTGATACTAACGTACCAAACCCTGGGCCAAAACTTATTTGGTTCACACTAAATGTGGTTGGTGTGAAAACGCCCTAAGATGAGCTCAGGCCCAGAGAAGCTGGCAGTGTTTATGCGTGTTGTTGGTATTTGGCTTTGACTCTGTCTGGTAGAGTTTGACCTTGTAGAAGTAGAGATGAATTGTGTTGACTGATGGCTTTCTGAAGTGTTCCCGAGTCCACATGGTGATATGTTTGACAGAATGATGTTGGTATTTAATTCAGAGCTGCCTGAAGGATCAGAGGTCACGTGCATTAAATGCTGGTTTTCAGATAAGCTGCTAACATGCTGACATTTGCATCCTTAAATCATTTGATGATATTATGGACTGTAGATGGTCAAGTCCTTGCACTTGTTCATTGAGAAATGCTCTCAAACTGTTGGACTATAAACTCACACAGTTGTTTACAAAGTGGTAAAAATGTCTTACTTCTGTTTTGCATTCTGTTTTTATTTACATTTT
Organism: Scarus forsteni; assembly: GCA_036419115.1. Classification (NCBI taxonomy): domain Eukaryota; kingdom Metazoa; phylum Chordata; class Actinopteri; order Labriformes; family Labridae; genus Scarus; species Scarus forsteni. Next base: position 10,126,163 of record JAZDUH010000342.1, read on the forward strand.
ACACAAACTTCATTGGATTCAGTGTTTGCAGATATTAAAGGTGTGCTGCATACACCAGATTTTACAGCACATGTTTGAGCCACAAAGGCATAACAAAACTGACATTTACCTTCACTTGTCACCCCTTCCTCTGCAGTGTCCCCTTTCTAAGAAGAAGAGATACAATCATGAGATTAAATACAAACAAAAGCAGAACCTCTTACAAATGAGCTTCATTTTCTTCCAGAATGACATTTGAGTATTCAGCATCATAAAAGTTGAATCCCTGCAAACGGAGAAAACCCACAAACTCACATATCATGCATTGTCCAACATTTCTGCTGGTGAAGAAGACAAAGAATGAACCCCAAAACCTTTACATGCATTTCCCAAGAAAGCTGGGACCACCTTGAATAACATTAGCATTATATTTGGAAGAACCTTCAGTTAATTGTTATGTCAGTCATTGGTGGAAATTAGTTAGTTGACAGTGAATCAGAGGATTTGATGTGAAAGTAAAGTCTTCATTTGTATGAGTTGAGTAAACAAAAAGTGCTGCCAAATAAAAGTAAAAGTAAAGAGAGGAGGCAAGAAAGAAAGAGAAAGAGAGAGAGATGTAAATCAAGGTAAAGCGGTCTCACCACGTCAGCACAGAGCCACTCCTCTATGTCATCCATTACAGAGGACTGCGATACGGGGATCTATGGAGCAAAGCCATGGACAAACCAAGGGGTAGCACCAAAGCCACAACAGAAAGACACCCGACCCCGACAAGAAAACAAAACAAAAGTAAAACAAACACACACAAATAACAAAGATAGAAATCACCACAGGCTCAAAGAGGGAGATGATAAAACAAATCAAAATGGATGAAGCTCAAAAGTCACACTGGACTCCCTCGGGTCTGTGCTTTCGTGGATTTGTAACCTGCTCAGTCTTCAAGGAAAGAAGTATTTTCAAGGTTGTTGTTCTCATTACTGCTGTAGTGCTGACAAGGCTGAACAGCTGCCAGCTGATGTCACACTGCAGCGTTAATTATTCCACATCATTAGTTAATTAACAAATCGTTTGAATGTGATTAAAAACATTGATTGGAAAGCACAGGAACCGTGGAGAGGCAGTGATAATCCATCGCAGCATTCAGACAGCACTCACACACTAAGGTTGTCAAAACCTCCAGTACTCTGATACCTGTCGATACCACATGTTTCAAAACAATCCCTTTAATATCAATTTTAACTGTTTATAGAAATATGGCATACATTTTAGAGAGGTCATATTATGCCTTGACGCTGGTCCTTTGTTATGCAAAAAAACAAACTCATCGTGTTCACATATGAAGAACTCCTGATCCACCTCTTTTCTCTCTCTGTCCATAAATACCTCATTTTGGTCACTGTTGCCGTCGCTCGGTGACATCACATCTGCTCGAGTTTCACCGCGATCAGATCATATATCACATAATAGGATGTATAAGCGGACATTATTCCAGCTGTATCCTTTTCATTCACTTATCAACCACAAAACACTGCAGCTGATGCCCTGCAGCAGCACTATCTGTGAGTTTACCGCGGTCCGTCTAGGCGGAACTAATGTCCTCACTGACTAATGTTTCCCACACGGATATAAATTGTTCCTCTGTAATCCGGATGAAAAACTCTGTCACATACGCACACAACGCTGATTGGCTGTTGCAGCACAGCCACACATGACATTGCCTGAAAAGATCAACTTTTTTTTTAACTTTGACATCGCGCGACGAGTGAAGTGATCGTCTTGTACGTGGCAAACGCATCACGGGAGGGTTAGCCCCGCCCCATCGCGGCTGTACATTGACTTTGCATGGAGAGTGATCGCCGAGGTAGTACAAGTAGCGTCCGGTGTGAACGCAGCATTCGGCTCCCTTCAACACTTGGGTTCAACAGCTCTCATTGGTTGACTGGAATCCTCAATGGGAACTGAGAAGTTCAGCACTTTTCTGTTCCATGTTGTCAATGACTCTGTATTCATTCTAAGGTCGCTGTTCTGCACTGGGCTGAATACTCCATGTGCATAAACTGAAGAAGAAACAAAAGAAGGACATCACAGTGCAAAGTCTAGTCAGGAAGGACGGGAACTGCCCCAAGAGACTGTCATAGTTAGCAAATATTGATGTTTCTCAAATCAAGTGTTAATGCACTTTTTATTTTGGTTTTAGTTTTAGTCTAAAATATCTTTTAGTTTTAGTCATACTTTCGTCATCTAAATTGTTTTAATTTTAGTCTAGATTCAGTTGAAAAAATTTCACAACATTTACGTCAGCAAAATCTACTGTTAATTTAGCCAACTAAAACCATCAAGTGTAAAGCTTTTTACATGTTTCCTTGACTTTCTGAAGGGATGTTTCACACTTGGATCCCACCACCATGACGCCAAGGCAGTTATGATTGGATGTCCCTCTTAATTCATCCAACCTTTCCACACAACCAAAGTAGCTGTGATTCCCAACTTGTCTCTACTTTTTACATGATGGACAAAGGTCTGCACTTGTGACATGTACAATGACACTGAAGTCTGATTGATTAATTGATTGATTGATTGGATTTAAGTCTCTGTCAAACAATTTAGACTAATTTTTTATTTGTTGATGAAAATGTCAGTCAATTGAGTTTTAGTTATTCTGAGCGTTCACTTGTTTTTTTTTATTATATAAAAAAAGTTGACAACATTAACACTATCAAGTCCTTTTGGTGTCTCATAAAGATAAAAAAAAGGTTTTTACAAAAGTGCAAAAAGCAGAACTGACATACAGACATATCCATCCTTTATCCATCCATTATCTACACGCTGTTTTTGGTCTGTAGGAGGAAACCAGAGTGCCTGTAGAACATACAAACTCAACACAGAAAGGCCCTCCCAAACAGGGATCAAACCAGGAACATTATAGCTGTGAGGTACGTGCACTTCCTGCTGTGCCACCATGTCCTGTCATATTCATATTTGTCCTTATTTGAGCAGTTCAGACTACAAGAAGGGGCTTTCCTGAAATGTCTTGTGTATTAAACAAAGGCTTCCTCTTTATAATGTATAAAACATTTGTTTTGTTGCTGTGGTATTGAAACAGGTATCAGTTCCATTCATATTTACTGATATCATATTGAAGTTTCAATTCCTGGTATCTTGACAACCAAACACATAAACACTCACACACATCTTTCATGAGGCACTGTGCAACACTGCAGAGCTGGCAGTGACAGTGATGATGAAAGCTATTTCATAATGGAGGGAGTGAGCTGGAGTTCACACTGGTGTGAGCACTAAGTGAAAATGTGTTGCATCATGTGAGACTTAAAAAGGGAAACTGTGGATTCTGAAAGTTTACTTTGATCCAGAAAGTTGAGAGCAGAAGTATAACTTGCTGTATTTTTCTGTTTGTCAGTAGTGAATGTACACACTGTGCCTAAAATTCCACATTCATTTTTGACCTGAATTCGACAAAAAGCAGTGCATCTGAGGCCCTGCTTCTCTGATGGCGAAGGAGCTTTTCAAAATAAAGGCCAAGGCAGAGGAGCAGTAACAGTCATTCACAGGAAATAAAAGAAATCAAATGCACATGCAGCTGTGTGAACAGGTGGGAAAATGTTTAAAGTGCACATAAGAAGTCTGCTCTGATCATGACTTGCAACAAAAGTGCCAAACTTGATCTTTAAGAGTCATCATATTTAACATTAAAGTGTTAGTTTGCTAGTCTAGTTCTGGTTAGAGTGATTCGTGAGGTTGTTAATGTTTTTAGTGTTTTATCTAGAACTCAGAGACAGTTAGGTGACAGGTGACAGATACTCTCCAGTCACAGCAAACCAACTTACACACAGTTGGACGTTGCCGTGCAGCAGAAGTATCTTTACATCTGCTTTAGTACTGAGTGAACGTGAGAAGATGAAATAAGCTGATGGAAGATCCTGGTGACCCAACAGGCTCGTTTTCCCATCAGTGAATGGGTGGGGTTAGAATGAAGAGCTAAGAATCCATGTCAATAGATTTCAACAAAAGTGGGCAAGATAAACATAAGTGATATCTTCTAAAAATAATTTTATAAACTCCAAAAAAGGGGCATTAATTGAGGACAGGCATATGTGGTTAAGCCGTAAAGAAATGTTTAATCATTTTATGCTTTTGTTTCCAAAGAACAGTTTTTCCAGAGTCAGAATGGTTTTACCATAGAAAAAAACTCTGCTTAAGTTTCCACTTCTGCCTGGCATGTTCTCTCATAAACAACATAAATGAGGACAGTGATATTATTTTACATGCAACAGCTTGAATTTTTTTCTGCTTTAAAAAGCAAAACACACAAAACAGGATCCAGACTTTGAAACTTGAAGCGTTCAAACAGAACAGAGAATGTGAAGTTACATCATACAGTGTTGCATGTTTGGCAATAAGCATCATTTTGACAGGCACGTTTAAGACTCTATGCTTTTTGTTTGAATCTAAATTAAAAAATACAGATCGGCAGTACAGCTGAGTTAAAGATTTCCAAAGACAACTGCTAAGCAGAGCCTGGGGGCAATGAGGATGGATTACATTTCCTGCACTTCATTTAAGGAAACAAAAAAGAAAAACTAATGGTACTTTCCATTTGATTGTGGAAATCAACGCCCCCTTTGTTGGAATTTCTAGTCAAAGTTCTTCAGGCATCCCCGGCTTTACCAGCTTGTAACTGGAAAATGTTTAACTAGGATGTGACATGATTCTTCGCTCCCATGTAGGAGCTCTGAGGTAAGGTATTTCTGCTGTAGGACTTGATTTCCCCTTAGGGGATGGTTTAGGATTCTTTTTCTAATGAAGCTGTCAACTGCATAAAACCAAACATATGAACTATAACTCCCTACAAGAAGTAGTTCATTTTTCTTTAAAGCTTTGGTGCTTGTCCTATAAGGGCCAATATAACTGAAGCTTCTTTATATACCTGTAAAACCTGTCAGGTAACTGTCGTAAAAAGCTATAATGAACCAGAGGTGTGCTTGTCAAAATGGTTCCCAGCTAAGTCATCATCATAATTTCTAAACCCTGAGGGCTTACACCAGTTTATATCATGAGTTTGAGGCTCAATATGTCCACATTTTAAGATTTTTTCGTGGTTACTCAGGGAGCAATTTGTCCTTTAGGACATACATTTAACCCCTTGAGGTAAAGAACAGACTGGAATTATCTAAGGGGTCCCATGCCCGACAAAGTCATTTTCCTTTTCTTTTAATGTTGTTGAGTGTGCTTGCAGAACAGCAGCAAGACAACTCTGACCAAACTCATTTTTATTAGACCTTGACTCATGACCCTGACGAAGGCCACAAATCAAAACACGTCGGTCTAACAAAGTTGTTTCCTGAACTACAGGTGTTGCTGGAGGCCCTTTAAAGACAGTGATCACAGAATCACGGACAGATTCACAGAATAGGAAATTAAAAGCAAATTTAAATTTAAATGCAGAATATCATTGAGATGGTCGACATTTTATGGAAAAAAACATTGTGTTGAAATCATAAGAAACATATGTCCCAGGAAAATGTTCTGAGTGGGTCACTCAGGCGGGGGACAATGCTCACTTCACCTCCCCTCCAGCTCCTCCTCCCCTTATTAACAACGCAAAAATGTTCAAAAGGCTGCCTGAGACACTGGCAAAGTTGGCAAAGAAGCCAATAAACTCCCAGTTAACTCCAAAGTAAAGGGCAGAGCAGTTTTCCGACAATTATTATGTGTCAGGCAATCAAATGTTCTGCATATTTAGTCAACTCACTGTTGACTGGACCTGTAAAGGTAGTGTGAAGACCACCTGAAGAGTGAGCGATTGTATTTCCTTACTGTGTACGGTGCTTCAGGGTTAAATTTGTGTAAACACTAAAAAACAAATTCTCAAAAAATTAGAAACGAAGAAAAAAAAAACTCAATATGGGAAAAATTAAAACAACTTGGGAAAAAATACTTATCACCTAGCATTTTGAAAGTTGGTGAAGTTGTGCCAGAACATCTGACCTTCGACTAAACTCTCAGTTCACAGAGCAATATTAAATTCCTCTTTAAAGAAAATGCCCCCTAAAATGCTCAGTAATGACTTTCTGGGGTTTATGATGTCACAGCGGTACAGTCTCCGCCCACATGTGTGTTCCCTGGCTGTCACAGGCAGACACCATGACTGTTTCCAAAGTTTGCATTTTAATTATTTTTTATTCAGCTTAAATCAAACTCTTGCTTTATAGACACCTAAGACGAGATGCAAACAGTCAACAGACAAGGTAACGAGACCGTTAACTGAGGAACTGGCCAATGATTCCATTTAATTCATTTTTTTCGCTCTCAAGAAAAAAATAACCTCCAGGTGACACAAAAAAAGAATCAAGTTTTGCTTTTATGATTTAAAATTTATTCTAAAACTTAACAGAATTTCCCTCTGATAGTTAAGCTGCATGCTGATATTTTTTCATAAAATTCAAATGATGTAGTTTGAATGTAGGCAGGTTTGTCCACATTTACACTAAATAACGAGCTGTTTCTAAAATACATCAACATGAAACTCTCTGATCAGTATTTAATCTTGTTTAAAAAAACAAATACAAGCCTAAACATCTGTTTTAGCAAAACCTGATAGGGCCTATCATCATGAAAACTGTACATTTCCAGGATTTGTATTTTCAAACATTGCAACAACGTAAAATAAGACTAAGCGTAAGTCAAGAAGATACAATTTGATTTTAGTTTCTAAATCTTCTACAAAAATAATATGAATTAATCAATTTAATCTATACATTTCCCAGCCCCTAGCCGGCTCAATTCGAGCCACGACAGTCCACTCATAGCTGTGCCCCTGCCATATTTAAAAAACAATCTTTGGTCTGAACTGGGCATAACACCTTTGAGTTCTATCACATTGCCCAACAATGGAGTTAAATTCAAAATCAGACATGGAGTTTGTTACCGTCAAAGGGGAAAACTTTGCTCATTTTGGGTTTTAGCATCCAGGACAAAGCAGTGAGGTGGGTCTAAAAATGAGAAGCAGTTCATGAGGTTTATGGATAATGCTGCAGGAGGTGGAGAGCAGGGTGTGATGGAGGACATGAGGGAGGGGAGGGAGAGGAGGACACACTGAGGATGGAGTCCTCACCATTCCTTGGGTAATAAGCCAGCTGTCTATGGGCAGCTCCTGATCTGCTGGGTTATCATCCCCTTTAACCCTCAGCTGAATCAACAACAGAACAACACCTTACACAAGAGAAGAAAGGTAGCAGGCCCCCAACACAGCATAGCACACAGTGCAGAGAGAGAGAGACAGAGGAGAAGTCAAATATGCAAGAGACCATCGCTGCTTCAAAAAGAAGAGGGAGGAGAACCAAAGAAAATGAAATAAAAAGGGATGCACAATATTCAGCATGTCTTGTAGACTGCTCTGAACCATTGGAGTTAACAACCTGCTGCTGTGGACCTACAAAATTTCAACTAGTACAATCGAAATTATATGTATTGTTCAGCCAAATTTCATTATCATAATACAGCTCAGAATGATTAGTCAAGTAAACACATAGTAGTTCCTGCAACTTACTTAGTTATTTACAATCATTATAGTTGGCAATATAATGTTAGAATGACCTCTCTTTAAATGGCTGTTATTGATTAAACCTTCATAAACTACTTTTACTACCATATAGAGAAAAGGGCTCTCTATCAAAGAGATACCCTCAAATTAACTTAAATTCAAAAGAGAGACATGAAGAGGAAAAAAAATATGATCATATCAGTATTATCATTATCACAAATACTCACTTTAGTCCCTCAGCCTTCCTACCACATCTCTTTTAAAGGTGCTATGAGGAGAATCTATTTCTGGCGACATTAAGACTCTGCTACCCATGAGCACGCGCGGCGACTGTCGTAATGCTGCGTTCCAGTAACCTCAGAACTGGGAGTGAAATCATCTCCGACTTATCGGTGTTCCAGTTGTAGTCTGAAAAAAACATGCCGATCTACCAGGCTATTGTTAGCTGTTGTTAGCACGCCCTGCGTTGTTGTTCACAAATATCTCATGAAGAATGTGATTATCACTACGGCAGCATTTTTGTAAATAAAGGTCTAACAATACTATGTATACAGCTGATCTAGAGCGACACACCCCAGTCAGAAGTGCAAATAAATTGACCATTACAGGAGCTAAATAACTGTTCACACTGGGGGCATCCATCTTCAATTGTCAACTGCCGAGGTTTCACCGAGTATCTAGTAGGAAATTCCGACTTCAGGGGACGTTCCAGTTGCAGTTTCCTACTTGGAACTCGGACATTCCTACTTCTGACTACAACTGGAACGCACCAAAAGACGTGACAATTTTTGGTAAACTTAGTATCATAGTTTTGTAACCGGCTATATATCGCTACTTACAGCCCGGTGCTCTAAGACGTGTCTGAATAATATAAATTCGCTCTAGCTTTAATTGTCTTGTTCCCAAAGCTGAGTATCCAGGCCAGTCCAGCCCTGTCCAACTCGACCACAAAGCTAAGAAATAGCATTTATAGTTAACTTATTTTGATGCTATAAAACTCATCTTAAAGTGTGTATTTCGATCAGGCATATATCTAAAAGTGAGACTTTTTTGTAATTACTTAGAAACTCCTCATAGCATCTTTAAAAACAAAAACTTTAATCGAAAAAGATAAAGGAAATGTATGGTACTGACCTACACTGTTGTAAAGCATCATTTGTTATGATTTGGCACTTTACAAATAAAGATTGAGGGACTAACTGATTGAAATATTGCCATCTTGCATGGCAACAGATATCCAATATTGTGCATCCCCTGAAGTAAAAGCTCATTCCAAAAAGATGAAAAAGGTGAATTAAAAAGAAAAGACTCCCTCTTGTGAAATTGTGGAGGCATAAGAAACTTAACTTAAAAGAAAGAGATGATGTATGTAATCATCAGTACATGTCAACGTGTGGTAGTGCGTGTCTGCATGTGTGCCTGGGAGGTCAGAATCATCTGTGTACACAGCGATAACCGAATACATGCAAATATACTGCAGTGTGTACTCAGACGGGGCAAATGGGTGCAAACATGGGACTTTTCTATCTGATTGTCTGCAAAAAAAAATGTTTGTGAAGTTTGATTTTCACATAAACTGCACTCGAATAAATGTATAAAGTGATCCATATTTTTGTACATTTTTGAGCAATCCTCTTACAGGGCAGGTGAAAATATTATAGGAACAGGATTTATCAATATATTTTAAATTTGAATAGCTCTATATTAATTTTGTTTATGCCATGATAGAATGTCATTATCAGTCATTTTATGCTTCTTCTTAAAAATATATGGAGAGAAGATATTCTCTCTTTATCACCCAGCCCTATACTCACTCTTCATCATTGATTCATCTTAGCTATTCAGTCAATACACAAAGATACACATTTATGATCAAAGTTCAAGTCTCACTGCACTCAGAGGAAAAGTTACTGTCGGTCAAACATTATTCCACATCATCACATGCAGAGGTAACTAGCGGCTGAGGACGAGAAGCTTTGCCGCTCATATAAAAAAACATACACCTCCCCATGTGAGGGTGAAAAAAGGCGGCATGCACCTGTGAACTCACCCCTCCAGCGTTTTGTTGTCTCACATCCAGAGCAGAAGCCAAACCGCCCAGAGCCTGGGGGTCTTCATATGTCACACTATGTAGGGAAAAAACATCAAACATCTATGAAAAAGACTGGAAAGTGCTGAATGAAAAACAAAAACAACAAAAAATAAGGAAGCTATGTTAGAATCAAAGCAGTTGAGATGAAACTGCAATCCAGAGTGAATATGCTATTATTTTGTTTTAAAATTTGTTTTGACGTTCTAGTAATCATTAAGGGAGAGATGATTATTAAAAATCACAGTCAACTTGTGGTTGTGACTGTTAAACACAAACCTGTAAATACAGAAATAATGCCACCTAGAGTCCAAAGCAAGGAATTAAAATCCAACCCAAAAGAAGAGACTGATCAACCATGTTTCAGTGCATCAGCATGACTCAGACTCACATTATATCTACACTACATGAACAAGCTTAAAACATCTTTTGTCTTAAAATCATCCAGCCCTGAAATAAAGAATAATCTGTAATATTTGTATCGAGGCAAACTAAAGATGAGATGGACAGAAATCAGAAAGTGGTGTTCAAATATTCGAAGTAATCATAGAGAATAATGCGTACAAGTAAAAACTAAAATAAAATGTTTAGTGTTCTTCGTGTACTGCATGAACGCAAGAGTAGATAGAAGTGCAAAACCACATCTATCTTCAATGAGAGACTCCTGCCTCATCTTTAATATTTTTGATTTTCTCCATCTAAATGCTCCACATGCAGCAAAATGCCACATGAATTTTGGCTGAGATCCACCGAATTAACATCGGCCCCCTGAGGGCATCACAACCCATTCCAGGAAACGCAGGAGGAAATTACTGTCAGAGAAGATGGAGCAGGTAAGGACAGGTTAATGGGCAAAGGGCGCCTCAAAAAGTGAACTCTGAAACTTCTTCCAAAACTTGAGAACAACAAAACAGGCAGTGAAGAAATGCCAGGGTTTGGTTTCATATAAACTCGTAAAAGTAGATTTGAATAGGGTTGTTGAAGCCACAGTAATAATACAGAAAAATATGGGAAATCTCATGAGTGAAGAAACAAAGGGACTCACTTTTTGCGCTGTTCAGCCAGAGAGCTGCTCCTGGTCTGGGCGAACATGTCGAAGTCGTCCTGTTTGGGGCCCGGTAAAGAGGACAGGGTGCTGCTCACGCTTTCTGAGGCCACATCTGCAGAAGGTCAGGAATTCAGGATTAGGGAAAGACACAAAAGCAAAGTGATGCTGCTTCTACAGTGAGAACAAGAGCTTTCATGTGAGCTTTAATTAGACTGTTGGTTTATCTGTTATTCTCCAAAAAAGTGTCTAGCAATAAAGGGTTATATGGGTTTTCTTAGTTGCATTACTGAAAACACTGGAGGGTAATTTATTTAAATGCCTGTTGGAAATTTATCTTTATTTCAACACAACAAAATGGCCTTATATCGAGGGCTGGACGGCATTGGGAGAAAATTGTAATGCAATATTTTTCCCTCCTGCAAACAATATGGGGCTTTTTTTCCAGAGCAATGTTTTTGTATAACTCTTCTTAATAATTATAAATTAGCTTGCTGGTTGCTCACATTTAGATAAGTAGATTGGATTAGATAGAACTTTATCAATCCCTGTGGAAGACTGCTTCAGGGAAACTAAGATTTGAGCAGCATTGTATAGCAGTACACGGGGTAAAAAAACACAGGGTATCAAAAAGTAAAAACAATTTGCAGATATTAATTAATAAAAATTAAATAAAAAAACATGGCATCTGGCTGGTGGTCCTTCTCATCCTCAGTCTTCCTGTTACTTCTCCTCCCCTAAGTAAGAAGTCGTACAGCAGGGACGGGATGAGATATCATTTGGCAATATATTGCGATACAGTACGTGACGAAATGCATCAAGTTTGAAAAAAATGAATCATGAAATAAAGACGTCACGTCCGGTAAGAGCGCATGTGACCAGAAGTGACGACAACAAACATTAGCACCAACTACCTTGCCTCCAAAAAGCCGAATGATGGAGTCGAATGAGGTCGAAATGGAGGACGCTCTGCCTGGATACAAGTCATCTGTCTGGCAGTATTTTGGCATTCTCGTTAAAAAAGACGAAGACGGCAAAAACGAGCCTACCGCTTGTTAGCATACACTCTCTCTAACCTCTCTAGGGTTAGAGAGAGTGTTATTGTTTGTGTTTGGCCTGTTTGGCCTTGTGTTTTCCTGTGTGCAACTCAAACAAAAACAAATAAGTCTTAATTACACAGTAATATTTTTTCTTTTTTACTTTTTTGAGATTGTATTGTGACGTATCGTATCGTGACCCGGGCATATCGAGGTGCAGCATATCGTGAGTTTAAGTGTATCGTCCCATCCCTATCGTACAGTCTGATGGTCTGAGGGGCAAAAGAGCTTTTCAGTCTGTTAATTAGTTTTCTTGTTATTATTACCCAGTTTTTATTATTATCAAAAGGCATTTCTGTGAGAGCAGCTCCATAATTTTAACTCCTCTCAGTTTTGTGCAACTGAACCTCTGTTGATGTCCAACATGCAACCATTTTTGAAGACACTGAGTGTCCCTACCCAATGTCTCTTGGTTTGTATTGGTTTGGCTTGGTTGGTATTCATAAAAGACACATACAATGGACTTTTGTATGATTTGACAGTGGGACAGCAAAATAGAAAGTATTAGGAGAGCACAATCCTCCACCAAGGTAGCTCACATATTGCTGTTACTCTATAAGCAATAATTCCATGATAAAGCCAACATCATAATGATGAATCATGTTGATATCATAATTAGTTCAACAGTTATTGAGACGATCGTTCACTAATGGTGGTTATCTCGATCACCACCTAAATCTAAGCATTTCTAAGTTGGGTCATTACCAACATCTCCTGAAATGTTTTTAACCTGTCCAGTAGTTTTTGTGCAATCCTGCTAACAAACAAACCCAGACAAAACCTCCTTGGCGGAGGTAATAATCAACACCAGTACATGCTTTGATGTGATAACTGCACAAGAGCACATTTACCCCACGATGTAAAAATGACATACTGTTCAGCCCACATCATTCATACCAAGACCAGCTAGTGCAGAGGACAGTGAGGGTGGAGCGGGGTCTCGAGCTGGGGAGGCGGTGGCTCCAGCAGGGGAGTGAGGCGGAGGGCTGGAGACGATTCTGGGAGTGACCACTGCAGGAGAGCCAGGACCCAGGTCTATCAGGTTGTCCTCTGTGGCCTCACTCAACATCTGGAAGAGGGAAACAGAGGGGGTGGTCCACAACAGTTTAGCCACCATGTTAAGAATAAAGAATCCTTTCTGATCCAGTCACCGAGTTAAAAACACACCTCATCTGAGTTTTATTTTTAAGTGTTGAGGCACTTGTTCCATCTTACAACGTCTCCGTCATAGGGTAAAGATTTATCATGTTTTTAAAGGCTATCGTCTTTTTTCAGATTATATTATCTGGATGAGTCAATCATTAAACACTTGAGACTGTATCTATAAAAGTGATATCAACAATTAAGATCCCAAACTCCAGCTGATATTCAAGCGTGACACAACATCAAAATGGAGTTCTTTCAAGTTTTTGCAGATCAAGTGAAGCAACTAAATAAATACACTCACTGGCCACTTCATTAGGCACACCTTACCATAACCAGATTTGACCCCCTTCATCCCTCACAACAATCGTAATTTGCTGAGGCATAGATTCAACGCAGTGCTGGAAACAGCTCTGTATCTCTACAATAGCATCACACAGTTGCTGCAGATTTGTCAGAAGTTGGCATATCCCATTAAATTAGATCATTTGTTTGTATTCAGTCAGAAAATCATTTAGAATCTAAACGGGACAATCTGAAGAATTGAAGACAGCACTAGAGGTCAGAATGTCACCACAATGGAGCTGCACTGACAAACACTTGCACGAAACTTGGTGAGTGTGGGACAGAAGACAATGAGGATAAGAGGGAATTATGTAAGAGCTGAACACAGAGAAACTGGTGTTGAAGGATCATATAGGTCTACTATGGGACTTATGGCATTATACTTGCCTCCGTCAGCTAGCAACCCAAACAGAGAGCACACAGAAATATCAACGACATGCAAAAGAAAAATACAATGCTGTTTTAATACCAACACTCTAGACTTTGCTATACCAGTATCAAAGTTAATCTGAATTTTAATTGAGGTAAAGGTGGATTCATGTTTATAATTAGAGCTGCACAAATGTCATTTTGGAAACTCAAATGGCAAAACAAATAATCCAAACTTATTTCTGATGACATTTTGTTTGATATATTCCTTATAGCTCCTTCAGTGTAAGATTTATCACCACAGGCAAAGCAAATGTGGATGTTTTAAAAATAAAAAGGCTAAAAATGCTCTAACATACAAAAACACAGACTGAGAACAAGAGGCCCTAAAAGCATGCTGGGTGTTTGATACTCACTCCATTGTTCTGCGCTGATCTACCCAGCCTGTACCTCTCATACCTGGAATGAGCACAAAGACAAACAGACGTTTAGATCTTCTACCACAAAGTTTTAAAACTTCAAATACACACGCTTTATCTTCAGACACCTCATGAAAGACACATTTTGTGGTTATGAAACTGCAGCAAGTCTTAAAGGGAAGAGGTGTTCTCTGTTCATCAAACAAAATCTGTGACTCTCTGCTGTTGGAAGTGAAATTGTGTTAAAAAATATCAGGTACAAAAGAGAAAGGTGTCTTTCATATTTGAGTCTGACACACTTAGAGATTCTTGGTTTGAACTAAAAAGGAAAAATGAACAAAGCACTGATAAGTAACTGTTACTGATCTTCTATTAAACCAAGTCTTTTTTCTAAAAAAGGACAAAAACATCACAGTTCAGATGTTTTATGTCACCAAACCTTCAATTAGGGGCTTGGCAACATGGCCCAAATGTCTTAGTTCAATTAAGTATTTGAGCTGAAAAATGTGTTTGTTAACGGACACACATTATGAACAGAAATAAGGAACTTCAAACTAAAAATTCCCCTTTTCATGCCCTAGTTAGAGCCGCTCGTGGGGCTTCTTTGAGAAGCTAAAAATTTATCAAGCAGAGTGTCTGACCCCTTAAACTAATATTTCAGTTTATAATTTTTTTTTTTATTTTATTGAACTTTTATTGAACTAAATAAAAACCCATGAGATCAGACACTTTGCAGATCTTTCCCAAGAGTGATCTGGTCAAGAGGTCAGCAGCACAAGTCATCAGAGAATCAAGATTGAAAGGTAAAAGTATAGAGCAAGTTATGCCAGTAAATAACTTCAATCTGGCATCTTAATAAAAAAATACTAATGTGTTTACCATTTTTCTGTTTTTCTTTGTAAAACAGTGAATTTTACAATTCGTCAATCACAATTATAGTAATATTTTATCATTAAAATATAATTTCTGTTGAAGAGTTTCTACAAACTGGAGTATTAACCACAGAGAAGCACAAATATGACTTTGATAATTACCAATACTGTTAATTTTGGGCAACTGTGGCATTAACCTTACACTGGATGGTGGTCTAATTTATATGTTAAGCACGGCAACAAAACCAGCAAAAACATTTTTGTCTTCATCCAAAAGAAAGAGCAATGACTCTACAAGGGTAATGTAGTTTTGTTGATATATTAGTGCATTTCCCACAGTGCACAGTAGTTCGCCTGCAATTTTTGGTCATTAAAGGGACTATGAGGAGTATCTGTTACCGGCGACATTAAGACTCTGCTACCCATGAGCACGTGCGGCGACTGTCGTAATGCGGCGTTCCAGTAACCTCGGAACTGGGAGTGACATCATCCCCGACTTATCGGCGTTCCAGTTGAAGTTGGAAAAAAACATGCCAATCTACCAGGCTATTGTTAGCTGTTGTTAGCACGCCCTGTGTTGTTGTATGAAGAATGTGATTATCACTATGGCAGCATTTTTGTAAATATAAGTCTAACAATACGATGTATACAGCTGATCTAGAGCGACACACCCCAGTCAGAAGTGCAAATAAATTGATTATTACAGGAGCTAAATAACTGTTTACACTGGGGGCATCCATCTTCCATTGTCAACTCGAAGGTGGTGAGGTTTCACCGAATTCCCAGTAGTATTCTGACTTCAGGGGAAGTTTCATCAGTTGTAGTCTCCAAATTCCAACTTCCCACTACAACTGGAACGCACCACAAGCCAAAGCGTGTTCTTGTTGTGATGCTAAATGAAAGCTTCCTCAGAGCTCTGCACTGCTTTACAACTTCTTTTTTCAACAACTTTCAGGATGCAAAGCGACGAGGTAATGTATCTCTTTCTAGTTACGTAGTAGTAGTTTTTGATGTGTGACAACAAGCAGTTTTTAAAAAACTTAGCATCGTAGTTCTGTAGCCGGCTATATATCACTACTTACAGCTTGGTGCTCTAAGATGTGTCGGAATAATATAACTTTGCTCTAGTTTTAATTGTCTTGTTCCCGAAGTTGAGTATCCAGGCCAGTCCAGCCCCCGGAAGGCTAGGGAATAGCATTTATAGATAACCTATTTTGATGCTATAAAACTCATCGATAGGTGTGTATTTCCATCAGGCATATATCTAAAAGTGAGACTTTTTTGTAATTATTTAGAAACTCCTCAGTCCCTTTAAGAACAATAAATTATAAATTCCAAAGAGTTTAGGGCTTCTACTATTGCTGCAGTTTAATTAAACACATATTGATGTTTGATTATTTTTTCAAATATTATGTTTTATAAAATGTTTCTGACTTAAATAAAAAGACATGACCATAAAATGAACCAAAAATCTTATTTACATTATCTTTTGGTCACTTATAATGTTGCTGTTGGTGGTCATTACTGCAAACAATCATTTCACATTAAATGAACATAAACCAGTAAGATAAAAACAGTATTGTCTTACTTTTATATATTTCTTTTGATAACACAAGGATATCCAAAAAAACTTGATAAATTTCACAACCCTGCTGCAGATGATATATACTTTATTCTTTCTGACAATCACAGAAGTGCAACCACCTGAAAACCTCGACAGTTGCTCCTACCTCTCATATCGGAGGAAGATGTTATTAAGGTCATCATTTACATGCAGCAGCTCCTCGGTCACTTCCTCGTTGGAGACGCGTGAAATCAGCTCGACAACTCTCTGCTGCATGGCCCTGCACGTCCGGTTCAGTTCCTGCATGAAGAATCACCCAAAACATTTCTTAAAAAATACAGAACGACACATCAAAAAGTTGGAATTGACTTTAATTTCAATGATTAATTTGTCTCTTCTACAGCCCCTGTGCAGACTAACTTATTTTAAACCCACTGAATATATGGAGTTCAGTACAAAACAGAATATTAAAGACACTGCTCCCCCTAGTGGACACATAAACACTTCCCACACAGCTACTAAAATGACGGCTTTTTTCTTCCTATAAGTTAACTTCTATATATAGACTTTATTTTGTGATGTATATATGATTCAAACAAGAAACAACACACAAGGCATATAAACAGAATTCACAGTGTCAGCAAAAGCATGTATTTAGGTATGACTGACCTCAAAGTGTCTAATTTTGTGTTTCTAACCTGAAGCAGTTCCAGGTCTGAGGCATCTTCTTGGCCCGGGACCATCTCCGTCAGCATCTCTGACATGACTTTGGTGTTTCCTCTGACTACGTCCAGCTCGCTGCGCAGCCGTGCGATCTGGAAGTACAAAAGGTCAAGAGGATATTTGAAACTATTTGGAGCTACACTCAGCTGTCCTGCAGACGTTTTCGTAGAGAAGAGTCAGAGGAAGTCATGACATCTGACTTAACTTTACAGTGAGTCGGATTTACTGGAAAAATCCTCTACAAGAAACAGTTAAGCTTAAGTTTTGTCTTTAAAGGAGCAGCAAATACAGCAGTGAATGAAGTCCCGTGTCTATTACCTGTTCAGGAGTTGCTGTGATGGGACTGGGGACCTGGGACTCCTGTACTGGGGAGACAGGTGCAGGGGAAGGTCTAGGAGTCCCAACAGCAGGTGAAGTTGGTGCTAGGTACTTGACCATGGCAGGATCTACCTCTGGTGTGCCCTGGAAGAATAAACAAACACCTTAGGGCAGGGATTGTATGCTTTTGTCACCTATTATTTATCTTAATGGAAAAACTCTTTGATTCATTCCATTTCTCACACTAGGATGCGAAACTTCGATTATTATGCGAAGAGGACAATCATTATACAGTGTGTTTCTTTTCTTCTCACCCTCTGTGGTGTGTGTATTGGAGACAGAGCATCCAGGTCTGCCATTGGGAACTCAATGCCCTTCCTCTTCAGCTCCTCATAAATGTGGACCACACCAGTGAGATCAGGGCTGCTTCTGAAGGCATCAGCCCAGGCCTGAAACAACACACACACACACACACACACTTAGAAAAACAACAAACTTCAGAGGCTTTGAAGTCACACTCTTGGTACAGGAAACTCCCTCTACTGCTTTTTTCCATTCAGAAGAGCCTGCTCCAGAAACCTTCCTGAGTTACTTGTTCTTACATGCACCTCACAGCAGGAGACTTTCCGTGCTGGATGAACCTGGAGCGTCCCAGGAGGAAGGACAAGGAGGTAAAAAGAACAATGCAAAATGGTGGTGGTGCTACGGCGACTGTTTTTGCTTTTTGTACGAGAGCTACGTGTAAGTTGGCACATTCACAACAACAGAGAAGGAGAGTAAGAAAACACAATCCCCAGGAGTAGAGTACATTGCAGCCTCACTACATTCATGAATGGCCTAACTGCACTTACTATTGATCTAAAAATGGAATCTGAAATGATGATTTTAAAAATCTTGGCATATCGGATGCTCGCAAAAAACAATATTGTGCATCTAAAACACAAAGCTACAATTCCTAATATTCTGAAAAAATGTAACTTCTGTAAGATTCAGCCAACACAGCAGCCACAATGTATGAATCTGTCAGACCACTGATGGTCAAACAGCAATCAGCAGAATCACTGAGTTTACCATCTGATGCTCTACTGTGCTCTCATAATCACCATAATCGCCCCATGCGTCAGCTCCAGGATGCTGTAAGACCTCCCACACTTTCCTCTGCATTAAAGCCATGTAGTTTGCAGCCTTTAACCATCTCTGTAGCACAATGAATCTCCTATTTATTACAAAAGCCACAAAGGAACCAGCAGCTCTTTCATCTTTGTTTCCTCCGTTGTTATGAGTACGTCACCATAATTTCTCGCAGCCTTGCTATGACAGTCTTGTCAATTTTAAAGAGGTACGGAAAAAGTCGATGCTTTAATAAAAAACAAAGCAAGTAGTACCAAATCGAGAGTCGAGTTGAGTTGTAACCATCCAGGAAAGAGTCCATAGGAAGTGTTTTGGAAAAGCAGGAGCATATTATTCCATCAATCACATTCACTACAGGTAGGGGTGGGCAATATGGCAAAAATATCATATCACGATATTTTAAAAATAAAATCACGATCACGATTTTATCACGATTCTTTTTTATGTTGATTTTTCTAGACTAATTTGCATGTTTGACCATTTTTTCCCTATGTTTAACATATAAAACATGTAAAACCCTAAAAGAAAAAAAAGACAACTAAAGCCAAAGAAACTTTCTGAACAGGTTTCAATTAAATAGCGCAGTTTTTATAAAAATGTGCAATAAATGTAAACATAAAAGGTAATGAACAACAATATCAACATTATCTCTTAAAGTGCAACAATTTAGAACAAATGTTATCTAACTGCAATGTCTATAATTTGAGTGAATAATAAATCTGCTTTAGAACAGATTTTTGTTCAGACATCTTCAAGCTTTTATCTCCTTTGCTCTTTCCACCATGGCTTCACACTACATAACCAAACAGGAGATCCCACCATGCACTGCGCGTAATGTGCTACGATTGGCTAGTTGGGTGCGCGTCAAAGTCTCTGCGCCCACGCAGACGATCTGACGATCTTTCTGCTTTGTGAGATCATCCCCACATTATAGTTCTTAACGATTTAATATCGTCATATCGCACACCCCTAAGTACAGGCCAATCAGATAATGTAGTAGCCACATGCTTATGCGCTACAGAACATGAGCCAGTCCGTAAAACAAACTCTCATCAAAACATGTCGAAACTAAAGAGGAGTGAGAAAATCCTTACAACAGAGAAGTCTGCAGTGTTATTTGTTCTTCATTTAATAAAGAAAGGCACCCAAATCTAATAACCTCCTACTGAAGATGTTAGCATCTATGCTAATCTCTGTATGAGTAGCCACTTCCTGCTGTCATCTTGCTTGAAGCTCCCACCTCTTTCTGCTCAAAAGGACTCTGACTGGGCCGTTCTGCTATCGGACTATGACAACGCCAAGTGCAAGCCCTTTGGTGCTGTGCTTTTTCTTCTTTTTTTATACAGAAAACCACCCTTGCTATAAAAAAACTGCAGTTATAGCACATTTACACATATTTCAGCACAGGCTGCAGTTGTTGACAGACTTCAGCTGCCTCTCACTTCCAGCAAAACTAAACTAGGCCTGTACCTTCTTCCTGTTTCTCCTCCGATGACGCTGATTGCCATTCTCTGACCTGGACAATCAATTTCAAGTTTTTGAGATGGGTCCATACAATGGCTGACATACAATCCAACTAATTCAGCTGCACTGCAATGTTACAAAGTCTGAGGCAGTCAGCAAAAACACACAAGTAAATCTTCTGAAATGAACAAAAGATTCATAAAACTAAATAAAACAAAAGGCTCAAATACTTCACCTGTATAAGCGACAGCACTTTGTCTTGCACGATGGTGGGAGGATTGTTTTTGGGTGAGATGATTTTAACCATCACTCCGTCTATGAAATCTCTGTTGGCCACCTGGATGTGAAACCTGTGGCCACAGTTCTTCACACATGTTTCCAAAACCTGCAGAAAGAAGGAAGATTTAAGGAGATGGAAGACACGATTAATCAGACAAACTGACAAGAACTGGGCAGCTGTGTATGTGAGGAGTTAGAGAAAAGACAGACTGTGCTCTGAACTGCAGTGTGTGGGTGCTTTGAGTGGGTGGATAAAAAAAAAGGATTAAAGGGAACCAAAAAACTTCTTAATGTGGCCAGGAAATAGACAGAAGAGACAAGATCTGGATATATATGAGTGATCAAGCGCAATATCACAGACTTCACAGGTTTTTTTTTTTCATATTTTCAGGATGTGAAAAGTCAGAGGCTCTTACTGTTAACGCCAGCATGACTTCTCTGTAGTTCTTGTTGCCGGTGAGCCTCTTCTTCAGCGCCCGCATGGCGTCTTTTGGACTAAAGGGAAACAGAAGAGAGTGTTTGTTGAAATAAACATGATGTTGTGCCACAATTAAAGGTGAAAACACACTGTTAGTGTAACTCACTGAAAAAGACAGAATTGTGGTTCTCTGCCTTAAACTAGGTGAAAATGATTGACAGAGACTTAATCCAATCAGACCTGATATGACCTAATAAAGGTGAACAACAAAAGTTGCATTTGTTTCTGTTCGTTTATACTTTCAAACTTTACTAGCATTCAACAAAGAATTGCTAGGGGTTTCATTTTATTCAAGTGTAAAACATGACTTCAGAAATTCAATGAACCATGAAAATGTCTTACCCTTTACACTTAATATTTTAGATGTAATATATCGATTTAAATAGATTTCATGGACTGAAATCAACTAAAACTAGACCAAAATTAAAACAATTTAGATGATGAAATTATGACTAAAACTAAGATACTTTTGGCAAAAGACTAAAATTAAAAGTAAATTAAGTAGAGCTGTCAAAAAGACTGTTTTGCTCTTTGCAGATGAGGCTTATACACACACACACACACCGAGAGAGAGAGAGAGAGAGAGGGAGGGAGAGAGAGAGAGAGAGAGAGGGAGAGAGAGAGAGAGAGAGAGAGAGAGAGAGAGAGATTGTAGCAAATAAGTCAATCTGTGCTTTTTAGCTGAAATAATCCACTTTTGAGTTACCCACAGGCTTCATGTTCCAATATGGACTACATTTCATCTTATATTTACATTCAGCTAAGGGCCAACTCAAAGTGAACAAAGAGGATAAAGTCTGGTGTTTGAGTGAGTATGTAGGTTTGATTGCAGTTTTTTTCTTATTAGAAATTTGGAAACATTTTTGACAGTGTAAGGTGCATGTGTCTAATGATACACGTTAAGCTCATTTTAAACACCTTTGAGCTTTTAAAGACTGAGAAATGTTAATTAATAAAGCACTACAAGAATTCTGCAGCTGCCCATTATGTAGACAAGTAAAGACATTAGGCACAATGATTATGATCAGCTCTGCCCCTGTCAGGAGAGAACTGATGTAGCGGTAAGGCTATCCAATTCTGCAGATGGGGCCAAGAACTCTGAGTAATTTACTTAATCTTGATTGAAAACTACACTTCAAAAAAGCAGTGTTGGGGTGAATGGTCACTGTACTAAACATATTAAAAAGGCTTATCTGTTATGGTAGCAGGTAATCGCTAAGGGTTAACATATTTACTGTTAAATTAACCTCATTAGAAAAAAAAGACTAAAAATTAAAGTGGAATCTGGTTGATACGTTGACTTATTGCCATTCTGACTCAGCAGTAACATACAAAAGCAGACAACATACAAAAACAAAAACAGTCAATTTCAAAGTGGCAGAATTTTATGAATAAGCCTGGATCTGACCAGACATTTGTAATTCACAAAACATTTTGAAGACAAGAAGCTCAGTGTTTAAAGGAGGGAGTGTGTGTGTGTCTTAGGCTATGACACACCAGGCCCATGTCGCATGCCAACACAATGAGTGTGTGTAGGCATGAAGAATGTGAGAAGCAGGGAAGAGAGGGACGGGCAGAGGAAAAATGGCAGATCCCAGTATTTCTAATATGTCCTGAAGTAAGCCTCTGTATTCATGGTGCACTGCTCAACATCCAATGATTACTATGTTTATTTAACTTTTAAAACCAAATTATTACATATATATCTTACTGGAAATAAAATAAACACTGTATCACCTGGAATGCATCTGTGAAGTGAAAGGTTTGGGTTAAATCTGTGAATTGAAATCTACATCGAATCATCAATGCGTTGATGGAATGCAAAAGTAAACAGAAAAACCTCAAAATTCAACGGTACAGAGGATCAGATAGAAAGCCAAGACATGATGTGAACACAAACACAACACGACACAGGACATTAAATTGTTTCTTTCAAACATCTTTTGTCTTCTTGATAGCCAAAGTTGCCCATCACTGCCCATAGTGGTACAAAAACAGATGTGCTTTAAACCTCAATTTTTTCCTGATGCAGTCATTAATGTTTAACACTATCATAGTATGCAACGAAACTCAAATAAAACATTTTTCACATGCATTTCTTGAAAAAAAACATTTTAATGGCCTAAGATCCTGCTTTATTTCTGAGTAAGAATCATCACGACTAAAATCTGGAACAGTCAAGAGATATTTCCGAAAAAGCCATTTTAATTCAATCCATCAGCAAAGTTTTCCTGTATTACTTTAATAATATCAGGCGACCTTTTCTAATGCAGGCACTACCTGGGCAGTGCAGCGTTGCTCCCATCTGGTATGAGTATTTCTATGCAAATAAAAACCAAAATACTTCCTTAACTACTGTTAGGTAATCTTTCTTATCAGTCTGAATTTCAAGAAATTGCACAGCAGGATCTATTCTACTATTATAGCATTATCAATGCAATAAAAATCCAGTGCACACAGAGTTATATAAAAAACAAATAATGTTACAGGATTGTTTTGATGGGAGAAAAGAGAAAAGAGATGCTCAAACAATTGGCTTAAGGATTTTACATTTTGTACCATCTGACCATCCATTAACTTTAATCAAATGTTTCCAAAATCTGGATTGTGGAAGCCTGATCTTATATATTCAGATAAGATTAAAAGCAGTGAATGCATCTTTACAAAGGATTTCATTATGTCAGTGACACCTGACCTGTAGAAAACAAAGCCTGTCTGTAGTGTAGTGTCTGCTGATGAGGTCATTGTGATATTTACAGTCATCAGTGTCCATCGGTGTCTCGACATGTGACAAAACAATGACATGTTTAAGACTGACATGCACAAACCAGAGGAGTTTCAGCAATATAAATTCATTTTAACCCAAAGTATAAAAACAAAATGATGAACAAGAGGCTCACCCTTCTTCTGTCTCATTGATAATATCGCAGATCTCCATGTTGAGGGTCCAGTCCTCGTTCTGCAGACCTCCATCTGTGGCCCTTTCTGCAAAAACACAAGAGTAAAACAGATTACTTTATTGATTTGATGTTGCTTTTACTGATTTTTTCTATGCAGCTAACTTTGAAAATGTTTTTTTCTTTTTATCTTTATGATAAAACAACTTTTTTTTTTACAAAAGCGACAACTGACTCCACCAGTTCTCTGTGTTCTTTATTAAACTAACCCCTGCCAATGAGTAGGGATGGGAATTGATATGATTTTACCAATACCAGCGCTGTTAACAATCCTGCTAATCGATCCAATTCTGTAATGATTCCCATGTTGGTTCCTGCAGATTTTCCATGTGGGCAAATGTTGGTCTGTAGATTTTCAGAGGCAACAATGTCAAACACACGTCACAGCATAGATAACTGCTTCTGAAAGTTGCTGGTGCAACTTTTTTTTGCAACTTTTAAGGTTGTGCAGTAGGCGCCTTCTGTAAAAAAGTCTATGAAATAACATCATTTTTTCACAGAGATGGTACATAATATAAGTCACTTCTTTCAGGTTTGTTGATTAAATTGAACCAAATGCCAAACCATTCAATTGTTGACCTAAAACAAAAAACACTAACAACTCTGTGGATGGCTGCTTCTGAAATAGCCCCAAACATTTGCCTCCAATCTGTCCAAATCTGCCATGAGAGATGTATCAAAATACCACAGTTATTCATATTTGTAATCGAACAGGGATGCATGATATTGAACTTTTTCAGATATCCTCTATGTCAGTTTTTCTAGACTTATAACATTACCCATACTTTTTTCAACAGCACAAAGAGTCCACTTGACTAAATCTGTCCTGTTCATTAAAGAATATTCAGCATAGTATTTCATCCAGAATATTTTCCCAGGTAGTGAAAATCTTGGGCAGGAAAGTATTTTAATCTGTTGCATCCACTTTTTTCAAATATGCAGTTTTCTGCAAACTATTTAAAAATTAATTTAGGTCTGACTTAAAAGTACTTAATGTTTGGAACATATATGCTTCTTAATCGTGCTATTAACCAGGGAAAGTCGATGGGGGAGCAGACAGAAAGGGTAGCATCGCTGCTATTACAGCTCTTTAAAGGGACACACCAACTTTTTTTCTTTTTCTGTCTTGTCTCACTCCCAAGTCCATGACAAGCAGATAGACACCATTCTTTTGACTGTGCGTGCAGTAACAAGAAAGAGACAGCCAAAGCCCCCCCACTGCTAATTAGCTTAGCTCAAACACTGGGAGTCAATGGGTAGTGCTAGCCTGCCTCTGTCTACAATCTTTGTGACAAGTTTTTTTTATTACAGTAACTTTACATTATCTTCTGCTATCATTGTATTATTATTATGTGCCAAAAGCCAAGTGGCCCTCTGAAAAACAGGACCAGCAGCCTAACATTTTAGCTGGACAGTCAGATCACCATGTGGTTCTCCTCCTTAAGTCATGCAAGTTTCTGTGAGTTCATGTCTATAATAAACTGCAGATGTGTAGTCTTGCAGTTTTGCTGCACTGATGAAAGGATTTGTATTAATAATTGACTGATACTGTTCTTATGTCTGTGGTCCTCAATGATTTAAGGTCAGTTTAGATTTGGAAAAGGTCTGGTGTGCAGCCAACCTAAGTTAACATAAAAAGGTAAATACACACAAAACTAGAAAGCACTCAAAGAGCACAAACCTCCATCAAGGTAGCTCACATATTGCTGTTACATCTATAAACAACAGTTCCATGATAAAGTTACCATCATAATGCAAATCCTTGTCCCTGAAAGCCCACCCATAACACTAGGAATCATGTTGATATTGTTATTAGTTAGACATTTATTGAGCATCAATGGTCATTTGCTAATGGTGGTTATCTGGATCACCACCAATATCTAATCATTTCTAAGCTGGGCCATTACCAACATCTCCTAAAAAATTTCAGCAAAATCCATCCTGTAGTTTTTGCACAATGTTGCTAACAAGCAGACAAACAAATAAACAAACGTGAGTTGGCACAAACCTCCCCGGTGGAGGTGATAAAAACCTGGAAATCCAAACAAACTCAGGAGCAGTTAGGGTCAATGCAGGAGAGCATACTTTGTGAACTCTCTTTTTTAAGGCGTGGACAGTCTGTCCAAGTGAGATCCATTAATAGCCTCACTGCAAACTAATCTCTGCTAAAAGGTTGGGATCAAGTCTTCAGTCAGGGATCAGGAGGTAGATCAGGACAGAGCATTTCTTACATGCTATCCCCAACATCGTCCTCCTCAGAAACCCTCACATACTACAGCTGGATGGGAGTAGCCTGTGTTCTCCTTCACAGTCACTCTTCCATGTCAAAGACCACACAGAGGTGATAATGTGATCCAGGCTGTGTGAAGCCACAGTGATGAACTGCCAGAGCAGTCGTCGCCGCAGTCCTCTCCCGTCCCCTGAATCCATCCATCATGTCTGTCTTTGCTGATGTCTTTCAGGCCGGCGGTGATGTTGGAAGAGACAAAAACTGAAGCAGAAAAAGTGCGTACAACCAAAGTGAGCTGTGACCGAGCTGCTGTGACTGACACTCCATAAATTCTTATCAGCTGACTGGAGCTTGGACAGGAGCAGCTTCACTCCCTGACACGGGCCTCAGGCAGGCTATCATGCCCTTGTTTTGACCCTCCTACCGGTCCTTTGGCCTGCTCCACATCGGATAAACCTAACAGCCATGACCTCTGTCAATTTTAGCCCAAGATCACTTGGAAGAATAGGCGTTTTCTGTTTGGCATGGTTCGTCTGAATTTATGTTTTCGGTTAGAACAACCACGCCAAGCTTCCCTGAAAGAGGTGGTTTCTGCTTGCTTCCAAATTGGCCACTGAAAACTAAAGGTTCATTTGCAATGTCAACTCCAAACCCAAATTATCAGCTCTCAAACTCCATCTCTGTACACATAAACACAGGGAAACTTTCGTGTTGAATAATGGTAGACAATATGGCTTCTTGTATCTATCAGAAAAGATTTTAATGTTCTTTTACTAGTTTTTAAAACTCATAATGGTCTTGCTCCTTCTTATTTATCTGTATTACTTTTGTTGACTAATTATTTTCATCATAGTTTTCATCAACAACCTTTCTTCCCCTGATGAAATCTAGACAGCAACGAAACCAAAGTACTGGACGAAAACCAAAACTACATTAACTGGCATTTTCATCAACAAATAAAAACTAGATGTAAAAATGTCTGACAGAGACAATCAGAAATAATCTGGTCATGTAGAAAGTAGAAACAAGTTAGGAATATATCCAATCATAGCTGCTATGACTGTGTGGAAAGGTTGGATGAGAGAGAAAGAGGGACATCCAATCACAGCTGCCTTAGCTTCAAAATGACTGGATAAGTTCTGGAGCGATCCAATCAGAGCTGCTCTCTTTATGAATTGATATATTCATGTAGAGCAGGTTCACTGTTGTCAGTTCTGGTATTATGATGCTCTGCCAGGTAGCCTAAATAAAGGTGACTGAAATTCACACAAAAGTGTTTCTGTTAATTGATACATTCAAATTTTAATACCATTAGTAGATGTTTTTTTTATTTCAATTTATTTATTTGTCATTTTTGCTCAGTATGTTTAATCTCATTTTTTATCATTTGATTTCTTCTGGTTTTTGTCATTTAGTCTTAGCTTCTGTGTTTCCTCATTTTAATTCAATTTTAATTCAGTATATAGCATTTCCTCAGTCCTCTTATTCTGTTGGAATCTCTTCTTAATGTCTTTGTATGTGTGCATAATTGTGTGTGAGTTGTATGTGAATTGCAAGGATGGGCAGGGTGTTGAATTTTTATGATATTCAATCTTCTACTTTTTAAATTAACTCCGCCAAGGAGGTAAGGTTTTCAGGAGAGTTTGTCTGTCTGTCTGTGAACAAAATAATTCAGAAAGTTAAGGATGGATTTTGATGAAACTTTCAGGAAATGTTCAGCATGGGAAAAGAAAGAAGTGATTCAATTTTGGTGTTGATCCAGATCAGCGTCTGGATCCGCCCTGATGAAAAATGTGATTTTGATGAATAACTACTGAACTAGAAAAGCACTCGGAGAGCGCAGACCTCCGCCATAATGATATCTATTTTAGTTCAGTAGTTATTCACCAAAATCACATTTGCTAATCCAGTTGCTAATGGTATCTTTCCATGGTCAAGGAATCTAAATATTTACATGAAATAAAGGTAGGACTAATATTTATGGTAAAAATCACAATATGGGAGAGGACTGTGGTGCTGGCAGAGGTCTGCGCTCTCCGAGTGCTTTTCTAGTTTATTTTATTATTATTTTCATTGTATAATTTCTTTCGTATCTAAAGCACTTTATGCTAAAAGATTTTGTATGAAAAGTGCTGTACAAATAAATTTGACTGACTGATTTAACAGTGTCATGGTATTGCATCTGTAGCTGTGTGATGTCAAGCAAGGATGAAAACAGCAACAATGTCATGAAAAGTGTGTCAACAAACCACATTTAAAATTAGGAGTATCACATGTTTAATGTTGGTTTTCAAACAGAAATCCACATAAATGTATGAGTTGATAGCAGAAGAATTTATTACAACATCTGTATCAACATTCCTGGTCCCATTTCTAATGTCAACTCCCTGACAGAGTAGATCCTCCCCCATCGAGAGCTGTGAGCTTCCTGCCAGGTCAGTGACAGACATAGTGAGGAGTTAACAGGGGAAAAGAAATGAAAAATGATCTGATTTCTTCATGTGAAGCGATGCTGGAAGACACTGCACCATCACTGTCCTGCTAATGAAGTTTAAAGTCTGCTTAGCTCACTCATTCATGGTGTTGTGTCAACCCCGACCCCCTCCCTCTCCTGGGAATCGACACCACACCAGTGAAGCCAGTCCATCACATGGCTTTAACAGTGGCAGGCTGTGCCACGCACCGCCAACTTAGACACTAACCTCTGTCCCTCTCCAGCCTCATCTCAGCCTGTTTTGTCCTTCACACTTATTCTTTCTCTGCACTAATTTCAGCTGTTAGTCTTTGCTTTCTTCACTGCACAATCCCATTTGTCTTTCATCTCAGTAATTTTGACAAAAGCAAAAAAAAGTACAGTATCTTTCCAAAAGCCTCGTCAACTCATGGTGCACATATCATAAAAGTCAGTGCCCACGCTGGTTCAATGCTTTCTGGTGTGTCTCCAACAATCCCTCTGGCTGCAACAAGGCAACAGAACTGCCTCCAACGGGATATTCTCTCCTTTTGAGACCATTTTCTGTAAACCCTTGAGATGGAGATGAGCTCAGCAGTTTCTTAAACGCTCAGATCAGCCCGTCTGAGCCCAACAACCACACCGCGAAGAAAGTCAGTTACACCGCCTTTCTTCCCCATTCTGATGTTCAGTTTGCGCTTCAGCATTTTATCTTAACCATGTCTTCATAGTAAAAACTCTGATCGAGGAGGGAGTATTTGTCCAATTTCAAGTAAAAAAAAAATTACAGGACTGATTCCAAGCCACAGTTTCCTTACAAGTCTTGATTAAGATTGTATCGAAGATGTAAAACTTAAAAAATAAAGCCTGAGTTAGCTCATAAGTCAAATAATATGCCAATACTTTAATTTGAAGGTTCTCTTCATTTTGAAATTTCCACTGCCAGAAATTTTCTCGTCTAGATCTGAATTTTTGCAATGTTTATGGGTAAATGCATTAAGTTGCTGCCATTAGGTTGGCTGATTAGCTATTTGCATTTAGCAGCAGATGAACAGGTGGACCTAATGATGTATGGTGAGAGTATATTGAACAATTATATTTTATTTATTGTTTTGTTTATTAGTTATTTATTTATCATTTACATTTATTACGGTATATTTAGAGGGGTTTGATATCTTCTAATTGTTTTTACATTTGTACTTTTTGATATCCTGTCTTCTTTAATACCTTTTTACAATACAATGCTAAAAAAGAGAAACAAGTTTTGAAAAAAGCATTAATGTGCTGTTACATTACATTAGTGTTGTGCTCAAGACCCCACTCTCTGAGACCATGACTTGCCCGAGACCAGAATGCACCGAAACCAAGACTTCTGGGAGTCTAAACCGAGTCCAGACCAAGACCAAGATGAGCCAAGACCGAGACAAGACCAAGACCATCAAAATGACATTACATTAATGTTGTGTTCAAGTAGGGCTGCCACGATTAGTCGACTAATCGTTGACTAGTCGACTATCAAAATAGTCGACGACTAATTCAGTAGTCGACTAGTCGTTTGTTTTTTTTAGGTGTGTTTTCTCACAAAACTGCCGCTGTACCTCTGCTGTCTTGTCTGCCTATCTGTCCTGTTTTCTGGTTATCACACCTGCAGGAATCAAACCAACACACCCTGAAACACACTCATGCATGTGGCGCATGAACAACTACACAGGCACCAAAGTTGCCAGGTCTGCTCATAATAAGCGATTTGGGCCACCAGCTGCATACTGGTGCAGTACGCTGCAGTTCATGCATGAAGTGACTAGTCGACTAATCGCAAAAGTAGTCGTTGACTAGTCGACTATCAAAATAGTCGTTTGTGGCAGCCCTATGTTCAAGACCCCACTCTCCAAGACCAAGACTTGCCCGAGACCAGATTGCACCGAAACCAAGAAAAGACCAAGACTTTTGGGAGTCTAAAGTGAGCTGAGACAAAGACCAAGATGAGCCAAGACCGAGACAAGACCAAGACCATCAAAATTAATTTTAAAAACCATGACAAGGTTTAACAGTTAAGCAGGGTGTCCCTAAGTCACAACACCAGGAAGGTTGCAGTCATCACAGGGGCAAATAACACATGAATTAAAGCTTTTTGATGTTTTACCAAGTGTTCCTCCTTATTCACATTAATGAAGTTGAAGAACAGCAGATCAGTGCTGGTCTTGATTGGTCTTGACGGAAAATCCTGAGTCCGGCTAGTCTAAGACCGAGACAAGACTGAGTAAAAATACTCTTGAGTGCGTGACGAGACCAAGACATTAAAAAAGCGGTCTCGAGACCAAGACTTTAGTAACACAACACAACATAACATGCAAGGCAATAGCATCTTCTTACGTTGCAATGACAGCTGAATATTTCCATTTATTTCACCAACCCAAAGTCTGACCGGTGTTACTGTTTAACATGTTGTGACCCAGCTTTCTGGTAATAACTGTCTATGTTTGCAAAAGTCCAAGGATCCGTTTCTTATTTAAGACATTATATATAAACTAGTGTAACTCAAAATAACTGAATAAATAAAGACGGAGGTATTTGTGAGTATTCCTGCCAGTTCCAACATCTGTTTTTCTTGTGGCATCAGCAGACAAAGGTAACTGAATGTCACAGAGCTAACAAAATCACTGTTTAAACGAGAGATCTCATCCAAAAGTGCCAGGCTGTAAAGCAGTAATGGCCCCTGAAGTCTAACCAGGAGTCTGTTTGTTGATGTAAAAACATGAAAACATGGAAAATCATGTGCTGAGTCATACATAAATGGCTCCAGGCCTCATCCTCACTCTGTGGAGTGTAAGCAATGGATTAACCATCGGTGCTGGAGAGAGGCCTGTATTGGCAGATACTAAAGGTCCTGGTATTGAATCACACCAGAGCATCAATAGCCTGTTTTGGAAAGCAGGTGCAGCAGCAGATAAAAAGTGCAAAGAGCCTTGACCACAAAACTGCAAAGTGAAAAGAGAAAAAAAAACATCTGCTGCATCATTCATGACCTCCTGTTGATGTCTCAGTGACACACAGGAAATGAAAAAGCTCGATAAAGCTCTTAACAATGCATTCCCCCTTTATCAGATGTTATCGGCCCCTGCTGTCAGTCTCCCTCTCTGTCTGTGTTTTAGGTCAGCAGATCCTTTGCCTGGCTGCAGTGGTGTACAGTCTCACTGCAGCAGAGGCAGGAGAGCTGACTACAACCTGAACACAGCAGCTGTTTAAGGGGAAAGCTCCAGATGAGGCTGCAGCAGGTTCAAATCTGTGAAATAAATTAATCTGACGTTGTATTCAGTTCCCAGGATGAACGACCTTAAAGGAACAAAGTGGAAGAAACATCTCGACTGGACTTCTTGGATGACATGGCATGCAGCAGTTGAGGTCAGAGGTCATACAAAGGCCTCCAAATCTCTTGTCCTCTATCCAAACTGTTCCTATCCGATGCTTTGGAAAGCTTGATTAAAACAGTCCTGATACTCCTTTAAGTAAAGGACAAGTTGGGTCAAACCAGGATTACTTCAATCTACATGTGTGTTGCCTTTTTATAGAACACATCTATTTAAGTACAATTAATTTAGATAAGATATAACCTAATGAACCTCACGTTGATGTTTTTAAAAGCAAACTCAAGCCCTACCTCTTTAGTCTGGCTTTCCCCGAATTTAATACACCCATCTTAATCTGTTTAAGAAATTCTGTTTTTATTTTTTTTCTGTTTAAACTTCATTATCTTTTAGTAATTTATCCTCATTTTATAGTTTTCCCCAAGTTCTTTTTTAGTGTTTTATTCAAGTGTTTGAGCATATTTTTGTTACCATTTAGTGTTTTTATTCTTGTTACAGCACCCTTTCACTATTTACTTATGTTTATTTCTTTTCAATTTGTTTTTATTCTATACTATATTTTCAATTTTAACCCAACCTCCAGATTTTACTCATTTTAAACCTTTAAGATTGCTTTTCCTCAGTGTGTACTGGGTACGTGTTTTATTCTATTCATGATGCATTTTACCAAAACTGTAATGGTTGCAGGGTGAGTGGGCTAGTGGGTTTGATGGAGTGGGTTTGGGTCCTACTTCCTGTTATATTTTTTTATATTTATGTCTGTCTGTAAAACACTTTGTGCTACAGTGATATACTGATACATTTTAGAATAAGATATTAAGTAAAACAATTTCTTAGTGTTGATATTGCGCGTGCTGCTGGCAACTAAAAAACAGGATGCCTGGCTTAATGCTCAGAGAAAAGTATATAAATATTCACAATAATATGCTTATTCACTGAAAGATATTTTGATTATTCTAAATGATCATTTACTTATTTATGAATCATCTTTAAAATGTGTAAATATCAGATTAAAAAGACTTGTTTGAAACCATGGCAAAAAAGAGCAACGGTGGCCTAAAACACCCAAATGTTGATCATTTATTGTTTTATTTAACAAAAATCATGAGCAAACTTCTACACACTGTCCAAATCCCACAAAATACAGGCAGCATTCTGTAAATCAAAATTGTCTTTTTTTTGCTCACACTTTGAGTTTTATAGTGTAAAACCTTGTCCCATTTTCTTCACCTCTGCTCTTATATGCTTAAAATGTGCACTTTCTCTTAGGGGCACAAGGCTGTGGGGCAGTGATCATCAACTGGTGGCAATAGGGTCAGGGCCCCCATAGCTAAAAACCTGGCCCTCATAATACTATGAAATTTGGAAAATTATGTTTGTCTGGGGGTTTCTTTCTTATGGTAAAATCCTTACAGCTATTAAAGGTACTTCAAAACAATTAAGATGGAAACCATTTTAACAAAAAAGACTTCATATTTGAACCATTCAGGTTAATCACCTTGATAATCATAATTAGCAGACATTAAATCAGCTTATTAGTTTTAAAACCAAACAATAGAACTTGATTTGACATGGATTAGGTTCATTGTGGTTCTCTTTGTTGCAGTGCAATCTATTCTTACTTTAAGTGTGTTGTAATAATTGCATCGGTTTTAATAATTTATTGTAGTATTAGGTTTTCCATCATGCCTTAAAGCTTCATAATGCCATTTGTTTGGGTTTGTATGAGTTGATCCAAAAAATAGACTTGCTAGTTTCGAGATGCTGGTGGGGGTGAATTAAAATGAGAGCTTCAAAAATAAGTGGCCAGAATATCTCAGTTTCTTCCATGAGGCTAGCAGCAGTAAGGGTGATAAAGACTGATCTCACCTTTAACGGTTAAGCAATAAATAAATTTAATGCACCCTTTTTACAAGCACTCATCAAACCACACTTTTCTCAAGGCAGTTACCCAGAATCCCTTGTAACGTTTTGAGCAGCTGACCAATTGAAGGAGCAGAATAGTTATTTAGCTTGGAGATCTGACAGACAGTGAAGCCAAAAAAGGCAAGAAAGCAATGCAATAAAGGAGACCTTTCTTTATGTCAACAAAATGGGCTAAAATAAAGCAATAAATCATTGACATTACATGATACTTATTACTAAAGTCAAAATTTGAAACCCTCTATACACAGGAATGTTACCAAGATTTTGTACTGATGGCTTATTTTTTTGTATTTGATTATGCCACAGTTTGATTCTGGTATTGTTTGAAAAGGGTGTTTTCATTAGTAAAAAATCATCCATCCCTGGTTTGACTTTAACAGGAAATGTGTAATAAGTTTCAGAACAGCTACACTTATGTTTCCACATCTGTTGAGCAGGAGCTTCACTGAGGAGAGAAATCAGGAATCGGGTATGTATATATGAACTCTGAAGGTTTGTTGAAAGTAAAATATTAATATTGAATATTTGTGAGTCAAAAGGCAAGGTACCTAATGGGTCATAGTTTCAGGTCTCATGAGAGGAAATGTTTTAAGCTCTATCAATGTTATGAAACTTTCAAGAAATCTACACAAAGTTAAATAAAGCAAACTATTCAACCAGACTTCCACCTTTTCTATCTCATGTACACAGTGTTTGTTTAACCAGGAAGTCTCCCTGAGATTGGAAAAGACAGCATACCAGTTTTAGTTAAATATTAAATTATGGTTAATAATAACAGAGAATCCAGACACGAAGGAAAAATACTGAACCCTGCTATAGTGAGGCAGGTTTAGTTTTTAGGAGTGAACTTTAACAATGGCCACACATTTTGTCTGAGAAGAATGGCATTATTATCTTGCACGATGCATCTCAAGCAAACAAACCAACATAAAAAAACAAGCGTAGCTTCGAGACATGACAAAACACCATCATCAAGATAAAGGTAAAGTCATGTTGATGTCAGATCATTTACTGTTGTTTATTTCAGTACATTTGCAAACAAGCAACGTGCAAGAATGGATGAAACCACACCAGAGGGATGTGGTTGATGATGACACTTTGCTCTCTTTTACAGCAGTAAATAAGAAACGTACACAAACTCATTAAAATGTAGCTCAAACAACCGGTCTACCCAGCTACATTTGTTCATGACTAAGGATAAAGACAGGCATTAAAACAGTTTTCAGTTTAAACACACAAAGGGCAATACTTGCTGCATCACTGTGCTGCCCAAAAATCAAATTTGATGACCTCACAATGCAGAGATGTTACCAATGTATTGAAAATGATATTGCTAGATTAGATTAGACTAGATTCCATTTACATCAGATTAGATTAGTTAGAACTTTATTAATCACTTTGGGTAACTCCCTAGGGTAAATTGGAATTTCAATAGCATTTTGAAAGAGTAGATAGAAAGATGTATATAAAAACAGAAATATAAATAAATATAAAGATAATAAACTTTACACTTTTGATAATATGTAAGCATTTGTCTTTAATATCTGTAATCTGACAAGAAAAATTAGTCAACATTTAGTGGTTTGAACTACCATTTCTGTGGTTGTAGATGTCATTTTAGTTTTGCAAAATTAAAATGAAAGTTTGTTCTAATAGTAGTGTCAAACCCTATTTTATCTATAAACAAAACACTATCCAAATATAATGTATAGCCTCATTAAATAGAAAAAAATATATATTTTTGTTCCACATTCCCCAGCCCTAGAATAAATCATTGAATAACCACAATACTGACTGTAATCTTGACCCTGTGCTGGCGTTTTTTCAGTATTAAATGATGCAAACATTATTCTACAGGGAGTTTGTTTGCACATTACCCAGCATTAAGTTCATGCACTTCATATGTTTCAGTAGCTATAATAAGTGTCGATATTGGTTCCTTGTCAAAATAATATTCTCTTATTTTAACCCTATCCAGAACTTACTTCAACTTCACTATGTAAGGGCTATGTAAATAGCATAAATCATGCCACATCACTACCTAAGCCATTCCTTCTGGTCTATTTCCCTGTCTACAAAAACTAAACATCTCTAACTAAAGTAGACTAATAATTTACGATGTTTTAAACAGGCCAACGTGAGCTGAAATTTCATTTTCAGTGGATGACGTTTGCTTCAATGATGCTTGCTAGCAGGCTATTTCTCCTGGCGCGACCTCAGGGTACCGTTAATGTACCGTTAATCCCCGTAGTGAGAACCTGAGCCCGCCCACGATGAATTTAAACACACTTGAGGCAGTTCAGATTCACAAACATGTAATTTAAAGCAGAACTTACCTATGCACTGGCCCACAGGGGTGCTGTATGGATTGCCAAGTAAGAACTCCATTTTGACAACAAACTATTCGGCCGAGAATGACAGAGGCTGGGGCCCAGGGGCGGGACTACTACGCCCCGCCCATCAGATGACACTATTGGTCAAACAAGAAACAACGTTCCGCGTCATTGGTTTATATCGATATCTATCAACGTAAGCAGCTCAAGCTACGTTCAACAAATGTACTAGCATTCAATGCTCTATGTTTCTACCTTTCATTTTAACCTCACAATGAAGCGTCATTGCTCTCAAATACGAAATATAGAAACAGTTAAATTGAAAAGGAATGAACTAGTATGTCATCTGAATTAGACCGCCGATATAGCACGTAAATAAGGGGATGTTTAATCCTCGTGAGGCATTTTGGAAAAAAAGTAAAACTGAAACATTGCACTCACTAATAACGTCTTAGTGTGGGACTGAGTAATCTTAGCCTCGTTTTTGTTCATTTTTGTTCCTATCCAGTGTTTCATTGGGTCAAGGAAGTGCAATTTGATGATAAAACGGTTTGTAATTTTAAATAATCCGACGCCCTTGAACGCAGCTTCCCGTCAGCTTGTTGCTATGTAACACGGTGTAAACAACAGAGGTAGGAGCAATTACTGGTTTACGTTTTTTATCAACATTTTTATTGTTTTTCTTTACATGCATTTCACTGGATTCACAGCAGTATTAAGGTAACAACTAATTAGTTATGCCTCTCTGCCATTTAATCAAGTAATTCAAGCTCTAATGAGAAGTTTTCCTGTGGTCAGCCCTGTGATTAATTGATTAGACTAGATTAGATCAACCTTTATTAATCCCAAAATGCAAATTTACAACACTGAACAGGCAGAAAGAGTCTTTCAGAACTGGTTATTGTGTTTTGCCAGTAACTGCAGCTACAGGGCTGTTGATACATTTTGAAACAGATGAGTTTTAATAATTTATATGCTTTGAATTTGAAAATCCAAACTTTCAAAGTCCAGGGAAAAAATGACCCTTCATCCTGTTGTTCCTTTAACACAATATCATCTATGTTAACATTTTAGCTGAAGCAGAATTGGGTTTGATTGTGACTCAAGCAGCAGGATGTACAAGCCCCGCTCTGAAACTGTGCTGAACTTGATCGATGAGGTGATGTTAAAGAAAGCAATACTGGAGCAGGCTCCTCGAGATGAAGACAAAAGAATACTGAAGCAGGAAGGCATCAACTTTAATGAAGTTGTTAACCTACGTCTGGATTTCAGAAGTAATATTTATCAAGAAATTTTAAAGATTTCCTACTTGAAGGGGCATTCCTTAAAAAGTTTTGTCTTTTTACATTCAGATATCCCGAGGATTGATAGCTTGTGGGACTTCTCATCCTTGGACAAGCTTGATTTAAACAACAACCTTATTGAGAAGATTGAAGGCCTGGATTGTCTGTTCAATCTGACATGGCTCAGTAAGACAAATATACAATTGTTCAGTATTTTACACATCACCCAAGCCAGCATACGGATACAATTCTGTCTGAATATGTCTCTTTAGATCTGTCATTCAACAAATTGGAAAAAATTGAGGGTTTGGAGTCACTGAAGAAGCTGGAGCTTCTAAATCTATCCAACAACAACATCTCTGTCATTGAAAACATGGATGCACTTGAGAGGCTCACACAGTTCTGCATTGGAAACAACCTGGTTGCACAGCTGGATAATGTAACAGTATTTATTTACAATTTGTTTCAGGATTTAATGCTGCAGAATATTTCTCCTTATGTTTACTTGACATGTTCACAGGTGCTGTACCTCAGGAGGTTTAAAAAGTTGTACACTCTCATCCTGTCAGGAAATCCAGCCTCCGAAGGAGAGGATTACAAACTTTTTATTGCAGCCTACTTTCCAAACTTGACGTTTCTGGACAACAGATTAATTCACACACAGACAGTAAGTGCAGAATTCTTTCTTTTATTGTGGCAATACACTGTAAAGCTGGAATTTCTGTCTGGTGGTTTTGTGCCTCTGTGCAAATACAAAGTTCAACAGAAATCCCCCAGACATTGACCTGTGACCTCCTATATCTGAAGAGCTCATTCTTTTACATTTGTGCAAAGTTGGACAAAAAATCTGGATGGATGGATGGATGGATGGATGGACAACCTAAAAAACTTAATGCCTCTGGCCTCAGCTGGGGACATAAAGAGAGGAATAAAAATATGGATGGATGGATGGATGAACAAATTAATGGATGGGTGGCTGGATGGATAGATGGATGGATGGACCAAAAAACATAATGCCTCTGGCATAAAAATATGTCCATATCTTGGACTTTCTGCCACATTTTTAGCTCAATCTTGAAATCCAACCAACCAGCATGGAACCAGCATTTAAAATAATGCTGGATTTTTTAAATTTTTTTTGTCATGTGTAGAAAACTGAGGCGTCAGAGAAGTACCAAAGAGCCCTTGAAAAACTGAGACTTGAGGAGCTGCAGAAACAAAAAGCTGAAGATGCCAAGAAGAAACCAGATAAGGTGGTTTAAAGTTTGCAAGCACGCAGTTGTTAATGACCAATGGTTAAACAAAAAAAAAAAAATCTAATTCGGTGACAATGAATGCTATGCCTGTTTGTCCATCTTACAGGGTGACATTAAAGGCTTCCTGAAGGGGTCTTACCTTTCTGAGAGTTTACTCAAGATTGATCCAAAGGCAGAGACACTGCGCTGTGTACCTGAACTGGCTCAAGAGATGGAAAAATATCCTTTTTTATATAGAAGTCTTCAAAGAAGCTTGAATAATGCAAATGTATAAAGGATAGAGTTTATACAAACTTATTTTCTTATTCAAAGAATAAGCTGTTTTACATTCCCATGAAGACTTTTCATGAAACAAGCAAAAATCAAGGATTTATTAACAAAAATGAAACCATTAAAATCAAAATACATAAATTGCAAACAATTTATTGATTTAATCTTTCAAAATAACTGTATTTTTATATGTTTGACGTAACACTTTCTGTTTGCAATGATCAAAACTTGTTTTTTGTTTGCAATTCTGACCATGGATGCACCTTGGGTGGCTGCCTGCTGATTGGCTACTGAGATTTGGAGTGAAAGCTAAAAGAACTGGAAGAAGTCACTGTCTTCTAAAACTCATTCATAACATATAGGCTGATACTAAATGCTATCGTAGCATTATGTAGCAAAGCCTTATGTTACTTTTAACTAGACCCAGTACCCAATCAGCAGGCAGCTTCCTAAGTCAGAAAGGATCAGAATAGGGGTGCTGGTTTGGTGGAGTGGTTAGCAACCAGGCACCCCATGTACTTGCTTCTGCCAGTCCAGGTTCAAATCCCGCCT
Organism: Scarus forsteni; assembly: GCA_036419115.1. NCBI lineage: Eukaryota > Metazoa > Chordata > Actinopteri > Labriformes > Labridae > Scarus > Scarus forsteni. The sequence continues at coordinate 10,165,663 of JAZDUH010000342.1, forward strand.
GTGACCAGTTTGCAGAGTGTCTTCCCCTACTCTCTCTCCCCCTTTCACAAGCCTATCCACTGTCTCTCTCCTATCATTAAAGGCACAAAATGCCCAAAAAATACATTTAAAAAAAAAAAGAAAGAAAGGATCAGAATTGCAATAAAAAATAAAGAGCGCAAAGAGGTAGTTTGGAGTGAAAAAGGGAAAAAAAAAAGTTGGAGCAGCAAAATTCTGACCATGCAAACAAAAAGAGAATAGTTACACAAATAAAACACAATTATTTTGAAAGACTGAATTAATATGTTGTTTGTAGTTTCTGTATTATAATTTTAGGGTTAGTTTTTCTTTGCTCAGTTCATAAAGTCTTACTTGCTTCTCAAAAAGCGTTGTCTGCTTCGTGAAAAGTGCAGCATGGTAAATAAGAGGATGGATGGCGTGTACGTGGGGGTATGACCCAAACACAACAGGCCATCGCCTCCCCATTACAGCAATTTCTTTACTGTAATGGCCAGCAGTATCAGACAGTACAAAGATTTCAAAAAAGATGCACAGTTTTTTTTTTTTTTTTTAAAGTTTTCATTTTGCAAGGGAAAATACAATAAGACAAAAGTCCAGTAGGCAGCACCTGCATGAAAAAAACTTCCACACTACAATACCAAGAAGCTGCTTAGGTTTGATGAACATGTTCTGCCTTATTAACTTTTTTTCTTCATTTCAGAAACTTGGTAAGATAACAGAGACAACCAAATAAAGAGGAAGCTAAATGATGAGCCAGTTTTTGTAATACACGTCTGTATATTGATTGAGCTAACTTGGGGAAATTCAGAGTACAATTCTTTAACCCTTCAGGTACATTTGAAAACCAAATGTCAGAGCTGTGCACACATATCGTTGAATTTGGCCTGGCTGAGAATAACAGTCGAGAATCAGAGGTGAACTCTTTTCTCAGTGTTCAGTCAAAGGCCATGAAGGACTACCAGAGGAAAGTTGCACAGATGATGACAGATTTTGAAGAGCAGCACAGAAAGGTGAGCTTTGAGAAGCATGATGTTTCAGAAGAATTGTCCAGGGTCTTTTCGGCTCTGATTTATTTTGTGTTATGTGTCTGTAGAGGATGGTGGAGCTCCAGCAGATATCAGATTTAGACCTGATGAAGGAAAAGATCAAGAACTGCAACGATAAAATCAGACAGCTGAGTTACAGCTTCATGGAAATGGAGTTTCTGCATGTCAGCCAAATAGAGGTGAGTGTGTTTTTTAATCATAATAATCCTAATGATAATAATAGAAGCAATATAATAATAATCACAATAAGGGTGGCATGGTAGTGCAGCAGGTAGTGCACATACCTCATCTGGTCCCTGTGTCATTCAGGGCCTTTCTGTGTGGAGTTTGCATATTCTCCTCGAGCATTGGTGGATTTTCTCCAGGCACTCTGTCTTCCTCTGAGTGTGAGACTGAACGGTAGTGTGGCTTTCTATGTGGCTTTGCGATTGGCTGGTGACCGGTTCAGAGTGGACTCTGCATCTTGACCATTGTCAGGCTCCAGCCTCTTGAGAATTACAGAGGAATAAGCGGTATAAATAATAGACGATTGTTTCATTTTGGAGATTCTCTACTTACATAAAACATGAGTCAAAGGCAATATTCACAAGAGAAAGAAAAAATTGATCCTGATCTTATTACAAATCTGTTAAACACCTGATGGCAAAATAGAAAACTGGTGATAACTGTAAATATAATGCTAATATATACATGATAACAGTCGCACTAGGACAGAAAAACACTCAAATTTGGATCTTAAAATTGACAAAGAAAGTGAGGAAATCAATCTTAACACCCTAAAAAAGAGAGACAATAAGAAAGAGGTTAAAAGAATTTTCAAACATTACTAATGTGTTTGCTGTCAAACTGTTCTGAAAATTTGCATCCTCAATCGATTACATTGGGAGAGATATAAGGACCAGTACTGGTATTCCCAATATTTGCCTAAAAGTTGTTGTCAGTTTTGCCAATATTTGACCATAAAACTGGCCATAAATATCCCAATTACTACCTGTAATATTGGCTAAATGTACAATGTACCATAATGGTTTATCTCATTCACATTTAATGTCCACTTTTGAAAATCAAAATATCATTTATTTAAGAATATTTTTCTCACTTCATATCTGTTTCTAACACAAACTATCACTATGAAGAGCAGGTCTATTTTAGTAAAGTTGAGGCTTGTGAGCTTGACACACAATAACGTTATCGATATCGACATTGGTATGAGTTTGGAAATATCAGAATTTCAGATATCACAAAAATCCAATATTGTGCATCCCTGATAATATTATTGTTCTTTATGATAACTCATCTATACTTTAAGGCAAATAGATGAAGTGAAGTTAATTACAAAGGAGGGGAATGATTTATAGCCACTTAAATGCATAATTATGGAACTTCAAATCATTAAGTTAAATCTGAGAATTTCTGTGACATTTCTTTTGTGCATGTTTTGAAACAGCTTGTTTTGTTTTAAGTTTGCTCAACATAAATTTTTCTGTTTTTTGCAGGATATCATCAAAAGGTTGGACCAAAATCTTTCTGACATGGTCGACAAATTCAGTGAAACTGTTCAGGGATTATATCCTTTTTGTTTCTGTCTCTCCAAGAGCTACTCAGAAGCTGTTTCCTTTTAATATGTATCAACACATAATCTATTAGAGGAGTCACAGACCTATAGTTCTTTATGTTTTGGTAGATCTTGAGGCATTTCCAGTAGATCTTTATGCACATTAGGTCTTAATTTGACACAACACATGGACTGTTTCACTAAACCATGGCAAAAATAATCAGGCACATCCAGCTGCTTTTCAAGGCTAATTAGGTCTAACTGACTGCCCTTCACTCCACTGGTTTCAGTATAAACATATGAATATGATTTCATAGCGGTCGATTTTGTGTTTCATTCTTTCCCTTTGGCACTCCACTGGATTGAAGTTTGTATCTTCCGGCTTAAATGCAGATAAAGTTACCAACACACTCTGATTTGTAACTTTTTAAATAGTGTTTTGAATTTGTGGCTTTGAAGAGAAATCAATTATTTTCCATTTTATTTAAATTATCAGATAATTCAAATGCAAAATGTGGTATTTACAACTTTTCGCTACATTTATACAATAATTATCACCGCATATTTAACCCTTTAAGGGCCCAAGACCATAGATTATAGCCAGAAAATTATAATTTTTTGGAGCAGAAACGTTTGTTTCACTTTCTGCTACAATCCTAAAAATATAAAAATGTCCATAAAATTCAACATATAGATTTTTTGTTTCTCATTTGATACATTAGGTATTTTTGGAAACTGGTAATCCATTCAATGATATTTTTATCATTTATCTGATTGTATGAAGATGTTTTTTTGTCATTTGTTAATCATAATGAGTAGATAGAGGTATTATAAAAGTATGTATCAAATATGATACAATTGGCTTTATAGGGTTGTTTTTACAAAGGCTGTGAGTTCCATCTCATGGTTAATAAAAGATGAAGTGATTTTGTTTCCTGTCAAAAAACTTAAAATTATCCATTGTCTTTAGGTCTTATTGAGCTGTGAGGATTCTCTCATGGTCATATTCTATCATAAAGGCTTATTTTGATTCATTCACACTTACACAGAGTTTTAGTGCAAACTATTTATTTCCATGACTCAGTGGTACATTCACCCAGTGTCGACATCTGGAGGAAGGTTTTCATTCAGACATGCGTCAGATTGCTGCAGAGACTGTGGAGAAAGTGGCCAATGAGGACATGGAGGAGGACATGCCAGATGATGTTGAAGCTGTGAGTGATGTTTCTTCAAGGTTATATAGGGAATATGAAATATTATACTTTCTGATATACAAGGCAAAGGCAAAGCACCTTCTTTAATAAAGCATTGTTTATACTCTGGACAGGTAAAAGTGCTTTGACCTTCAGCAAATTACAGCCTTCAGATGATGGATGTACTGGACACCTCACACGATAACCGCCTGCTGAGGATCAGTGACAGAGAGACTCAGCTGGTTTCACGTGTCAGTGCATGGAAAGATACCCTCATGAAAGGAGTATGTGGCTGAAATAAATATAAAATAAACCAAGCTATTTGATTCCATTTTAACATTGTAATTGTAATTTAACCTTCTTTTTATATTTTATGTTACAGATTCAAGACAAAAATCTTAAAGGGAACGAAATTCGACTCTCAGACTACCAAAGATATTTAGACCTGCTGAGGGAGCAGCTGGAGGACTTTCAGTAAAATCATCATGTCTACTCCAAGAAGCTCCTGTTTCCTTTTAATCAGAAGCTGTTTCCTTTTTAATATGTATCAACACATAATCTATTAGAGGAGTCACAGACCTATAGTTCTTTATGTTTTGGTAGATCTTGAGGCATTTTCAGTAGATCTTTACATGGACTGTTTCACTAAACCATGGCAAAATAATCACTTCCACTAAACCATGGCAAAATAATCCAGGCACATCTTTTCAAACTAGATTCTGAGGTCAAAATGACAAGAAACTATGTCAAGATTGTGACAGAAAAGGACAAAATTAAAAAATTAAGCCAGAATTCAGAGATTAAAGTCAAGAGTTTGTCATGCAATGTTATAATTATGGGATCAAAAATATCTAAATTGATGGATAATAACACAGTGAAATGCTTAAGCACAGTTATGAGATAAGAGTCAAAATTATATAAAATTAAACTAAGTCATAACTGTGATTAAAAAAAGACAGAATTATGAGGCACTTAGCCATATTAGGAGATAAAAATTCATTATTACACAAAAAGTCATGATCATATGATACTTTGTCATAAGTATTAGATTTTATGTAGAAATAATGATAAACTTAATTAGAATTTCAATATATAAAAAGTCATAAATATAATTAAAATGTATTTTATCATGTATATTTTTCTCATGATTGTGAGATAAAAACACAGAACTATGTGGTCCTTGTCATTATTAGAAGACAAAAAAGTCATAATTATGAGATACTTTATCCTAATTTTAACTTTCAATATCATAATGACTAATAATTGTATATAATATAATTGTGACCTGTATCTTAAAATGATGGTATTAAGGAAAACTTGGTCATGATAATGAGATAAAAAAAAATGATGGGATATTAAGAAATAATTTTGAAATGGTTAAGAATGCAAGTGCCTTATTGGCACCTGCATTACCTTATTATGTAATTCTAACGTTCTATTTCACGATTTTGACTTTTATACCAATACATATTTTAATTTCATAACTTTGACTTTTCAGCTTATTTAAAAAAAAAAAAAAATTTTACTTTATTGCTTTTGTCTCATGATTTTGTGACTTATCTAAAAAAAAGTTGATTTTGAATCAAGATTTTTTTTTGTCACCGTTCCATTTTCTATCCTTTTTTAAAATTGTCTTCCATATTTACATGGTGAAAACTGGGATACATTTTTAATGAAGTTTATGGTCTGTAGCTGTTTGCCTTACCACCCTTTAAGTAAAGGGTTAAGGCAAACAGCTACAAACGCATTATCAGTTTACCTTTCCATTCCTCTCTACTTTATCAATCGGTGCAACTTCAGTAAGATATGAATACAATTCCCAGAATGCATTGAGCATCACTCTCCATCCAATGAAATTCGGGGAGGCTGGATTCTGGAATCATGTTGCATTCACGTGCTAGCAGAATATTAGGAAATTTGTTTCCAGCTGTGAAAATACATTTGAAGGCCCCTGCGAGTAAATCAAAATTGTCATCTGACGTGCTGAATTTGTAGACTTTATTTGACAAATGTAAGGAATGTACAAAAGAAAAAGATGACAGAAGGTCAGAGAAGAATTTGTGTTGATTTACGTGTCATGAGATTTTGTAACATTATTTTAAGCTGAAACAACCAGTTTAATTTCGTAATGAGTGAGCTAGATTTGCAGTTTTGAAAAAAATCTACAACACACTTTGTTTAAGCTTCTTTCAAAAGCTGGTCACCATAAAAATAAGTCAGAATAACAACTTCCTTAAACACGAAAACCGAATTATCCGAAGGGCATATGAACGCGACATGAGCCGCTGAATTTCTTCAGTTGCAGATCCATGGACTAGGCTCAAACAGGGCAAAGTTGTCCGCATTGCTGACAGACCCTGTCCCGTTATTCCCCCTTTCCTCCCTTTAGCTGTCGTCCGCTCCGCCGTTGGGTTCATGACGGTTGCTGACGGTGACACTATAGCGCTCATCATGCCTGTCCGAGCAGAGTGCTGCCGTACCACCGGCCTGGCCTGCACATCCTCGGCCTCGCTTGTCCCCCCCGCCCCGATCAACACGTACCAGCCCGGTGTGGCCACGTCGCTGCTGTACAGCGGCGCCCAGTTTCGGGGTTATCAGAAGAGCAAGGGCAACTCGTACGACGTTGAGGTTGTCTTACAGGTACGGTATTACCAATTTATGAAACTTGTCTATTATAATTTTAACGTAGTTTGTTGGTCGTTTAACGCATACTCAGCATATTTGTCGCCCTAGTTGCTACTTAGCATATGTTAGCTTGTTGGTTGGCGTAGAATGCTATCATACTTGCATAACTATAAGCTGTTCCAACTGTTAATTTTTCTAAAAGTTCAATATTTGATTTATTACTCCCACAATATACTGGCATTTTATATCTGAGTGTGCTGTCAATTAATTAAACAGGCAATTTTACATATATAAATACTTGTGAGTTTATAAATGCGAGTATTTTCTTAAGATTCTATGTAGTTTTGATTATTTTTAGGGACTAATATAGAAAGTGTTGCTGATCTTTACAGCTGATATTGGTCATACATATCAGACATGTATCAGCTGTTATACCAGCAAAATACACAAATATACCAGAATGCTTCACCTTATTGTTACTGCATGGGCACAATTACAAATCGAATTTAATTTTCTTTAGGGGTAATTTTGTTTTTACTTATTTTACATCTGTTTCTTGCACAAATGAAAGCAACAGGTCAATTCTTGAAAAGCAGACTCTGTTCTCTTGATGAAAAATATTGATATTTGTGAGAAAGAGTTCGGAAATATCCACATGGCAGATATTTGCTAAAGTTAAATCCCTCTTCTATTACTTTCTGGAAACTATAGCTCTATGTGAGCCACAACTGCTGCTAGCTTACAACTCTTCTGTGAGCTGTAATATCCACCTGCGTGCCCACTCATAAAGTTTTATTCACCTCTACTTTCCAGTTAAGATATTCTTACTACAGTCATAACACAATATGGTAAATATTGACTTAAAATGTGCTTTTCTTGTGCAGCATGTGACAATGGAAGACTCCTATTTGTGTGGATACCTGAAAATCAAAGGGCTGACTGAGGTAAGCATTAAAAACTGGGTCAGATAAATAACCTTTACACTATCTAAATCTAAGAATAAACTGCTCCCACACTGAGGTGTGTTGTAACTGTTTTACACTTGATTGGTACAGGCCAAATGTGTCATATCGGATAAGATAAAAGTGCAGGGCATGACGTTTTACCTCATCTGTCAGGTCTAGACTCGGGTCCTTCCCATAAGTGTGTCAACTGTATACTCGTTACATTATGCAACACATGGAGGGGAACAGGTCAGCAGGATCTTTGAGGAGCATTTTTGCTTTGGCAGAGTGGTGTGAAAGATGAGTAGGGGTTGCGTATGGGGCCTCATCCATAAGGCGAGGAGTGCTTCAGGTCACAGGACTCCAGACCCTGAATCGGATCATGGGTTTAGGTCAAAGATTTGATCATTTGTGATCGGCAAAATTCAAAATAAGAGAACATGTTAATAGGTCTGTTAAAGTTAGGTAGACTCGATGGAATGATGCACAATACAGATGGCTCTTCGTTTGTTTTTAAACAAGTAACAAAACCAAGAGTTGTCAAAGTTGTGAAGTTATCAGCGACTTGCATGATATGCATGTGCCACAATGCTCCACCTTGTAAGGTTACGGTTAAAATGCATTTCTCCAACCATGAATATTTGATCCAAATGACTGTTTCTTTGATTTTCATCAATGAACATTAACCATTAAAACTAGTTCAGTATTAATTGTGGCAGAATCAACATTTTCCTGTTAGTTGAAACAAACAGACTGTCACAAGTAGAGGGATAGGTCAATTTTAGTAGGAGAGAGTTTTTTTTTCTAACAATTAATGTATATTATAAATTAAGGCTTGGAGAAATATTTAGCTTTTAGAAAAATATCTTTGCATTTTAAAACAAGATATAGGTTTAGGCAGTATTACCTATATAGTAGTTTAGCTAAAGTGAGGCAGGATAGTGAAATTAAAAATAGTGGGTCTTTGCAGCAGAACAATGTTATTATAGAACTGCAAAAATAGGTGGCAAAAACTTTCAGCATCTTTTTCACCTTTTACATCAGCAAGAGTGCAATATGGTGAGTTTAAAATGTTGAGCTGTAGCTTAAATCTCAAGCCTTTTCAGCCCTCCACATCGCAATAATCCTTACTTTGAGCTAGATATATCAACATATGGCCATGCAGCCAAAAAATATCAAGCTATGAATTTTTGTCCTTATTGCCAAGGCCTAGTAAATGTCATTGTTGGCCATAGTGAGTCTGGAAGTATTGTTTATATCGGATATCAGTGTGGTCTGTATGGTAGTGCCGCAACTTGTTCCCTCCAGGCATGCAAATGTATTGTTTTGGTGCCTCAATTTCTTCAGATGTTTGGAAACATTCTTCTTGGGTTAACTGTTGGCTCTAATTGCCCCTGTGTATCAGCCATGTGATTGGCTGGGATAGGCTCCTGCCCCACATCTCTTTGAAATATAATAGATGTAATTAAATGCTGTTTGTGGATGAATTAACATTGAAGGAAAAGTCTCATTAATCAAAATAAAATCAGTAAATAATTATCTCCCCGTTCAGTCGTGATCATCTCATTATCAGAAGGCTCATAACAATCATTACATTAAACACAACATAAACTATATGATCGAAGAAAGTGTGTTTGCATATCTTACTCTAATCTTACTGTCTATATTTTTTAAAGCTCTTGTAGACAGATGATTAAAAGATGAATGTTTCAGATACTTAAGATTCATCTTTGAGCTTTAATCGTGTTGAACATAAATCATAAATGCACATCAATCATTAAGCAGATATACGTGTATCCCAGCACTGTCTGTTCCTGCAGCATGTGATCAGTGACTGGGACATAACAACCCCGTGGTGTGTTCAGGGGCTGTATCTCCAGTTATAAGCCGAGGGCAGAGAGAGAGAAGAATATTGATTCAAAGTAATCAAACACAATAAAACGTGAACCTTCACAGCCCCAAAGTGGATCAGACTGTCCTCACTTTGTACCTCTGTTGTTCTTTCATCTACGTTTAAGATCGTGCTTTCTTTTTACTGAGGGTTCTTTATGAATTTATTTATTTTGCATCACAATGTAAGGATTTCCTTCTATCCACAATTCACACATTTCTGCACCCTGTTTTTTGTTATTGAGGAAGCTCCTTTTGATAAATACTGACATTACAACAGTATGTATAGGGATGGATAATGTTGTGTTATATCACTGTTTAATTATTCTCTGCTTTTCTAACTGAAGCACCTTAAGATTTGTTTCAATTGTAAAGTGTCTAAAATAAAATTTATCATTAATATAATCATTGTACTAATGTCCTCCCTGCTTTCTCATCTCTCTCTATGACAGGAGTATCCCACCCTAACCACATTCTTTGCTGGTGAAATTATCAGTCGGAAGCGCCCTTTTTTAACCAGGAAATGGGATGCAGATGAAGATGTGGACAGAAAGCACTGGGTGTGTCTCTTTTGATTGTCATACTTCAGTGATGTTTTGTTGCCTATTGATGTAAATAGATTTAAAACAGCAGAAACAGCACTGTTTTGTTTTTTTATGGCACAGTTAGAATATTTTAAAATGATGCACCCGTAAAGTTTTCAGAGACATTTATGATTAATTGTAATTTACTGAATAGGCTTTCAGCTACTGAGATTGGCTTTCAGAAAGGATGTTTTCTTCTTGTGATCATGTAGTTCTCGTTCCCCTGACAGTGATTTTTCTCTCCGCAGAGCAAGTTCAAGCCGTTTTTTAGGTTTGCCAAAAGCTTTAACTCAGACGACTTTGACTATGAAACTCTGGAGAACAGCGATTACGTCTTCATGAGGTGGAAGGTTAGTGCATATTTTCTCTGTACTGTTTTCTTTTGGTTATGATTTTAGAAGTTCATGTCCAGCAGTTACTTAAATTAACAGGTTTTCACACAGACAGCTTGACTGCTTTGTTCTGATTCAGTAAAAATAAAAAAAAAGCTACAATCTGCTGATTTCATTTGGATTGTTTCATATATATATATTAAAGATAAGCCCTTTGAGATGTGGCATTTCGTTTTCAAGAGGAACCTTTTGTCTTTATGGTTGTTCAGATATTTATGAGGATGTATAACCAATGCAGTCATTGTTAGAGAAATCAATTTAATATTAACATTAATCTATAATAAATATAATCTGGAGAGGAATGTCGATTATTCTTGCAGCATCTAGCTGAACTGCCATTAAAATGTGTTAAAGTGGTTCCCATAAGTCAGTAAAACTGGGGTTTTAGTACCCCCAGGGTACTCAAATGGCCCTTTTCCACTAGCACGCCTTGGCCCTACTCTACTCGGCTCTACTCGATTTGCAGCGTGTTTCCACTAGCCTGGTACCTCCTAAAGCAAGCTAGTTTTAGTACCTGCTCCGCTCTGGTTCTAAGCGAGCTGAGTCGATACTAAAAGATGACGTCACTGACTGCCGGCTACTGATTGGTCAGACAATGTCGTCATTGATGAGTCATGAGCGTGACGACCTAGCACGTGGTAGCTACCGTTAGCTTACCCTCATACGTCTTTTCTTTGCAGCTCGATTGCTCTCGTCCTCGGCTTCATTCTGTTGTATAGCTTCAAAACTCTCCTGTGCTTCTCAAGGGGTATTTCTTCTTACCACCTGCAGCCTTCTCCTGCTTCCCTTTTTTACTCAGTTTTGTGACAAAAAGCCACAGATTGTTGTGTCGCGCTCAAAATGATGTCACCGCAGTGCCGCTCAGCGACACTGCACGCCGTTGGGCAGGCGACTGGGGCTAATGGAAAAGCAGCACAAGGCGAGTAGAGTAGAGCCGGGTAGAGTCGAGTAGAGTAGAGTAGGGCTAGTGGAAAAGGGCCAAAAGTTATGTAGGGGGTACATCTTGCATATTTCAAGACTGTCAGTTTTTCTCAAAATGAACTCGAATGGCTTTCAAGCATACATGCAAATAACCAAAGAAATTTATATATTATACAGAGTTGATCACTTGACAAAACGCTGCTGCACTTGACTGCAAAACTTGAATGAAAAGCCTACAGGTGACTAAGTCCACAAATATGATGAGGACAAGTGAGTAAGCTGCTTTGCACATAACACACAGCCCGGTATTTTATTTTAAGTTTGTCATTAACAGTGTAGAACCCAAAAAAACCATCACAAAGCGCTTCTTAGATGATTCAGTTTTGTTTATGTCTGTTCAGAGTGGAAGCTCTTTGTTTACTGAGGTCAAGAGAGCAGTTTATGTGTCTGATGGTCAGGCTGCACTGAGAGCGCCCTCTGTTGAATGAAACGGTCCACTGATGCAGGGCCCTGATGTGCTGCCACACTTAATATTTTACATTCCAACATTTTTTTACTCTTTACTCTTGGCTATGGGTATTTATCCCCATGCTCAAACGGTTGTTCAAATATCGAATATAATGTGTCAGCTGTAGCGTATATGCTCTAGAAATGGAACAAACATGCTGGTAGCTAAATCAGTTTTGTGAGAAATAATTCAATTTGAAAGATCTCATCTGTATGTTATGCATGTTAAACGTGGGAGGTGGCTTACAGACACATTTCTTCTTCTAGCTGCAATAAGTCCGTGAGAATACGGGATACAAGGCTGGAGGTCAAGTGTCTGAGGGGGCACGGCCTGTGAAAAGTTTTGGAACCACTGCTGAAAGTAATATGGCACATCCAGCTGCTTTGGTCACTCAGTATTTAGCAACTCAGAAAAACAAATGGCTTAAAAAATAGCATTTCATAGCCATTGATAAAAGCTAGTTACTAGGGGTGTAACGAAATGGTCAACTCATGAAACAATACGAAATATGAAATGGGGCTCACGATACGAAATACTCACGATATGAAATAAAGATTATGGAAAATCCGCCTCAGTAGGAAGTTGTGCAAAAGTGTCATTTTCTTTATTTTCTTCCTAATGCAGACATACAAAAATATTGCTGCATCAGAACAAAATAAATGCTCTTTGAAAAAAAAACAAAATTGTAATTTTTATCCCCTTATTTAGACTACAGTGCAAATACAAACATAAAATCTCAATAAAAAGTGCTTTGTTGTTGTAACAATCCGGATAAGTACATTCTTGAATGAAAAGGAAAACAAATGGCAGTCCTCAGAGCTGCAGTTTAGACATACAAATGTCTGAACTGTGAACTATAATATTTAGCCTATAACAGTGCATATACTTCTGATCTTCAAGTATGATCAAGTTCTGTCAACTCAACAGTAAATGCTAAAATCAGATTATTTTCTATGCACTTACACAGACATATTGTAGAAGTTCTACTGTTTAGTGTGAAGGGACCAGGAAGGCGGGGCGAGCAGGTCAGAGTTCAGAAGGGGAGAGTTAGTGTGTGTGTTCGAGTGAGGAGGGAGAGAGCCGTGAGCAGGAGGTCTAAAGATTACTACTCACTGTTTTGTTCCTGAATTAAAATTGTAGTTGGCGTGGTCACAGCCCACAGTGACTGTTAAATGAAAGCTAGTATTCGCAAGCCGGAGTCACCTTTATTTTTAAGTCTGACGAACGTTACAGTACAGCCACTGCCTGTCTCCATTTCAAAGTAGTTGGTAGTCGTATTTCCTGCAGTATACAGCAAATTGTAGTGGCATGTTTTGCACACGGTTGTTGTTTTGTCCGCAATCTTCACACCATTCTCTCGCCTTTTACATGGGAGGCCAAAATAGGTCCACGCAACCTATTTATTTGACAAAGGAGCATCAGCTAATTCCTCCGCTTCGTCTTCCTCCATAGTGCAGTGAGTGTCTAGCTACGGGAGGAGAGGAGGGTTTATTTTGTCCTTTTATTTCGTGCTTCTTTGAATTTTATTTCGTTTCACCCCTACTAGTTACTGAAAACATCGGTGTAGGACCTTCAATCTGAAACTGTTGTCCTCTCTTTGTTTCTGTCCTTTCAGGAGCAGTTTTTAGTTCCAGACCACACTATCAAGGACATCAGCGGCGCCTCCTTTGCTGGCTTCTATTATATTTGCTTCCAGAAGTCCACAGCCACCATCGAGGGCTACTACTACCACAGGAGTTCAGAATGGTACCTACAAAGTTCCTCCAGCCTCTGTCCTTGCAGCAGCACATTTCTCAACACTGATGTGACTCACGCCTTCTCTGTCCTCACCTGCAGGTACCAGTCTCTAAACCTAAACCACGTTCCAGAGCACAGTATGCCTATTTATGAGTTCCGGTGACAAACGCATCAGAGAAATGGGTAGAAGAAGGTCCTCACGTCTCTGTGGTCAAATGGGGTGGGAATGACAGGGAGCCCTTTAATTGCAAAGATTGGAGCCGATCCTGATTCCCTGCTGCAGGGAACAAACCCACGATCAGCCGCTCTTCTGATGGACTGACAGAAGGACAGACTGACGGCACAGAGAGGGAAGAGCCGAGGGATGTCGGAGATCAATGAAAGACTGTTATTACAGTAACTGTAAGGCTGCTGTTTGCCTCGATGTTGATTTTTAATTTCATTCAGTCCCTTAATTTTGATCTTTCAGTTTCAGACGTGTGCAAATGGAGGTTTCTCTTCAGAGGGGCAGTAAACAGAAATGCCTTTAAGATAGGATGAGATGAATTTTTCTCTGTAAATGTTCATTTTTGCTTATTTTTAAATATATACAAATATATATATATATATATATTATCCTTATAACCACAATCTAATGCTCTGGAGTGATTCCTGCAGAGTGCGATGGTGGAATTATTGCCAAAAGGTTGCAGAGGAAGTGACGATAAATACTTCTGATGCAGAGTCTAAAAGATTGTAGGTCATGGTCGGGTTGCTCAGGAATGGTAGGTTGAACACCAGCTGCTGAATGTGGGACAGAAGGTCAGGAACAGCGATAATGGCATCTGAGCACGTTATTGATAACCAAGAGCTGCTGCTGCTGCTGCTTCAGATAATCCTCAGTTATCTCCATGAAAAGTCTACTTCCTGTCAGAGTTTTCTATGCAAGCCAAAGGTCTCTAATAGGTAGAAATTCTATCACTTAACTTATTTCCTTGAAGAAAATGTCTTCCAATGTGGTTTTATTATTTTGTCAGTCAAATATAATCTACAGCAGAAAGTCCATGTGGACAAACAGGAAGAATTCTAAGTTTTCCAGCATTTGAAGCTCAGATGTGACGGAACACTCCAGCTCTGAAAACATCCCAAATATTTCAGTCCATCTAAAATGTTGAAAAACTGTCGATCTTTCAAATGAGGAGGAGTGTCAGGGCAGGCAGGAGGATTAATAATGAGAGGAAGAGGATTATTTTTTAACTCTGCACACAGAATGACTGATTATATGGGTTTTATTGTAGTTAACAAAAAACAAGATAAACTTTTTTTGCTGATATTGAGCTAATAAGTTGGCAAAAATGATTCAAAAAAGTTAAATGTCAATATAAATGTTAAAAATGCATAAATGATGCTAACAGAAACAAGAAGAAAAAGTCCGTTCTGAGGAAAACTTATTGATTTAATTCTGAAATTTGTTTCCCAATTTTTTTTCTCAACATTTTGACAAAACTATAATCCAACAGTTTTTTCTTGACATTTTGACCAGACTTTTTTTGCAGCACTTTGTACTAATTTTTGCATTTTTGCTTTTTATTCAGGAGACATGTACAAAAACTCTCTCCCCCTCCCTCATGCCTGACCCTGATACTTTGAGGGATATGTTCAAAAACATGTTACACTACAGTCTGAGGTCCCATCTCTCTACCCTTAACAGTATCTTCAGAAACAGAAAAGCCAGTCAGTTTGTTTGTTTGTGGTGGAGAAAGCAGCACAAATGTTAATTATACAGTCTTTGAAAACGCTGTAAAAGGAAAAAAAAATTCTGTGACAAACGAAGTTGAAAAGTTGGAAAAGGTGATGAACATGAACAAAACCTGCTTCAGAAGAATCCCCTCTGCCTTACACTTTTAATGTTTGTAAAAGTTTTTTTAATGTTTATTTCAGCTGAAAACACGAGCTGTGTTTGGGAGACTTTGTGTAGAAGGTGACCTTGTTTCTGGGTGAAGGGTTCTTATCTAAATGTTCTTTTGTGGAGGGTGCATGTTCTCCACCTGCCTGCCTCGTCGATGCTCGTGAACATAACGCCGACTCGCTCGCCTGCAGCATGACTGTGGATCTGATGGGATCAGTGGGAATCACTGACGACAGTTTATCTTTTGTTTTCAGTGCAGGCTCAGAGTTTGGAGTCTGGTGACTTCAGAAGAACTTTTATCAATCATGTAACAGAGAAATGTGCAATGTCAGAAAACAGATGTTTATGTCAGAGTGAAAGTCTGAACGCTGATGTTTGATCAGTCTGATTTGACTGCATTTGAGGAAGAATAAAGAGAGATATTTTTAAACAGCTGTGCCTCGCTTGATTTTAGGCCTGGGTCATCGAGCACAAAGGAACATGGGAACAGGTTTTAACAGTTCTGTTTTACCTCCACAGAGATTATGTTTTGCTGGAGTATGTCAACTTCACTTTATTGTCCCTTTAAGGAAATTTGCTTTAGGCAGGTAAAAAAATGAAACATAAAAACACATCATACAAATCCAGATACAACACTGAGATGGATAAAACACAAGAATGTGTTTCTTTGTTAGAAAGATTACACAAAAACTTCTGGATGGACTTAACTGAGAATTTTAGGAGATGTTTGTAATGGCCAAACTCAAAAATGGTTCGGTTTTGGTGGTGATGCACGCAACCGCCATTAGTGAGCAATTGTTTTTGCTGAATAACTGTCTAATAATGATATCAACATGGTTCTGAGTAGGGATGGGATGAAATATCGTTTGGCATTATATCGCGATACAGTACGTGACAAAATGCATCGAGTTTGAAAAAAATGGATTGCGAAATAATGACGTCACGTCTGGTAATAGCGCATGTGACCATAAGTGACGACAACAAACACTAGCACCAACTACCTTGCTTTCAAAAAGCCGAATGATGGAGTCCAAATTGAGGACACTCCACCTGGATACAAGTCATCTGTCTGGCAGTATTTTGGCTTTCTCATAAAAAAAGACGACGGCGAAAACGAGCCTACCGCTCATCAGCATACACTCTCTCTAACCTCTCTAGGGTTAGAGAGTGTGTTATTGTTTCTGTTTGGCCTTGTGTTTTCCCGTGTGCAACTCAAAAACAAATAAGTCTTGATTACACAGGAATATTTTTTCTTTTTACTTTTTTGATATTGTATCGTGACGTATCGTGACCCGGGCATATCGAGGTGCAGCGTATCGTGGGTTTAAGTGTATCGTCTCATCCCTAGTTCTGAGTGCTAGGTGTGGGTCATGAATCATATGATGGTGACTTTGCTAATAGATGTAACAACGTGTGAGCCACCTTGGCGGAGGTTTGTGCTCTCCCTGTGCTTTCTAGTTTTTTAAGGCCCAGAGAGCTTTGGTGACTGGTGTGCCATTTTTTAGAATAACTCAAACCAGCATTTCCTGTGCTTTTTTGCCACTTAGGGGAACCTGCCAAGAAGGTCAAACCCCCTTTGGATCCACATGACAAAAAAATAAACCATTTTTATTGTTTTCATTAATGCAATCAAACAAAATGGGAGCTTCTCCTTGCTGTTTTACTCTTCTTTGAGCCAAATAACGTGAACCAAATTCTGACCACCTCAAGGCTGGCAGTTCCTGGTGGGAATCAGGGACTTCATGAAACAGGTAATATACCAGAGGACAGAAGCCACCACTGGATGTCAGTGTTGTACAAACAAATCATGAGGTCTCTCTTTCACATTCAGTCCTGATTCACTCACATTTCAAGAGCTGTTTGGAAGTGTATTTATGAGACAGAACATTGTTGGTTATGTTCTTGAAACTGAGAGAATTCTTTTTTATTAATCAGTTCACAAATGGGGAGAAATATTGAAAGTGACCTGTAGAAAATCAAGAGGAAAAAGTGCCAGAGATAAAACTTTCCAATAAAATACAAATCATTAAATTAAATTAAAGACATGGCTATTGTTCTTTTTGAATGCAGGATGGCTTTTGTTTATAGTTTAAAATACTCTGATAAGAAATATTTGATGTGACTTCTGAATAAAATCTGTTTTTTTTTTAAAATTGTGGTGGTATAGATGTAGACTGGTAGAAGAAGACTGGTATCTGCTCTTGTTATTTCTTTTGTTTTTGTTTTTTAAGTATTTTTTTTCTTGCCAAAATAAGTAGTCACAAAAACTTTTGTGTGGAAAAAGTGCAGATTTCTGGACCTAAATGGTATTTTTTGGATCAAGTTAATAATCTTAATATTTGGATTATAGGTGGGGGATAAAGCTTAAAAACAAAATGTCCAATTCTTTTTCACCCAAAAAACATTTTTTCTATTTATTTATTTTTCAAACCCCGAAGAAAAAAACACTACAACCAAAAATGGAAATGAAAAGTCAAAAAACATTTTTTGCTTTAAGTTGATCAAAGCACTGAATACCATAAAATTTAACTTAATTCCCTTTTAGGAATTAAGTTTATGCTGCAAATAAAAATGTTATTTTAAAGTATATGAAGGTACATCGTGTAGTTTAATTTAGGGGGCTTTTCTTATATCGACACTGAAGGAAATGGAAAAAGTTTAATAGATTTAAATAACATTCGGTCCTTGCAGAGAGAAGTGATCTGATTTTATTCATGATCCAAATCCAAAGGCAGATCCTTGCATTTCTAAAAAGCCTTCAAAAACTTTAACAGGCCAGTTCTTGATACTTTTTTTTTTTTTTAATGTATATTTTTGGGCATTTTGTGCCTTTATTGATAGGAGAGGGACAGTGGATAGGCTTGTGAAAGGGGGAGAGAGAGTAGGGGAAGACACTCTGCAAACTGGTCACAGGTGGGATTCGAACCTGGACCGGCAGAAGCATGTACATGGGGTGCTAACCACTACGCCAAACCAGCACCCCAGTTCTTGATACTTTTGATTAAGGCCGAACAATTAATTGCAAATTAGATTAAATCACAATATGGCTTGTTGAAATTTTCAAATCGCAGACAGTGTAATATTTTTAACCCAAAATGTGTTGAAAATTTTGGCATTGTGATGAAGTTTCTTGCAATTTCATGCTTATTTTAACCTTTTTTAACCCAGTTTTTACAACTTTATGCCTATCTTGCTCCCATTCATCTTTTTTTTTGGCCACTGTCAGACCATGTTTGGAATTTTTACATGGTTTTTGAAATTAAATCCCAATTTTGCTGCTATGATCAATTTTCCTCAGCCACTTTTGAAATTTTTTGCCTTTTTTTTTTTTTTTTTGCAATTTCTTACCTATTTTGCACCTATTAATTTTTTTCCACTTTCGTACCATTTTTTTTTTTACCCAGTTTTTACAATTTCATACCTATTTTGCTTCTGTTCTTCACTGTTGTTGCAGCTGTAAATAAAATATGAGCCCTGAGCTAGAATTAGGGTGAACAATTAATTGCAAATTAGATTAAATCGCAATATGGCTTGCTGCAATTTTCAAATCGCAGACAGTTCAATATTTTTAACCCAAATGTGTTGAACATTTTGGCACTCTTTTTTAACTCAGTTTTTACAACCTTATGCCTATCTTGCTCCCATTCATCTTTTTTTTTTTGGCCACTGTCAGAGCATGTTTGGAATTTTTACATGGTTTTAGAAATTTAATCCCAATTTTGCTGCTATAATCAATTTTCCTTGGTCACTTTTGAATTTTTTTGCCTTTTTTTTTGCAATTTCATACCTATTTTGCACCTTTTAACTTTTTTTCCGCTTTCATACCATTTTTTTACCCAGTTTTTACAATTTCATTCCTATTTTGCTTCTGTTCTTCACTTCTCCACTTTTTCTCAAATCTTTTATCCTTAGATTGATTTCATGTCATATTGGTTATACTATAAAACGATCTACTGCTTATGTTTGTTTAAGAATACATAAGATGAGGAACATTAAAACAATGGCAGAGTAAATCGCAATTGCAATATTGGGGAAAAATATCGCAATTAGATTATTTTCTCAAATTGTTCAGCCCTATTTTTGATTATGTCTCAGCTAACAATGTTAGAAATGCCTCGGCAGAGATTTCTGCTCTCAAAGCACTTTTAGTTTCATTGTTACCTCCAACAAGTAGGTTGTGTTTTTGCTGGTGAGAGTTTGTTTTTCTTTCTGTACTTCTGCCCATCTTTCTGGGAACAGGATACAACTATGAAAGTCCGAACAGATTTCACTGAACTTTCCAGGAAGTGTCGGTCCTGGCACAAGAATGAATTCTTAAAATTTTGATGGTAATCTGAACACAGATGCAGACACAGGATTTTTAATTTTATTCTTATTTGATAACTTTGTGCCATAGAGCAATTTCCTTATTTTCACTAATAACATAAAGTTTCCATTTAATAAGGAGGAACTTCTCAGGGACTGTTAGTCAAAGTAGAAGAGAGAAGGAATTTGATTTTGGTGGTGGTTTGAGTTCTGATGCAGATCCAGTGTTTTTAAAGAGTTTGTTAACTTTGGGCATTGAGCAGTTTTCCATATTTTTGATAATAACTGAACTAACAATGTCAGGACTGCCTGAGTGAAGGTTTGTGCTCTCTGGGAGCTTCTACTTTTGTGTAAAATACTGGAAACTCACTACTTTAGTTGTAAAATGTAAATGAACCAGCGTATTTGATTTCATTTTTGTTGCTGTTGGCAAGTTTCATTCAGGATGGCTTCACTCCTGGTTTATTCATTGATGTTTTTCTTGGTTAATGTGCTCCAGTGTTTTCTTGTTGTGACTGTGTGTAAAAAAAATTTTAAGAGGCTGAAAAGCAAATTTCCCTGAGGGGACAATAACGTTGAAGTTGAGGCAAACTGGAAAACATTTTTTTTCTTGAGATAATGGCAGAAATAAGCCAAGATTGCATCATTATAACAGCAATCTAAACATGAAAAACAAAATAAAAAATATGGTTGCCAGTCCCGTAAAGACCTCTGTACTTTGAGATAAGCAGTTAATTCATTTTTTAACTGTGGCTTAAAGAAAAGTGCAGAGAGAGGTCAACTATTTCTATGTTGGAGTTCCTTTCCAGCAGATTAAATGATGAAATAATAAAGAAGCTCTGATGAGAACATTACAAAATACATACATTTAGAGGCAGAGGAGGAAACATTCCCCTTAAAAAACACACAAGGAACGAAATGTGAAAACGACAAGAGCATCTTACTCATCCTGCACTGACAATGACAGCCTCTTTCTTTAAATAGGTGCAGCTCTGTGGATCAAACGTGCAGAAGGAGAGTTCTCATTCAGCTGGAGATGAAACAGAATCTGGTTCAAAGTATGAGTGTGATGAAATCTGAATCAAATAATGAATGATTAAAAATAATTTAACACCATCAGTGGGTGTAGCACAAATGTTCATTCTGAGTCAGGGATGAGTCTGTCACATTTCAAACGTTATAGGACAAACACTGAGGTCACTGTGACTTCAAGTCTTATGGTTATTTTATCAAAAACACACTCAGGGATTTCCAGTAAAAATGTAAAAACAAACCCTCACTTTGACTTGAGGGTGATCTGATTGGATATTGGACATCATGGGGCACTTCAACCTCAAATCTTGTGACGTTGCAAAGTTCTCTTGACATATTTTATTTTGCAGAAGCAATGTCCTTTTTCAGAATTGTCTTCTGAAGCGGTTATGACTTTATTATTCACCAAATAAGCTATATCAGTCTATTTTTATGGATGGTTTTTACATCACCATAAAAAACTTGAAACACAGAAAGTATTTGCAAGATAAGTTACAGAAACTTCACAAACATATTTAAGGCCAGGGGTGGGCAACTGGTGGCAATGGGGCCACATGTAACATCCCAGCTTCTTCAATGTAACCTGTCAGTAAATTAGAATATTTATTTATGTAATCATTTATGTAAAGAAAATGTGACAAAATCTGCCATTAAAATAGTGAAATGACTATTTTCAAGACAGTTAACCTCATTTCACTGTCTCTGCTCCATTAAGCTCCCTTTGTACATTATAAAATGCATTTTAAAGTAAAGATAGGAATGTCTGTAAGTAACCTTGAATAAGGATGGGAATCAGAAATAATCCTGTTAAGAATTGTTAACAGTAAGCTAAAGGAATCAATGTCATTAATCTATTTGCTTAACAATTTCCTCATCTGTTCCTTCTTCTGGCTGCCTTGCGAATCAACAATGATGAAGCAGGTAAAAATGTGGCTTCGTTTAACACAGTGGGGCACCAGCTGCACAACATCCAGTGAAATTTAAATCAAGAGTGGAAACAGCAGAAATATGCTGAAACATCTCTCTTGGCAGAATTGCGCTGAATATCAGGAGAGCTGTGTCTTTCGTGGTTTGAATGGAACAACCTGTAGACCTTCTTTGATTGTGCAGAAAATCCATAAGAATCAATGAAAAATTGGATTGATAAGCAGAATTGATGATGTATTGGTATCAATAAAACTGTATCAATTACCATTCCTATGCTTGAACAACCAGTAAAAGCTCTGCATCTCACATAAATCATCTAAAACAGGCTTGAATTAAAGGAGACATATCTTGCTTGTTTCTCCTTTTCACTATGCCAGACTAGGATGCCTGTAAAGCATTTCTGCCCTCAGTACAAGTCATTTAGTTCCTTCATTGCCCCACAATAGTGTTCTCAAAATCCTCATTTTAGGCCATTATCAAGCTCTCGTTGAAACACTCGGTTTCCAGGCTGACCTAAAGTTACCTCGCAACGTCACAGCCCTTTGTGCTCTGATTGGTCAGTTCTATCGGGGGTAGAGCCAGCCTGTCCTTCTTTATCTACTGTATTTTCCGGCAGGCTCAAAGCAGCGACCGTGTATTGAGTCCCCCTACAGGCCAGAGCTGGTAATGAGTGAGTGTGAGCTAGGGAGTTATATACTGCTGCTGGTGGATGTGTTCCTCGGTGATGGTTTTGTGGCTAACGGACATCACAGAGGAGGAAGTGTTTTATCAGATTAAATAAAAAGAAATGTACCTCGTGTTGTCACGATGATTTAAATCTTGCGGACATCTCACAATGACCTATTTTCAGAGGCATCAAGTCTTGTTCTAGGATATCAGAAAAAATACAATATCTCATTTTTTGAAAATTAATGGGGTGTAAGGTCTTGTTTTCAAATTTATTATATTATATGTAAGTATTAAATCATGCATCACCATGATATGTCTCCTTTAAGTACCAATAGAGTGGTGCAGGAATTAATCCAAAAAGAGTAAAGTGAGTTAGCACTTCCTGGTACCCAAGACCAAAAAATATTTTAAAAAAAGCAAAGTCAAATTCCTCTGATGTTGCCTGCTTTTAAATTTTGAAACATTGTAGAGTTTTTGAAAGGACAGTTGCTAACAAACTACTAAAAAGGACTACAACAATGGGCGCAGACCCCTAAAGTGTTTCTAATTGTCTTTCAGTATTCTTTTTGCCAAAACTATGAGGACCAGCTTGGCCAGATCTGTTAATTATGTTGAAATTTTTGAAGAAGAAAACACAGAATGACCCTACATGCTGGAAATACTCTAATTGCCTCCAGCCAAGCTGCCATATTGTAGTTTGATTGTCCAAAAATAGCTTTTAATGTGTCACAGATTTACGCGTATAAAAAATATGCAGGTTAGATGTGTTTGTCAAGATTATGACAAATTTGTACATTTGATTTTTGTACCTACAGATTTTATTATCAGTAATGATCCAAGAACACAGTGTAAGTCCTGCAGGCTTTTAATAGAAAACCAGAGCGATGTTCGGTTCACGCTGGCCCACAAAAATACGACATCCCTGCACAACTCAATATCTGCATTTAAGTCTAAATTTATGACAGAGGAAATAATATCTCCCTATTTTAGCTATTCAATCCTGTTGTTTAATCATGAGAAATTGTAGTTTTCAAGTTAAGAACATTCCACAGATTACAACAGCTTAAAATTTATGTGGCTCATTCTCAACAGAAGTCGCCCATCCCTAATTTAGGCAATCATTTTATCCTTCTGCACTTAGTGAACTCACTCCGTAATCCAACATTTATTACAAAACTGGAACCTGCACTATTAAAAGAATAAGATTCGGACTAAAAACAACACCACAGCAGTCACCCCGGCTCTTTTATTGACCCTCGCCCCTCCCAGATCAGAAGCTGCAGCAGGGCACACAGCGATGCCTCGAGGCAAGTTTAGGTGTGCCTCGGGAATTTACACAATCACGTTTTACTGCAGCCTTACAGCAAGCGATGGGTGTTGTGGAGTTACTCTATTAGAACTCCATGTGGTGCTGGCAGAAATTGTGGGTCCTATTAATAGATGTCATTATGGGCACCATCATGGAAAAATTCTTGCTGTGTTTCCAGACCATACCATTTCTTCTGCTTACCTAAGCAAAGAAGCCCAGACTTCCCGCTCCCCAGCCACCTCATCCAGCCCATCCCAGCTGTCATTGGGCGGGGGACAGGGTACACCCTACATCGGTCTCCTGCCAATCCCAGGGCCATATAGAGAGACGGAAAACCAGATGCTAACACTCATACCTAACTCTCTGCATTTTCTCTCAGAAATCCAAAAACCATGGAATTGATCAGCTGGTCTCTAAACGGCGTTGACCAAATTTTATCAACGAGAAGAGAGGGTAAAGGAGGACTTGCCTCCCCTAATGCCCACATAATTGGATTTATGATAACAGGTATCCTGCTGTTTGGATTTAGCAGTTTCCTGATTTATCTCAACATTTTGAGGATACTGGCAGCACTTTTGGCAATTGAGATTCTTCCTGTCATGACTGGAGGAATGTGCAGGGCTGTCAACACTCAGACTCGAGTGACGTGAGCTCAATTGCAGGATGCGATTTTTAGAACTCTTTCGCAAGTTGGGTACCACCACGCAGAAGCTGACAGCTCTGTTTGGCTAAATGGGCCACACAGATTTGGATATCTGGAAAGCGCCGTCTGAGGGCCATTGAGACTTAATGCTGACGTGAAAGTACAGTTGGCCTGACCCAAACAATTTCTTATCTGTTTTGGCTCCATGGTACTGACCTTGAGGCCGGTATCTCTCCATTCTCCTGGAATGTCATGCAGACAGAAGCTTTTAAAAAAGCTATAATAACTCAGTAAGTCCCAATGGTCAAATTGAGCCCTGTGTTGATGTCAACAGAATAAAAGTTAGTTTTCTGGTTTAATTTGCCGACAGATGGTTACATCATCTTACTTGAGTAACTATATTCATGTGAAAAGCTCTGGAAGCTACAGTCTTCGTTCTGTGACTCAGTCACAAAATCTACTCTTGCTATCTTGCTATACAACTACTCTACTCTTGCTATGCAACTCTGGGAGCTGTCACCTCCAGAAGTTCTCCGACGACACGGCCATTGTTGGATGCGTATCGCAGGGGGACGAGCGGGAATACAGGACTGTCATCTCTGACTTTGTCGACTGGTGTGACAGAAATCACCTCCAGCTCAACACCAGTAAAACAAAGGAGATGGTTGTGGATTTCAGCAGGAGGAGGACACCCCACACTGCACCTGTGAACATCCAGGGTCTGGACATTGAGATGGTGGAGTCCTACAGATTCCTGGGTGTACACCTCAATAATAAACTGGACTGGTCTCACAACACGGATGTCCTGTACAAGAAGGGCCAAAGTCATCTCCATCTGCTGAGGAGACTGAGGTCCTTTGGAGTGTGCAGGACTCTGCTCAGGACCTTTTATGACTCTGTGGTGGCTTCTGCACTTTTCTATGCAGTGGTCTGCTGGGGAGCAGGGAGCACGGAGAGGGACAGGAAGAGACTGAACAGACTGGTCAGGAGGGCCAGTTCTGTCCTGGACTCCTCCTTAGACTCCCTGGAGGAGGTGAGCGAGAGGAGGATGCTGGCAAAACTCGCATCCATCATGGACAACCCCTCTCACCCACTGCATGAGACTGTGGGGGAGCTGAGCAGCTCCTTCAGCAGCAGGCTTAGAATCCCACCCTGCAGGACTGAATGTTACCGCAGGTCATTTGTCCCAACTGCAATAAGACTTCACAACGCAAACATCTGAACTGTCTCCATAACAACATCAAGCATTCAATACATACATGCCTTTTTTATTGTTCATCATTCCAGTACTCACTGTAAATCTCTCACTGTCAAATGCTGTTATTCTCAAGTATTAATCTCTGTATATATCTTGCTCCAGTATAAATATGTAAATAGTAATATTTTTCTACTTTTCAATATATCTTTATATTTCTTTAAATTTCTAATTTTATATTCTATTATCTCTATTGTATTTTATTGTTATTGCATTATTGCACTTTTCTTGTTAGCTGCTGTGACAAAAAAATTTCCCCCAAGGGGGATCAATAAAGAATATTCTATTCTATTCTATTCTATCAGTCTCCAAAGTTTGTCTTCAAATGGGTAAAAGAAGCTTCAGATCTGCTGCTCCTGCAGACTGGATTCAGCTACAAAACAGACTGTCTTGGACAGCTGGTCTCTTTAAATTGTTTTAAATGCAGATTCAAGGCTTTAGAGGATGATGAAGAAGCCTGTTAATGCTTTGACTGAAAATTTTCTACTCTGTGACTCTGACTTAACTGGTTGACTTGTCTGTATCTGTGTTTGAAATTGTTTTACGTCTGTAACATTGTAAATGTGCTGCTGCCTGTCTTGGCCAGGACACTCTTACAAATGAGATTTTTAATCTCAGTGGGGTTGTTCTGTTTCAATAAAGGTTAAATAAAAAAAAAATAAAAAAACCATGTTGTGTTCAAGGTAAACTCAGAAAAATGTGTATTGGGTTAATTGAGATAAATTTACACCATAGTATGTTCAAATCTAACAATTAACACAGAATGTGGTTGGAATTTTTGTATATTTAATTAGTTATACGGTCCATTTCTATGAGGAAATAGTGCAAGCCAAAGTTCCAGTGAAGTTGGAACATTGAGGTAATATGCAAATAGAAACAATGCATGGATTTGCAGATCATTTTAATCAAATATAAATTGTACTGAATATGTTGTATGTAACAATGACACTATTTTCTTTGTTCTATTTCTGTTTTTTTGTCTCTCTTATTTGAAATACATGGGTTTCAATTCAGCTAAAAGAAACAATATTTAGTTGACATTTAAACGACAAGATATGGATTCAAACTTACAAACATTTTATGCATTTTTGTTGCAAATATTCACTCATTTTGAATTTGATGCCTGCATCACCTTCCAAAAGATGGGAAAGTTGAGGAGTACTTCAGAACACCAGTTTGGAACAAAATAATTCAAATCAAAATGAGTTACTACTTGCAAAAAACGATATATTTTATTTTATGTATTAGTTTGAAGAATACCATCTTTTCTAAACATCACATAGGTCGAAAAAGGTTTGCAAATCACTGTATTGTGTTGTAATTGTTTACTCATCCTCTCATCCAAACTTCTTTAAATTTTTTTTATTATCTTTTAAAGGAATTTGTTCCTTTAGCAGAGGGAATAAACTGAAGTTGCTCATCCCTGATCTATAAGAAACCCATGCCACCTCAATACACCTGCTCCACTTTATAATATAATGGTATATAATATAATATTATAATAATAAAATCGTATCACTATGTTCAGGTTAATATAACATGGCTGCATCAGTGTGTCCAATGTGTCACATTAAAATGATATAAGAGTTTACTGAAGGGAAACTGGAGTACAGCCATCTCAGAATTCCTCTCAGGTGTTGCCTCACCTTCTCATCCTCAGAAGGAATGAACACCAGACCTGTTTGTGGATTTACGGTTAAATTAGAGTTGGAGCAACGCTGGACTTTCCTGCAGGTGACGATCGAGTTAAGTTTCCACCTGGGTAACGGCTACGTGACTCACGTAACCGCACCTGTGCGCGCTGGGGCGTATAAAAGCACCTGCAGGGGCCTCGGAGCTGCAGTCCCAAACGGAGCAAAGGCTCAGAGCTGACAGCTGGAATACCAAGCAGATTTTGATTCTCCACTTCACGATGGCAGAGCAGAGATACCCCATGGGTGTGCGGCTGATTGGAGTCATGCATAAGGGGAAGAACAAGGTGAGCGCAAGAAATGACCTTAATTGTGCGCAAAAGTGGAAGTATAAGATTGACAGTCGTGTATTAAATCTGATTTTTTGTTTTTCCAGATGTACATGACCTCCGTGCTGTGGTCGGACCAGAATGACATCGTTGTTTACAGAACTTTTGCAGAATTCGTGAAAATGCACGTGAGTATTCAGAGAAAGTAATTCTTTTGTTCAAATTGTGCTCTGCGCGCGTGCTTAGTTGGCTAAACGTTAAATAAGACACCCAAGTATTTTACTCCAGGGAGTGCCAAGTTACCAGGTCAGACTGCTTTAATTCTCCATGGCATAGATTCAACGAGGTGCAAACACTCCTCAGAGATGCTGCTCCTTATTGACATGATAGCTTCACAAAATGTCTGCACATTGGACAGATCTGTCCTTTTTTTAGTTTTGTAAAGTGTTTCTGCAGAATAAAGTTTTTTAGTTGATTTCTTATTTGTTTTGTTTGGGATGTTGATATTTTTGGACTGCACTTGTGAAGCTGATTGTGAGAATCTTTCAATAAAAAGTGTAATAACCCTTTTCCACTTGTTTTATTGCAGAAACAACTGAAGACAGCGTTCCCACCTGCAAGTAAACTAAAAAAATCAGACAGAGTCATCCCCAAATTTGGAGGTAGGTAATTTGGAGGCTTTGAGCTTTTTAATTTTCTCAACACAAAGACTTTACCTGAAAGATTAACAGTCATAATATTAAACAAACACGAGGAGAGATTGAGCAAACATGTTGCTAATGTTTAGACTACTGTGGGGAAATGGTGAGCTCTTTATGGCAGGTTTTTGGATTCTGACTCACGTTTTTTTTTCTTTCAGCCAAAAAGATGAAGAGCAGCCAGAAGAAGAAGAGTCCTACCAAGTCCCTGGTGCGGCTCAAGTCTTTGCAGAAATACTGCAATGAGCTCCTGAGCTGTGATCCTCGGGTCTCTCAGTCTGCAGTGCTCATCCAGTTCTTCCACCCTAAAGAGCAGGACCTGCAGCCCGAGTTCTCCAAGAACAGGTAGGATACTTCCCATCCTATCAAGTGGTAAAGTTCTTTTTATTGAACTTTGTGTATTCTTATGGCCTATAAACATTTTTGCACTCAGGACCAAAGAGATGAAATATTCCTTAAGGCCTGATCACCATGCTTATGTTAGAGGTTAAGACAATGTGGAAACTGTTTTGTAGAAAAACAGACAGAGAAACTTCTTCTTTCCTCTGCCTTTTTTTCTCTATAACTATTTTGGTTGACTTATGAGTAAGACTTTTGTTCTTGGTAATGAACTATTCTACAGTATTTTATACCATGCAGAATGTCTGATGGGAATCAAAGACTATAGAAGATTGTTACATCGTGTCAAAAGATTGTACTTTTTCTAAAAACAAAACAAAAAACTACCAAAATATCTCCATTACAAGGTTTTTCCTGCAAAAAAAAGGCATGGCGTCCCAAAGGGTCATCTTTCAAACCATTTTGTTGGTCACTAAGACATTTTCTTAGATGCATAAATGTTTTGCTAAAAGGAAAAATATATTTAAAAAAACAAACCAAAATATTCAGCAAAAGCAAACAAAAAGATTTTGTGACAAAAAACAAATTTGTGAATAGCAAAAATAGATTTAATGAAAAATTAATCAAATGTTTTATTTGCTTGTTTTAAGATATATTTATTCTTTAAATATTGAAATTATATATGTTTTCAGCATTTTGTAAATTGTGGAAGCTGCATTCAAATACAAGGCAAAAAAATCAGAAATATCAAAAAAGTGAGTGAAACAGAAGATTTTTATACAGGAGCTAAATGTTTTATGAAATCCAGTAATCTATTGTAAACAGGTCTTTGAATAAAAAAATCTGTGTAATGCAAAATCATTTTTAGAAACAGAAATGCATTTATGTAAAATAAATATTGGTTGTGTTTCAATCATTTTTTAAGTTTTACAAAATGTTTTGTGTCTCCATAAATCAATTTGCATTCAATAAAATATTTTTGCACTTGACCCCTTGGACCACTGTAGAAAGTCTGCATAGGTAAAGGTAGACCGAATCAGATTTACATCCATCATTGGTACCGCTTATCGCTTTAGAGGTCAAGTTGGAATGTCAGCCCATCCCAGCTGAGATTTGGCGAGGGGCAGGTACACCCTGGACCACAGGGCAGACATTCTGTTAAATTGGTTGTATTTTAGTTGATGGATGGAGTTTACATTAAAACAACTGCTGCAAAGGTTGTCATAAGAAAGATTAAAACGTTAACTCACTGCTGGTGAACAGAGTCACAAGACACTAAAAAGCCTTCAGTTGGTGGGTTTAAAAAAATAAAACTTTATTTTGAGCTCTTCAATAAAAAGTCTGTTTTTTTAGACTGTTAACCCTCAGCTCTCCTCTTCCTCAGTGTCATGGTCATGCTCTCAGAGGATGAACTCAACGCTGGACATGGTGGTGGCGGCGGTAACGTGACCCAGCCGTTCGTCACAGAGACGTACAGATGTGTGGCGCCGTACGAGACCAAAGACACCAAGAACAAACCTTTCAAAGTGAAGCTGGATGAAAAAGTGGACGTGCTCATAAAGGACAAAGCTGGTGAGCAGACAGGGTTCGGTTTGTTGGTTACAGCAGGAAGCCAAAGACACGGTTCGATGTTTAATGTTTTTGGGCTGCAGGGTGGTGGCTGGTGGAGAATGAAGACAAACGCATGGCCTGGTTTCCTGCACCATACCTGGAGAAGCTGGAAGAGGAGGATGATGATGACGAGATTGATGGGGCTCCTGAGAGAGGTATGTGCAGTGATAGAGAGTCAAATTAGCTGTTGGTTGTTCTGAAGCCTTCTTTTATGTTTAGCAATTCTATTCTCTTTCAGGGATGATGTACTGTGCAGTCAAAAGCTACAAGGCCACCAAAAATGACGAGATCTCCGTCCCCATCGGTTCAGTTGTGGAGGTCCTGCAGATGTCTGAAAACGGCTGGTGGCTCATCAGGTATTCATTGTCACAAAGCCAGAACAAACAAAGGGTTCTTGTTTTCACTTTTACTTCCTCATGTGCAGATGTTCAGATATTCAAGCCCACATTCCTGTCTTTGTCTCGTCTGACAGATACAGCGGTAAAGCAGGTTACATCCCCACCATGTACCTGCAGCCGTACAACTACCCTCACATCCGCATGACACCGACCCAACCAGAAGTCCGCCCCTCCTCCCCGCTCCAAGTCCTGGGCTTAGAGTCGCAGCAGTTGAGCCGCTCGCAAGGAAACCTGCTGCTCCCACCCGTCAGGTCATCCTCACCCCGCCCCTCCTCGCCACGCCCCTCCTCGCCCCGCCCACTCCAGGAGGACAGCAGGTACATGTCACGCTCTCTCAACACTCTGTCCGACCAGCGGCCTCGATCTCCCCAGCTTGCCAGGGCCACCACCCCAAGCCCAACTAGAGTGGCCACCTTGTCTCCGACAACCAAGCACTCCCGTCCACCTGCCATCATGGTGGAGATGGACGGGGAGGAAGGCCCAAAGAGCTGGGGAGACGAAAGCGATGGGAGTTTTTCAAGCGACAGCTCCGACTTCAGCTTCAGTGACGAGCTCAGCTCCTCCTCGGCGAGCTCCACCCTCAACCTGAGCCCTACCGTCAACGATGATCGGCTGCGTCTGAGCCGCACGCCACAGCCTCCATCCAACACCCACCTGAGCCCCACGAGCGGCCAGGAGGGGAGAATGATGCCCAGCATCTCAGATCCGAACCTCTACAAAGGCCCGACAACCCCAAAGGTGCCGCCCAGGCCGCAGGCCCAGGAGATCCTCAAACGGTGCACCACCGTAACCCGCAAGAACGCAGCAAGGGGCGGGAGCTCACCAACACCACCTGAGATTCTGAGTAGATGAAGTTTCCATCAACGCAATTGTTGGCTTTCTAAGTTAAACCAGAGCTACAGTCTGGTGGTAAAAAGTCTGGAGATGATCTCTTAGAGCATTCTTGAGATGTAGCAAGGGATGAAGACCAGGATCAATGATCACTTTGAAAATATTTTGGTTCCATCTTAAAAACAAAGTAGACTTCAGCGTAAAGTTTAGAGAGAATTCCTTAAAGAGTTCTTAAGAATTGGGTTTGATAGGGCCGAATGTTTGACCTATGACCATTTAGTTAACTGTAACTCGGGGTGGTCATTTGTGCAAAGTGAGCTAAAAATCCCTCATAGTGTTGGGTAGATTTAAATACAGGGTATGGCAACAAGGGATAAACATGGGGCCCGGTGAGTTTTAACTTTTACCCTTAACCTCCAAAATCTGATCATCTAATCCTCGAACATGAGCGGATACTGGTGCAAAATTTAAAGAAAACCTGCCAAAGAACTTGAAAGATATTGTGTCAAAAAGAAAGGGGTAAACATGAATCATTTACCTTTGACCTCAGACATTCAGCATGTTGGAATTTTTAACGAGTCGGGATGGACTTTTGTGCAAACATTAAATAAATCCCTGCCCATTATCCTTAAAAATGGGTATGCAGGCAAAGGAATGAACATGAGGCCTGATGATTTATACCTTTCACCATTAACCTCCAAAATGTAATACTCTAATCCCTGAATTTGGATGGATGTTGGTGCAACAATAGAATGAAAAAACAAAGTATCCCAAAGATATGGGGTTCACAAGCAAGGGATCTTGATGAGACCCAATGATCAGAAGTTTAATCTTAAATTAGAGTGGAGGGTTGTGTAATTTCTAAAGAAAATCACCCACAGGATTCTAAAAAGATGCAAAAAACTCAGGATGAACATGAGGCTCATTAACCTTTTTCTTTGACCTGATCTTTAAAAGCTAGTCAGGTTTTACTTGAGTCTGAGGTAAATCCATCAAAGCTTATGGGGCTCACCAGCAAGTGAATAACATGGAGCCTAATGGTTTACCCTTGACCTGTGGCCCTCACAACTTTTGCATTGTAAGCTTAGAATGGACATTAGTGGAATAGATAAAGAAAATCCCCTCTAGTTATCTTGAAATAGGACTTTCACAAACAAGGGATGCACGTGAGACCCAGTTTTTGGTCGATCTATGACCTCTGAAGTTGAATCAGGTCATATTGGGTCAGAATGGACATTGGTGCAAAGTTTGTAGTGTTCTTAAAATCCCTCCATTGTTTTCTCCATTCACAAATCAAAATGGACGTTTGTGCAAAGTTTGAAGAAACTGAACGAGTTCTGAAGTGTTGCTTTTATAAGACGACCTGAACTTCAAGCCTCTGCATTGAATGCAGTCAGCGTGGGAGCACAAGGATGGACTCATAAACTGTGTGTGAACTCGTGGAAGAAGATTCTCAACCCAGCAGCCTGGTTCAGCTTGAGGTCTCTGCCATTTTATAGTTTAAGATTATTTGTGTATTATATCTAAGTTTAGCACTGAATCGTCCTGTATCTTTTGTAGCTCACTGGTTATGATTTAATGTTACATATGTAAGGATTGGTAGAAGACACATTAACAGTAAATTGACTGTGCTGTGATGAGAAATTTGGAAAACGTTAGGATGTTTGTCCCACAGAAAGACTTGGAGGTTTGTTATGTTGATCGAAATGTTACATTAGCACGGCTTATGAAGAGGAATATATGCAGAAAATGTACAATGTACAGATGTTCTTAATTTTGTTCACTAAATTAATCAGCAGAATGAATACAAAAGTGATAATCAGACACTCTACTTGCCCCTCTTCACTTCTCATTGTTACGTTGCTTTATTTTCCATACTGGAAACCTCGTGTTGTGCCTTATATGCATTTATCCTGCAGAGTGAAACAAAGACGTTTTTCTTTGGAATAGTAAATGTTTGTCGGAGATAAGGATGCCTCTCTGAGTGTGTGTTCAGGTGAGACTATTTCCTGCTTTGGTTTTACAGCTTTAGGATGGATTGCTTTTAAATATTTAAATACTGCTTGGAAAAAAACACTAAATATGCACTCAAGGATGAGACTTTGTTAAAGTCTGGCTGCAGTCACATGTAAATTCAGAGATTTAAACAAATAAAAGCACATTTTGGGAACTTTGACTCTGACTTGGTGGATGTTTTTTTCCTTCTTAGTGCATTGTTCTAGAACATACTGTGCGTAACAAATACTAATGATTAGATTTATGTACAAAGAAGGCTGCACTTTGCTTCAGTTTGTGACGAAAGCTTTTGTTGTAGCATAAGTCCAAACTCAGAGTGAGTCAGGTAATATTATATAACTGTTACAAATGGACTTCACCTTATATAGTTTTGACTCTTTTGACTACTCATAGCAGCTTTACACTGCAGGTCACACCTTCCCATCCACACCCATTCACACGCTGATGGTTGGAGTTTCTATGTAAGTTGTCCATCAGAATAAACAAACACATTCACACCCATTCATTCATTTACATGCCACTGAAGCAGCAGCAACTTGGGGTTAGTTGTCTTGCCCAAGGACACATTGCTATGTGAGCCTGAGCTGGGCTCTAAGCTGCAATCTTCCAAGCAAGCACCAACCAAGCTATCAGACGGTGCCACCGGCGCCCCATAACAAACCTATTACGTATAACTGACCTGCACATACAAACCTATCTATGCAAGGTGGCATCTCATTATTTATTTATCTGGGACCGGTGCTTATATACAAGGGATTCTTTACCCAGAATCCCTGTATGCCAAACAGCTACAGAGGATTGGTAACTGTTGTAAGAGATGACTCTCACTCTCTCAATGGTGAGTTTCAGCGGCTCCCATCAGGTCGGAGGTTCATGGTACCTGCTTGTAAGACCAGACGCTACAAAAACAGCTTTGTACCAGCAGCCATTTGTGTTATTAACAAATGAGAGAAATTGCAACATTACCTCACTAATTTATTTATTCCTTGTACTGTGTAATGAATGGCACATATTTATCTTTTAGCTTGGTTTGACATATTTTTAGGCCTTTTTTACCTACTAATGTTTAACTTACACATGTGGACAAAATTGTTGGTACCCTTCGTTTAATGAAAGAAAAATTCACAGTGGTCAGAAAAACAACTTGAATCTGACAAAAGTAATAATAAACTAGAAAGCACTTGGAGAGCGCAGACCTCCGCCAGTGCCACAGTCCTCAGCCATATTGTCATTTTGACCATAAATATTACTCCTACCTTTATTTCATCTAAATATTTAGATTCCTTGACCATGAAAACATACCATTAGCAACTGGATTCAAAATGATATCTACTTTGGTTCAGTAGTTAAAGACTGAAAATGATGTGACCAAAGGGACATGTCAGATCAACACCAAAATCAAATCAGTTCTTCCTTTTCCCATGCTGAACATTTCCTGAAAATTTCATCCAAATCCATCCATTACTTTTGTTATTATTTTGTTCACAGACGGACGGACAGACGGACGGACAAACTCTCCCGAAAACATAACCTCCTTGGCGGAGGTAATAAAATTCTATGAAATTTAACCAATGAAAGTCAGACATTGCTTTTCAACCATGCTTCAACAGAATTATTTAAAAAATAAACTCATGAAAGAGGCCTGGACAAAAATGATGGTACCCCTCAAAAAGACTGAAAATGATGTGACCAAAGGGACATGTCAGTCCAAGGTGTGTCCACTAATTAGCATCACAGGTGTCTACAATCTTGTAATCAGTCAGTGGGCTCATATATAGGGCGACAGGTAGCCACTGTGCTTTTTGGTGACATGAAGTGTACCACACTCAACATGGACCAAAGGAAAGAGTTGTCTCAGGAGATTAGAAAGAAAATTATAGACAAGCATGTTAAAGGTAAAGGCTATAAGACCATCTCCAAGCAGTTTGATGTTCCTGTGATTACAGTTGCACATATTCAGAGATTCAAGATTCATGGGACTGAAGCCAACCTTCCTGGACGTGGCCGCAGGAGGAAAATTGATGACAAATCAAAAGAGACGGATAATACAAATGGTAACAAATGAGCCCAGAAAAACTTATAAAGGGATTAAAGGTGAACTTCAAGCTCAAGTAACATCAGTGTCAGATTGCACCATCCGTCGTTGTTTGAACCAAAGTGGACTTCAGGGGAGATGACCAAGGAGGACACCATTGTTAAAAACAATTCATAAAAAAGCCAGACTGGAATTTGCCAAACTACATGTTGACAAGCCACAAAGCTTCTGGGACAATGTCCTTTGGACTGATGAGACAAAAATGGAACTTTTTGCCAAGGCACATCAGTTCCATGTTCACAGAAGGAAAAATGAAGCATATCAAGAAAAGAACACTGTCCCTACTGTGAAACATGGAGGAAGCTCTGTTATACTCTGGGGCTGCTTTGTTGAAAAGCAATGTCTGACTTTCATTGGTTAAATTTCATAGAATTTTTATTTATTATTACTTTTGTCGGATTCAAGTTATTTCTCTGACCACAGTGAATTTTTCCTTCATTAAACGAAGGGTATCAACAATTTTGTCCACGAGTGTATCTGCTTCTTATCTCGGGACTGTCCTCCTTGTTCTTGTTCTTTTAGCCAAAGCACTGTTATCACTTTGTCTTGTTTTGTGTTGTTTTGTGTGTCTATAATACGAGAGAGCTCACTCACTGAAATCTGACTTTACCCAAGGGTACTATAAATATTCTGAATCTGAATCTATATGTTTTATTTGCTGTTAATCTGCAAGAAAATCATTCATTTTTGGCTTAAAGAAACCAAACCAAGGAAAAAAACTGAAAATATGTGTCACAAAGTTTCCTGGTATTTCTCATTTTTGGGCCCTTCAGAGTGAAAGAGGAAGTGTTTTCTTTAAAAATGTGAGGACTGTCTACACTGTCCAGACCAGATGAATAGATTTTCAGCCTCAGCCTTCAGTCACTAAGATTTCCCCACATTTAACATGTTCACTATTTAAACATATACACCTTTAACAAGGAGAGGCCAGTGCCAGTGGATAGGTAGATAGATTAAACTGTCTGAGAGTTTGTGTCTGACAGGAATGTTTATCTTAACAGTTACCTGCATCACACTCTTTCCAAGCAATCAAAATCCCTTTATTTTAACAGCATGGTCAACTAGACCTGCAAAACAAACTTTGCTGCATGTCATCATCAAGCCTCCATCAACTCGGTTTCCTGGTAAAGGCTAGTTACTTCAGTGCATCAAAGTTTGTTTTTCAGGTCTGTGTGGCCATGCTGTTTAAATAAAGGCCTTTGGCTTGTTTTTTCTTTTCTTTTTGCTTCAATGACTGGGAATCCCATTCCAAAAAGCACCTCAGGCAAACTGTTTTTTAGTTAAGGAAGCTCTTCTTTTCTTTGTCTTTTTTTCTAAACTTATTTTGAATATAACTGTAATTCAAAAAATGATATTAAATTGTAATGTATTACAGTTCCTCTCTGAACCAGGCTGGTGAATCTTTGCCTCTGCTCAGAGGGTTTTGTTCTCTGGCCTTCTGCAAGTGACAACTCAAAAAGTTTTGACCAATTTTGAGACATTTTGAAGGAATGCTGAAAAGACAAGCAATCAGTCTTTAGGTTTTTCAAAAGATAAGTTTCCCCAGATTCACCTGCCAGAACTGTGGGCCAGCCAATTAAAAGTGACTCTTGAATGCAGCATTATGCAATACTGCGACAAAATGTGCTCATCCAGTGAGAGGATGATTTGTATTAACTGATTGGTTGGAAAAGACAAACTCAATCCTGGTCATGCCCAGGGTCGGCACGTGGCACAGGCCATACTGGCAAGCACTAGGAGTGCCACATGCCCATAAGCAGGAAGCCCTGGCACCCCAGATGAACAAAGAGGAAAAACAGAAGGCAGTCAAGTTACTTTATAGTATACATTTTCATGTTTTTATTAACCTCAACAGCCCCAAAGTACACAATTTCGGGAAAGCTTGTACGCTCTCCAACAAAAACTTAGGAAAAACTTGTTTTTCAAATTCTTTGCCTGACCATAATGTTATAAAACC
The DNA here is from genome assembly GCA_036419115.1 of Scarus forsteni. Classification (NCBI taxonomy): domain Eukaryota; kingdom Metazoa; phylum Chordata; class Actinopteri; order Labriformes; family Labridae; genus Scarus; species Scarus forsteni. The sequence goes on from JAZDUH010000342.1 coordinate 10,202,991, forward strand.
TCGCTAATTTTGCTCTTCATCATTTTATAACAATAGTCTGCAGAGGGGATGTAAAAATACTTGATAAGAGCCTATACCTCCCTCAGGATATTTATGCAGGTCTGACCTCAGAAGGTCTGTTTGTGCTGCTGTGGTGGATCTGGTTGGTGAACTGGTCGGGCAACTCTGGTGTTGCGGTTTGGTCCACAGTTCATTGATATAAACACAGCATCAGTTATTGTAATTATCTATTGCATAATGACATAGATGGTCATATACCATCAGTGCACTTATGTCAGTGTTTGAGAGACTCAGAGACAATCATGCAATGTAATTATCAACATGATTATGGTGTGCTGTAGGCAGCTCTGATTCTAACTAGGGCTGAACGATTTGAGAAAATAATCTAATTGCAATATTTTTCCCCAATATTGCAATTGTGATTTACTCTGTGATTGTTTTACTGTTCCTCATCTTATGTATTCTTAAACATAAGCAGTAGATCGTTTTATAGTAGAACCAATATGACATTAAATCAATCTAAGGATAAAAGATTTGAGAAAAAGTGGAGAAGTGAAGAACAGAAGCAAAATAGGAATGAAATTGTAAAAACTGGGTAAAAAAAATGGTACGAAAGCGGAAAAAAAGTTAAAAGGTGCAAAATAGGTATGAAATTGCAAAAAAAAAAGGCAAAAAAATTCAAAAGTGACTAAGGAAAATTGATTATAGCAGCAAAATTGGGATTAAATTTCTAAAACCATGTAAAAATTCCAAACATGCTCTGACAGTGGCCAAAAAAAAAAAAGATGAATGGGAGCAAGATAGGCATAAGGTTGCAAAAACTGAGTTAAAAAAGAGTGCCAAAATGTTCAACACATTTGGGTTAAAAATATTGAACTGTCTGCGATTTGAAAATTGCAACAAGCCATATTGCGATTTAATCTAATTTGCAATTAATTGTTCACCCTAATTCTAGCTCAGGGCTCATATTTTATTTACAGCTGCAACCACAGACTATGGGTCAATCCCAACTGTACCCCTTGTTTTCGTTTCAAGGGCCGTGTAGCCCCTCCCCTTAACCTTACTGAGAGTCAGGATACCTCTTTACTGGACATGAACGCCCAAAACCAAGGGCTAAGGCTTAAAACAAGAGCTAAAGGGCACACCTGGGATTGACCCTTCGTCACTATCACCATACTCTTGCTAATGTTTTGTTTTCTCTCCTTCCTGTCTCCATCCATTAAAGTCAAATCTCAACTCTTTGCCCAGCCCTACATCAACCATGATTCCTTTGACAGTAGTTTTCCATTTGTCTGCACAATGTTGCATCATTTTTAGACTTTTTTTCACTAAAAAAGACAAGAAAAACAGTAACTGTGACAGTTTATGAATAACTTGCTGCACGTCATGCATAGAGATTGAACTGCTTTTTAATCAGAAAGGCCAAGCTTTTATTTCAGGAGAGTCCTCAGTCATGACATTAAAAAACAGGGTTATACAAGGAGTGGCTGTTGTTGTTGTCCAGCCAGTTGATCAGGACCGGGCAGCAGTGCAGAACTTTGCAGAGGGTGTTAGTTCCTGCACATCAGCATGACTCAGTTTGTGAATGTAAATACATATAAGTAATAATCCTTTAAATTCACACTCTGCACGTCTGCACAGTCTGAGGGGTCTGGTTTCTTCAAATTTGAAGCAACTCAAGAACTGAGATCCAATTTATAAAAGGAGCAAAAGTCTCTGTGGCAGAGTTCTGAGTCACCCATCAGTAATTGAGGATCTCTGTCAGCTTGTGACAGTCTGACATTGTGAGGCTGCAGAAGCTGGAAGACATCTGACAGTTTTGACAGTTTGATCCGTCTCCTCTTCATCTGAGCTCTCCTCGCTGTCAGACTGATGGTTCCCGTTTGTTTTGGTGCTTTCTCCATTTTCTTCTCGACTGTCAGCTTTCTTGGTGACACTAACCTCGTCGTCCCCTTCTTCCTCCTCCATCGTGCAGCTTGGATCTTCGTCTTGTTCTCCATCGCTGTCATCATTATCTTGGTTTTTATCATCCTCAGCATCTGTTACTCTCTCCTTATCGATTGTAAAGAAAGGCTGTGCAAGAGGAGTGGTGTCCATTTCTTCATCTTGGTCCAGGCTGAACAGAAGACAAAGTATGAAAGATTTCAAACTGAAGAAATGTTTTCTACAAACACTTATTCCAATGAAGTTGGGACACTGAGTAAAAACAAAAACACAACAAAATGGTTGCGAAGATCTACCAGGCTATTGTTAGCTGTTGTTAGCATGCCCTGTGTTGTTGGATGAAGAATGTGATTATCACCATGGCAGCATTTTTGTAAATATAAGACTAACAATACGATGTATACAGCTGATCTAGAGCAACACACCGCAGTCAGAAGTGCAAATAAATTGATTATTACAGGGGCTAAATAACTGTTCACACCGGGGGCATCCATCTTCGACTGCCAACTCGGGGGTGGCGAGGTTTCAATTGAGTTCCCAGTAGGAAATTCCGACATCGGGGGACGTTCCAGTTTTACTTTCCTACTCGGAAATTCCTACTTCTGACTACAACTTGAACGCACCACAAGTCAAAGCGTGTGTTTGTTGATGCTAGTAAAAATGCAGCTTGGACCTTCCTCAGAACTCTGCATTGCTTTACAACTTCTTTTTTCAACAACTTACAGGATGCAAAGCGACGAGGTAATGTATCTCTTTCTAGTTACGTAGCGGCAGTTTTTGATGTGTGACAACAATCAGTTTTTGGAAAACTTAGTATCGTAGTTTTGTAGCCAGCTATATATCACTACTTATAGCCCGGTGCTCTAAGACATGTCCGAATAATATAAATTTAGTCTAGTTTTAATTGTCTTGTTCCTGAAGTTGAGTATCCAGGCCAGTCCAGCCCTGTCCAACCCGACCACGAAGCTAAGGAATAGCATTTATAGATAACCTATTTTGATGCTATAAAACTCATCTTAAAGTGTGTATTTGGATCAGGCATATATCTAAAAGTGAGACTTTTGTGTAATTACTTAGAAACTCCTCACAGTGCCTTTAATGTTTAAAACTGATAAACTTCATTGTGTTTTTGCAAATATTCAAAAAACATTGTGTTAACACAGTTCACAGTTCTTCTCTATATCTACAAGGTCAAGGTCAAACTCTACCATGCAAAGATAAAGCCAGATATCAACAACACCCAGAAACTCTGCCAGCTTCTCTGAGCCGAGCTCATCTGAGATGGACTGAGGCAAAGTGGAAAAGTCTGCTGTGGTCTGATTCCACATTTCAGACTGTTTTTGTAAATCATGGATGTCATGCCACTTTGGCTAAAGAGGAAAAAGACCACCCGGACCAATCGAAGCAAAAGCCAAAAGACAGCATTTTTAATGGTATGGGGGTGTGTTAGGGCCCATGGCATGGGTAACAAATGCGTGAGCAAATTGTCGAACAGTTTAAGAACAACGTTTCTCAACAAGCTATTGCAAGGAATTTAGGGATTTCATCATCTATGGTCTGTAATATCATCAAAAGGTTCAGAGAATCTGGAGAAATTACTGCACGTAAGGCCGAAAACCAACACTGAATGCCCGTGACCTTCGATCCCTCAGGCGGTACTGCATCAAAAACCGGCATCACTGTGTAAAGGATATCACCACATGGGCTCAGGAACACTTCAGAAAACCACTGTCAGTAACTACAGTTGGTCGCTACATCTGTAAGTGCAAGTTAAAACTCTACTATGCAAAGCCAAAGCCATTTATCAACAACACCCAGAAATGCCACCGGCTTCACTGGGCCCGAGCTCATCTAAGATGGACTGATGCAAAGTGGAAAAGTGTTCTGTGGTCTGACGAGTCCACATTTCAAATTGTTTTTGGAAAATGTGGTCGTCATGTCCTCCGGACCAAAGAGAAAAAGAACCAGCCGGACTGTTATAGGTGCAAAGTTCAAAAGCCAGCATCTGTGATGGTATAGGGGTGTATTAGTGCCCAAGGCATGGGTAACTTACACATCTGTGAAGGCCCCATTGATGTTGAAAGGTACATACAGGTTTTGGAGCAACAAATACTGCCATCAAGAGTTTCTTATATCAGCAAAAACACAGTCTGCACATGTGACAAGAGAGTGACTTTGTAGTTAAACAGAGCAGGTAACTTGACTGAACTGCCTACAGCCCTGACCTGTCTTCCAAATGTGATGTGCAAAATGATGTTAACTGAGAGTTGTTAAACGTAAAGGTAATGTAACTCAGTGGTGAACTGTCCCAGCTTTCATAGCTTTATTTGAACATGTTGAAGTAACTTTAGCTTGTCTGGCATTTAACACTGTGCCACTATCAGAGCCACTCAAATCACCGTTTTCTCTGTTCTGATGCTGTTAAGGCTTCAGCAACTTTTCTCAACCATGTCTATAAGTCTAAATGCTCTGAGTAGCTACTATGTACTTGGTGTCAAGTCGTCAAATAATCCTGTTAATGTATGAAAACATCTACAGACATATTACATCAACATGAGAGCAAGTGAAGTTTTCTTAACAATGGAGCTAATGGGAATACATCTGAAGGAGCTTTTAGATTTTTATTTTGACCCAACTTATGAATTTGGTGTTAAAGTTGCTTCTACAATAGATTACTTTGACTTAAATCTAATCTCAGAATGTCCATTCGAGTGCTATGGTGTCAAACAGGGCTGCTGAGATCAATACATCACTACATTGATGTTTTAAATGACCTTCTGTATTGTTTCTCAGGACAATAATTAAACAGTCACGGCTCCATCCATTTGCAGTTTGAATCATTTTGTCTTCTCACCTTGATGGAGCTCCGGCCACTCTCATTTTTTGCCACATGTAGTTCAAGAACATGGACGCCTGCAGCAGTTTTCCGATCCTCTGCATGTGCCTCTCTGTGGGGAAAAAGAAAAGAATCCATCACGTCATAATTCCTGCTCTACTTTTATTTCAACACGTGCCCATTGTCTACCTTTAATGTTAACCTATTTGCATCTGTCACTCAAACGCAGCAGCTTTTTGCCAAACGAAACAATGCATATGCCATGAAGTCTTCAATTCATCACTTGCAGGCTCTGCCCTCCATGCTGGCACTGATTTTCAAGTTCCACTGTATTTTGTGTTGATTATCACCACAATCAGAATCTGCGTCATGAAAGTTTTATTAACTCCAATTCCAATGAAGTCGGTGAAAATGGAAACAACACAGAAAACAATCGTTTCCTAGTCTTTATTGAGCAATAATCAACTGAATAAATCACAAAGACAAGATATTTATCTATTAAACTTTTTTTTTTCAAACATTTAGTCATTTGAGATTTGTCGCCTGCAACTCGTTCCAAAAAGTCTTGTACAAGGGCACTGAAAGACTTAGAAAGTTAAAGAATGCTCAAAAAACACCTGTTTCAAACATTCCACAGGTGCACAGGTTACAGGTGAAAGGCTCAGTCATTCACCCGCAAGGGCGAGATTAACCTTTATAAGCAAAGTATCCAACAATTTAATAGAATTTCTCAATATACAGCTGAAAAGAATTAAGGGATTTCATTACCTCCAGTCCATAACATCATAAAAAGCTTCAGAGAAGCTTGAGAATTCTCAACCAACATTGAATGCCCATAACTTTTGATTCATCAGGCAGCACAGCATTAAAAATCAACATCTTTCTTTAAGGATTTTACCACGTGGGCTCAGTAACACTCCTGGCTTCTCCTGTCCTGAGCTCATCTGAGATAAACTGAGGGTGTTTTCACACCAACCATGTTTAGTGTGCACCAAAGAAGTTTTGGCCCAGGGTTTGGTACGTTAGTATCAATATGAATGCAACCACCGCACTTTGGTACGCACCGAATCAGCCGGTCCGAGACCTCCATGAAGGGGTGGTCTCGATCCGCTCCATCTCCCTACATTTGGTCCGGTTTCACTAGCGCTGCAGCATGGTTCAAAACAAGTGGGCCTAATGTGAAAGCACCCTGAGGCAAAGTGGAAAAGTCTGCTGTGGTCTGAGTCCACATTTCAGACTGTTTTTGGAAATCACTGATGTGGTGTCCTGTCCTCTGGGCTAAAGAGGAAAATGACCACCCACATCTATCAGAGCAAAGGTCTAAAAGTCAGCATCTTTGATAGTATAGGGGTGTGTTAGCGCCCAAGGCATGGGTAACTTGCACATCTCTGAAAGCTCCATCAATGCTGAAAGGTACATACAGGTTTTGGAGCAACACATGCTTCCATCCTCGTAAAAATTCTTTGTTATTCCTACTTGTTTTAGCAAGACATGGCAAGCCACATTTATCTTGGTACTACAGCGTGGCTTCATAGTAAACGAATGCAGGTACAAGACTGACCTGCTGCAGTCCAGACCTGCATCTAAAATGTGTGGCATATTATGAAGAGCAAAATACAACAAGAGGCAACAAAATATTGAAAAACTAATGTTTTATGAATGGGAATGGGAAAGATTTAATCAGCATTAAAAAGCTTTAACAATTAGGTCCTCAGTTCACAAAAACGTATCAAGAGGTTGTCAAAAGGAAAGGTGACATAACACAGAGGTGAACATGACCCTGTCCCTGCTTTTCTTTTCTTTTAATGTATTTTTTGGGCATTTTGTGCCTTTATTGATAGGAGAGAGACAGTGGATAGGCTTGTGAAAGGGGGAGAGAGAGTAGGGGAAGACACTCTGCAAACTGGTCAAAGGCTGAATTCGAACCCGGACCGGCAGAAGCAAGTATATGTTGCGTGCCTGGTTGCTAACCACTCCACCAAACCAGCACCCCTGTCCCAGCTTTTTTGGAACGTATTGCAGGCAACAAATTTAAAATTAGTGAATATCTGCAAAAGCAATAATGTTTATCTGTTTAAATATAAAACATTTTTGGAGAGTATTTAGTTGGAAAAATATTTGAAATCATTGTCTTCTGTTTTCATTTGTTTTAAAAAACATTCCGACTTCATTGGAATTGGGGTTCGTGGTGACAGTTTCTTTAGGGCGTATTTCACAGTGATATGTGTATGTAACCTGATTAAAGAGCCAAAAACACGTCATGTCTCCACCTGCTGACCTGTATATGGGAGGAGTCCCTCCAGGTGTGTTCGAGCTCCCGTGAACTGCAGCAGCTCCTCAGGCGGCAGGTGTGTGAGGAGCACCTGCAGAACGGCCTGGGCATCCTGACAGTTTCTGGCGTTGGTGTTCCAGACGACGCAGTACCGCAGCAGAGCCTCTGAGAGGAGTGGAAGTCAGAAATGGGTCAGGTGAAGGGAAGCCATAAGACAGAGTTTGTGACTGTTGGCAGGGACGTGAATTCTTCTCGTGCTGTGTTTATTCATCAGAAAGTGATCCAGTCCCTCTTTGGATGCCATGTGAAATTCAGGAATTTGTTTATTAACAACCTTCCCAAGATTCTAAAACCTTCACTTCTTAATCACACAATAAAGCCAGAACTTCCAGTTCATTTCTCTGTGAGTTATACAGCTGCCCAACAGCTAAAACTCAGTGGTACAGCAAGAAGAGGTCATGCAGAGTCTGCAGACAATCCCAAAAAGGGACAATCTGAAAGAAATGCATGTTTTATTTTTTCGCTTCAAATGTTTCTAAGTAAACTATCATCCAAGCTGCTGGAGGACACATCAGCTTTATTAAGTTAGTCACTGTTTGGTTACAGTTTATTTTGGAGTCTGGTCTCTTCTCTTGTATAAATTTAAGGTGCCTTGTAAACCTGTTTAAGCGAGCATAATGACAGACTATTAAAATCAAATTAATGAAACAGTCAATCAATCACAGAGGGCGCTGCTTTTAGGTCAAAGGCTTGACCGTTGAGATACTTCTGCGGCGAATGTGCTTCATCAGGGATTTTAAGAGGCATATCTGAAACTCCAAGAAAAGCTTCAAGCACTTTTTTGTTGAGATAAATCCTGTATCTTTCAAACCATTTTTGGAGTATTTTTCCTTCTTATTTCTGTTTCTGTGTTAAGTATTATTTCCATGTTTTACCTTTCTGATCCACTCGGAGCCTCAGCAGCGTCTTCTCCAACAGCTCATGACTCGACTCCCCTTGATGGATTGCTAAAAAAAAAAAAAAAAAAAAACACAACATGATTTTTAAATATTTAATAAATCAACTAACTTGTGACAGAGTTAAATCAAAGGCTAAGGTTTTTTTGCATTAAAGGACAAAATAAATCAAGTTTAGTAATTCAAAAAGAAGAAGGACAAGTATGAATCTCCAACAATACTGAAGTCACTGATCAAAAATATGTTTTTAGTTCAATCCACTGAAAACTCCTTTTCAAGAATCCTTTGTGTTCCCCTGATCTAAATTCAGTTGAGAACATTTGGGGATGGATGGCATGTTAAATTTACAAAAATGAACCAACATTCTCACTTACATCAAGCATTCTTAAAGTCTTTTTTAAGCGATCAATCACTTACAAAACAAGGTTTGTATCTAGCTTCCATTTTATCTTTTTGCATTTTGATGCTTGACTTAAAACCTTCTTAAGATCAAACTGAGCAAAATGCAAAGTCTTGCATTTCAACAGGTCTTCAGATTTTGTTTGAGTGAATTAAGGTGTTGATTTGGGACCTGCTTCCGTCTGCAGCGCAGTAAGAGGCTTGATAACGTGATCATGTACAAAATAAACACAAATTCTTCTGCTGTGTTGTATTTTTCATGTTCTCACAAGTAGTTACTGGAATATGAAAAGTGCTTCAAATGTTTTAAAGATGGCCTGTCATAAAAACAAGAAACATACATATCTTTAGAAATAACCCAAAAACTTTACCTCGAAAAATGTTATGTTGCAATGTTAAATTTATTTGGTAATAACTAACTGAAACCACTAAATAATCATTTTTTACACATAATAACCCAAAAACTTTTATTTGGCCTCCCTTCCTCGACTAACGTACTCCCTTCCTCCCTCTGTTTTGCAGCAGGGCACACAAAAGAGAAGGTAACAACATCACAGTTACAAAAAAAAAACAAAAAACACAAAATAAAAAAACAGTATCAAAAAACACATGTCAATTAAGTACCAAGTAATTCAAAAAATGAAAATAAGTACCAAATAATTTAAAAGTACAACATATGGATGCGGCCTTGATTACAGCTCACACTCGTCCTGCATTGTTTTTATGTTCTTTTCGACCAACTATTTTGTTTTTGAGTTCCAAATAGTTTCTGTTTCCATGGACTTGCTTTAGAAGAAAATTTTGTGTGATCAGTCTTTGAATTAACTTTTTTAAAAAAAATTGTTGCTCATTTGCCTGTGCCATTTCCAAAAATGGAACTCATGCCATTATCTCCACCATTTTTCACTGGGAGCATCTGGCATCAAAACATTCTCCATCTTTTCTGTGTACCATGTAGGGATGGGTACCTTTCACGTTTGAACCGATACCATACCGATGCCTGGTACCTGGGAATCTGTATCGGTATCGGTACTCAACGGTACCAATTTTCGGTACTTTTGCGTGTGTTTATGGGGTAATAAATATTCATTTGTTTAATATTAAGATCTCTGCTGACGTCATAACGCTATTGCTGTGCTGCGTTCAAGTCTGATATAGAAATTCACCTACTCTACCCAATAGTATGCCTGCTTCTTCCACTCCCTCACAGTCACAAGGATGCGTTTAGGTACCTAAACATGGTACCGTTTGTTTTTACATGAGTCGGTACTCGGTAGTACCTACAGAATTCTGTCGGTACCTCTTAAAGTACCTAATTCGGTACCCATCCCTAGTACCATGTTCACCAAGCAGTTCAAACTCCAGAGTGTCATTCTCCAGTCAACATAAATAAATATATACTTGTAGGCCTCCATCATGACTTCTTAGTGGCTTTTCTTCCCTTTAAGTCTTGTCCTGTCTGTCATATGCTTCAGGTCATTATGGAGACTAGAAGCATTCAGCTCTGCCTGAGGATCAGTGGTGGTCTTACTTTTGAGTCTCATACTTCAAATCTTGAGGCGCCTCCTTCAGATAGGGCTGGACAATATGGCTTAAAAATAAAATCCCCAATTTTTTTCGCCAAAACTTGATTTACAATTTTAATCAATGGTTTTCCCTCTCAAAAATAAATTAAAAAATCCAAGTGACACAAAAATCACATAAATCAAGTTTTGCCTTTATGTTATCAAAATAAATATATATAAAAATCTGAACAGAATTTCCCTCTTAAAGTTAAACTGCATGTCCTGAAATGTTGGTCATGTCGTGCGGCAGGCTTGTGCACTTAAACATGAGCTATTTTTACAGAACATTAACATGGAGCTCTCTGATGATTATTTAAGTTGAATTAAAATACAAATATTACCCTAAAATGTGCTCGTGCAAAGCCTGACAGGACCTACCATCATGAAAACATTACATTTAAGGGATGAGTGCCAGTGCTATTAACAATCCTGCCAATCGATCCAATTCTTTAACGACTCTCTTATTGATTCCTGCAGATTTTCTGTGTGGGCAAATGTTGGTCTGTAGATTTTCAGTGACAACAATGTCAAACACATGTCACAGCATAGATAACTGCTTCTGAAAGTTGCTGGTGTTCCCACTTCCTTAAGGTTGTGCAGAAGACGCCTTTTGCAAAAAATTAAGCCACAACTCTGACACTTCTGAACGCTATCAGATAAGGGAATTGATTAGCAAAAAGACTCACGATATCGATACTTTAACGATTCTCAACTGGAATTGGCTTTTGATTCCTATCTCTATTAAATTTTCAGTATTATTATTTTCCAAACATGGCAACAACTTATGATTGGAGAAACCAGGACAAAGAAATCTTGATTTTTAATTTTTAAATCTTCTGCAGAAAATAAGTCAAATTAATTGACTTAACCCATATATATTTCCCAGCCCTACCTTTAGTTAACTTGTATTTCTTGGTGCATTCTGAAAGTACCAGTCCCTGCTCCACTGAAATTGGGGTTTGGATAGTATGTGAACGATTGCAACACACCCCGCCATACTGGTATTTAAAGCGAACGTGTTGCAACACTTGAAGGTCACCTTTTGTTGTGGTTTTAAATTTGACGTCACAATGATGATTGGTTACAGGTGTGTAGCCACTTCCTGTTCTAATTATCCTGCCAAACAAATCAACAAATTGTTTACCTGAGGATATCTTAATACTGTCACGTAGCAAATACTTTTATTTCCTGCTTGTTGGGCTGTGCACATGGGTTTACCTGTGACTTTGAGTTACCAGCCACAGCCTGGAGCGTGTGTGAGCAGTTAAATTATAGTTCTGCACTGACAGCTTAGCCACGTCATTTAACACGCTGAAACAAAAGAATGATGTAGTACAGCATTTACCACGAATATGAAAAGCTGATAAACCAGCTACAGAACCACAAAAGAATAACCCAAAGCGAGTGATTTGGTTTTAGAGCTGAAATGATTCCTCGAATATTCGCGAGTACTCGATTACAAAATATCCTCGAATTAAATTTTGTGCCTCGAAGCCTCGTTTAATATATAATTATACATATAAATATATATCTGGACTACTATACAGTGCACAGTGTTTGACATGGACGGTCATTTCTGTGGCACAACGCGCCTGCTACCTCCGCTGCTGCGCGGCTTGTAAAATCATGAAGGAAGAGAAAAGAGAGGGACAGAAAGGAGAGAGTCCACAGGAGAAATGGCAGAGAGTGTCCCAAGTGTGTGGTCACTACAAGAAGGGACGAAAAGAAAACAGTGCAGTGTGTCTGATATCAAACTGAGTGAGCTTAGCACGTAGCTTAGCATGATAGCACGTCGTTAGGGCTGCAACTATTACTATTGGTTTAAAGGATAAGTTCGGTTTCTACAGCTTTCCCACTGTTTATAGAATGAAGAAGGACAATATACTCACCCAGAAGGCTTTTCTGATCCAAACAGTGCTTCAGGAGATATTTAGATCCAAAATCGTATAATGGTAGCAGACAGGGCATGCATAGCGCCGCTCCTAAAACTGCATTAATCGTCCAAAAACTCATTAGTTTCCCCAATATTTCATCATGGTCCGCTCGGGCTACTCCTCCATTGCAGTCTGTGCAGCTCCAGACATGTCTTTGTGACTGTGCTGACCTCTGAACTGAAGAAGAACATTTGCCTCCGCGCATGCGCAGTACTCTCTGGAGAGCTGTTCTTCTCTTTGCCTCTGCGTCCTCCTTTGATGAGCTCCTCATCTGTAAACTCTGGCTCGAAACTGTAAGGACACCCATCATATTCAAAGTTCTCCTCCACAACATCTTCATCCGATAGATATTCGTCCATTTTGCACAAAACTGGAAGAAAAAAGTCGTTGTGTAGCCAGCGGTCTTCCCCTGAAACAATGAGCCGTACTGCACATGCTCGGAGGCAAATGTTCTTCCTCTTAAGTTCAGAGGTCAACACACTAACAAAGACATGTCTGGAGCAACACAGACTGTAATGGAGGAGTAGTGCGAGCGGACCATGATGAAATATTGGTGAAACTAATGAGTTTTTGGATGATTAATGCAGTTTTAGGAGCGGCGCTATACATGCCCTGTCTGCTACCATTATACGATTTTGGATCTAAATATCTCCTGAAGCACTGTTTGGATCAGGAAAGCCTTCTGGGTGAGTATATTGTTCTACTTCATTCTATAAACAATGTGAAAGCTGTAGAAACCGAACTTTTCCTTCAAAGAGGGAGCAAAAGTCAGCACAGTTAGATAAGCAGAGAAGACACCTTGAAGAAACCAGTTTGTAACCAGACACCAAACATGGACATCCTCATGTCTTCATCTGTGATCAGGCTAAAAATAGAAGGACTTTTCTTGTAAGGGTGATATAAGCAGGGTTATGAGAGAAGGAAACATGAGGGGGCGTGATATCGATACTTCAGGGTTTCTTCACCGGTCTGACAATCCTTTTGTTTTAAGAAATGAACAGGTGATGTTGATTCATCCTCTGCTGTCTATCATTTAATCTCTCAGATTTATGACGGATCTTTCTGATTGTTTAACTGAACTAACAAACAAAGACATAAAACCAACAGTCACTACATAAACTAAGATATTTCTAAACTATCTGTAATGCTCTCCTGGAGACTCCTTTTTTTCCTGGCGCCACCTTGGATTAAGTTCCCAAAGTATCTCTTCAAAATGAGATGCCACACCTCTAGGGGCTTATCTTTAATGAATTTAGTGTAGCCAAAAAAGAAAAATATGGTGCTATATAGGGCTGAACGATTTGAGAAAATAATCTAATTGCGATATTTTTCCCCAATATTGCAATTGTGATTTACTCTGCGACTGTTTTAATGTTCCTCATCTTATGTATTCTTAAACAAACATAAGCAGTAGATCGTTTTATAGTATAACCAATACGACATTAAATCAATCTAAGGATAAAAGATTTGAGAAAAAGTGGAGAAGTGAAGAACAGAAGCAAAATAGGTATAAAATTGTAAAAATTGGGTAAAAAAATGGTATGAAAGCGGAAAAAAAAGTTAATAGGTGCAAAATAGGAATGAAATTGCAAAAAAAAAGGCAAAAAAAATAAAAAGTGACTAAGGCAAATTGATTATAGCAGCAAAATTGGGATTAAATTTCAAAAAACATGTAAAAATTCCAAACATGCTCTGACAGTGGCCAAAAAAAAAGATGAATGGGAGCAAGATAGGCATAAAGTTGTAAAAACTGGGTTAAAAAAAGTTTAAATAGGCATGAAATTGCAAGAAACTACATCACAATGCCAAAAACACTTTTGGGGCTAAAAATATTGCACTGTCTGTGATTTGAAAATTGCAACAAGCCATACTGCGATTTAATCTAATTTGCAATTAACTGTTCAGCCCTAGTGCTTTATAAATAAAGATTGGCTGATTGATTCTTTGTTCATCAGACAGATGTGATGAGAACAGATTTATGATCTGGGTGTCCATGGGTTAGTCTCAATCATACATCTTTATTTTTAGTCCTGCCTGGATTGATACATCTCTGGACGTATGTATGTGTATATTAAAATATTTGAACATGTGCTTAAATGTGTATCTATAAAATGTTTGTCTTCAGACTGCTCTATTGTAAAATGCCTTCAGATAACAGTTCTTATGAACTGGGGCTACACAAATAAAGATTGACTGAGCACCAGGGAGATGCTGTGAATTGCTTCCACACGATTTTGCAATTTTATTTCCACCATTTCACAACAGGAAAATATAAAAAAAAAACAGGACACATTGGAGATTTTTCAGTGCTATTTTTGTCCTGAGCTTCAGTGCTTGGATGACTAACTCTTAAAAGTAGGAGAGGTCCACAAAGGAAGATGACAGGTTGACAAATGGACGGTTCTCAAGGTTACAACAGAGAAGAGGATGGAAGAATGGCAAAAATGTGGAGTGTGGAGAGAGGAATGCAACAGCTAAGCAAGAACAAAGACGACAAAATATGTTGTGTAAGCATGGACAGAAAAGTCAGAGGAGGGAGAAGTTTTTACCAAACTATCCTTTTGATGGGAAAAATTGGAGTTTCCTAATGGCTGTCTAGCTTTTTCAAGTATTACCATCTCTGGGATTCATAGAGAATGGTCAGAAGAGGAGAAAATATCCAGTAAGTCGCAGTTCTCTGGGCAAAAATGCCTTTATGATGGCAGTGGTCCAAGATGACATTGAGGTAACAGGAAATGAAATAACCACACGTTGCAACTAGGGCGGAACAATTAATTGCAAATTAGATTAAATCGCAATATGGCTTGTTGCAATTTTCAAATTGCAGACAGTGCAATATTTTTAACCCCAAAAGTGTTTTTGGCATTGTGATGTAGTTTCTTGCAATTTCATGCCTATCTTAGCCATTTTTAACCCAGTTTTTACAACTTTATGCCTATCTTGCTCCCATTCATCTTTTTTTTTCGGCCACTGTCAGACAATGTTTGGAATTTTTACATGGTTTTAGAAATTTTCCTTAGTCACTTTTGATTTTTTTTTGCCTTATTTTTTGCAATTTCATACCTATTTTGCACCTTTTAACTTTTTTCTGCTTTCGTACCATTATTTTTTTTTACCCAGTTTTTACAATTTCATACCTATTTTGCTTCTGTTCTTCACTTCTCCACTTTTTCTCAAATCTTTTATCCTTAGATTGATTTAATGTCGTATACTATAAAACAATCTACTGCTTCTGTTTAAGAATACATAAGATGAGGAACATTAAAACAATCACAGAGTAAATCACAATTGCAATATTGGGGAAAAATATCGCAATTAGATTATTTTCTCAAATCGTTCAGCCCTAGTTGCAACCATGTATGCAGACAAACATTTCTGAGCACGCCAAATCTTGAAGTAGAAGAGTTAAAGACCACACCAGGTGCCATTCCCATCGGGTAAGAACGGGAAACTAAGGCTAAACTTGGAGCAGACTTACCAAAATTCAAAAACAGAAAACTGAAAACATGTTGTCTGATCTGATTAATCTTGATTTCTGCTGCAACACTCTGATGGTAGGATCATAGTTTGGCCTTAACAATATGAAGGCATGGAAAACTGTCACAGCCCACCTTAGTGCAGACCACGTCCATCCCACAGTGTACAAATCTTCTAAAAGCTATTTTCAGAAGGACAACCAACCATGTTACAAAGCTCAAAACATCTAAAACTGACAACCTGACAGTTATTTCACTGTACTCCACAGTCACCAGATCTCAATCTAAAACAGCACCTTTGGGATGCAAAAGGGGGCCTTCCTGTTGCTAATGAAGAGTAATTATAGTTATCTGAATATCACTTAAAAGGAGAGCAGTGCTGGAAGCACCTTAATTACCTTTAATGACAGTCAGCACGGTGTGAGGCTGGTCCAGCGAGATGGCGAGACCCAGAGCTTTCAGATATTTCTTCTCATGGAGCAGGTTGGACAACTCCTGCTGCCTTCAGACAAAACAAAACAAAGAGACAAGTTCAGGCAGAAGGGAAGAAATGCAACTTTACTACTATTCTCTCTTTGCCGTGCAGTAAGATGAGTGATGAACAAAATTAAAATGATGACACCAAGCCTTTCCTGAACAATACAAATGATCATGTCAGTAAGAAGAATCTGAATAAGTAACACTGTAAAAAAGGCTAGTTGTTTCAACTGAAACAGTTAGTGTCAGGGCTGCCTTAAAATTTCAAGTTCTCTGATTTTAGAAATTTAAATTCAGTTGAATTAAGAACGATTCAGATCAAGTGAACTTCTTAAGTTCAATAAACTTGCTATTAAGTCAGCTCTACTTGAACTGTTTAGTTTAACAAACTTCTAAAAGCAGTCTAATTCCAATAGTATTGTTTTATGCCAACACAGTAATTAAACTTCTTTAAACTTCAGTTTTAAAGGTAAAACAACTTGATCTGAAGTTCAGGTCACTGATGATTTTGAGCTAAATTGACTTATTGCATTTGGATTTAATTTGATATTTCTCTTTAACTTTTACTCATTTTGTTCTGCTTTGACAAAAGTTTATAAAATAAAGTTAATATGTGCTTTAAGAAAAACAATCTTAAAAGCAGGAAAAAAGGTCTAGTATTTAAAGGGTATTATTGCCAGACAAACCAAAACAACTTCTGTTCTTCATGCTTCAATAACACAACTGAGGCTCTGAACACATTCAAGATACATTTGTCACAAAAAAGTGCTTACTTGCGGGAAAAATGCATCCTCATCCACAAATGTTCTTAACTTTTACTAAAATTTGTCTGGCTTGCATGACAGCTGGTTTGGTGGAAAAGGAGCTTATAGGTCACATCTTTTACTGTTTTATTTCTTTTTTCACATTTGTGGATGAGGATCAGTGACCTGAACTTCATCAAGTTGTTTTACCTTTGAAACTGTAGTTTAAAGAAGTTTAATTACTGTGTTGGCATAAAAAAATACTATTGGAATTGGATTGCTTTTAGAAGTTTGTTAAACTAAACAAGTCAAGTAGAGCTGACTTGATAGCAAGTTTATTGAACTTAAGAAGTTCACTTGATCTGAATTGTTCTTAATTCAACTGAACTTAAATTTCTAAATTCAGAGAACTTTAAATTTTAAGGCAGCCCTGACACTCACACTTTTAAGTTAAAACAACTAGCCTTTTTTACAGTAAAGAGCAAACATCCACACCGATGTTCACTTTTTCAGGACATTTTAAGGCCCAAAGACCAGTACAATACGGACCATTTTTTGGTGCAACATAAAAAAGATGCAATCAAACGAGGGTTGTATTATGTGATTTTTAACAATATTGTCCGAGCCAGAGTGACCAACACATCCACATTGGTGAACTTGTGGTTGAAGAGGAGGAGGTGCCAGGCTGTTGTGGCTCTGCGTGGCTCAACATGTCTTATTTCTGCAGGACTTCATCATAGAAAGACGGAGGCGGAAAAGAAACTCAGGCTTCCTTTTATGTATTTATAAGAAAATGAACCTAGTTAAAGGAACAAAAGCACATATTTAACTCAGTTCCTTTCCTGCAATAACAATTTCCTGGTGATTTTTATCACAGGCTGCTGCCACATGAGACTGATTTATTGTTGGGAGTTTTTCCTCGTTGTATAACAGTCATGTTTTGTCATTTCTGTCCCGTGCAGCCTGATGAAGATGGATCATAATGTCGAGATAAACATGTCTGAGTGCATACAAACATCAAATAAGTTAAATATCCACACATCAAGCACAGCAAGTGTCTAGTCCTTGAATTCCTGCTCTCTTATCAGAGATAAAACCCCAGAGACGACCCTGAGGTGACTCTTGACCTGCTCTTGAGGTCCACCTTAAACCAACACAGTCTGTTTATCAGCAGGCAGACAGACGGACAGAGAGGATGGTAAAACAGGTGGAACTTTATTTTTCTGAGCCAGAAGAACAACCTGATTTTGAGCGTCTCCTTCTTTTACCGTTGGTGACTAAATAAATGCCCAGAGCTGTCTGGATGATTGATTCATGAAGCCTCAACTGAACATGGGTGTCACGTACTTGAGAATCTGATCCTCCTGCTTGGCCTGCTCCTCTGCCAGCTCCACTTCCGTCACATCCTTACAGAGAACAAAAGAGCACATTTTTCAGATAATCTGTGAAGGCCTGCTGGTAAATCTCTGCTGTCTCAATTAAAGGGCCGGGGTTAGTGAGTGTGAAGGGTCAGCTATGACAGACATCCCCATGACAGGTGGACCCGTTGACTGTCTGCACGCTGGCACTTCTGTCTCACATTTTTCCCTAAAGGGTTGCATAACAAATGGATTTTTGATACCTAATTTTAATTCTAGGGCTTTAAATTGATCCTTAGATGTCATATCAGTGTTTCATCAGCACCAAATGCCAAATCAATCTTTTAAAACTTGTTTTGGTACTTTTTTGAGGCATATTTCCTTCATCAAGAAATGTGAGCCAAAGGCATCCTGATAGGACACATCATTTAAAGGTCAATAATTTTAAATAGTTTAGAGTTTACATGTTTATTGGTTCCATTTACTGATGGGTGATATATTTCTATTTTTTTATATATCAATAATCTTTAAATAAGGCAATGGGTGAAGAATCTGTATTTAAACCTTTTTATTCGAGAGAACGCTGGAGAACTCTCAAAAAAAAACATCAAAATGCCAATACCAAAACTAAAATACCAATGTATTACCATAGCAACAAATACAAAATGCTAACACAGGGTGATTAGTTTTGATTATAAAGAAAACTCTGACAAACTCAAATGAGCTGGGCAATAAATCGAAATTACCCACGAGTATGAGAACTGAAGCATCAACATTAAGATTTTTTTTTATTACAGCTTAAAGTTTCATTAGAGATTGCATTATTTTAGGTGATTTTATTTTATTTTTGACACATATTTCGAAATATAGCTTGTTCCTTTATGCTAATTTTTTAGTGCATTTTAGTGCAACAATTGGATGTGTTGTAAAACCAGACTGAAAACAGCAATGGATAACCTTTCATTAAAATCCACATGGTGTGAACTCAAGTCAAGCAAAAACCTGATTCACTTTAAAAAAAAGAAGTACAAATATTTCTTAAAGTATAAAGTTGAAGTAGGAGTGTAACACCCTGTGAATAATGATTACTGCTGTATTTTATTTGGCTTTGATGTGGTAAAGAAGAGGAAGGAAAAAGGAAACTCCTTTTCAAACATCTAAGCCCATTTTTGTTGATGTAAAGTCATCAACACTATTGTTACTAATACACTGTTTGTATGACCATTCAATCTTTTGTGTGTTGCTCATGTTTGAAATGAATTCAATCAAATCAAATTAAGATTACAGAGATTTGAAAACCTCAATCTTGCCAACAGACAGTGCATACGACATTATTCAACCACTACCCAATGAAAGGTTTATGCCACAGTTGCTCTAAAGAAAAAGTATAAGTAATAACCAAAATATTTTTATGCTTCTGTAATTATTAATATGCCAGTGTAGAGGCACTGTAATAGAAGTTATATATTAATGCTAATGTATAAATATTATTGTAATCCATACATTTTCAAATTGATTAACAAAAAAATGAAGAATACTTCAAATTATTTACTTGATAAATAGTTCTTGGTTATTTACTTACAATCCTGAACAGTAATATGAGTTTGTGAGCCGAGTGAGCTGCTCAAAGTCCTCATATCTGTCCAACATGTCTGTCAGATAACGATAACATTTTTAGTTTGTAAGACTTCTGAAGTATCTATGTTCTTTTGATTACAAGACAGCTGGTCTAAAAGCAAAGTTTCTGTACAGTTTAGAAAATGTGTATGTTTTCCTTCATTTGTCAATGATTTTAAACCTAAAAGTACCCTGTGCTGAGTGTCTAGGACTTCTATCTTTGTTCTTTGGTGTTAAGCAGTCTCACCTCAGCTTGATTTCTTCTACAACAGAACAATGTTTGTAATTCTCCTGTTAAAAACACAGAAAGGTAAGTGTTCCCTTACTTCCCTCCTGTCAGACGACACTTACCAGCCACACAGTGATGTTCGAGTCTGCAGAGCCGGTCACCATCTTGTCATCTTTACGGTTGCCGTGGAGACCCCACACCTTGTCCTGGTGGGCGTCCAGCGTCTTCACGCACTCGTTGGTCTTTATGGTCCACAGCTTCACTAAACCATCAGAGCCACTGAGGGGAAACAAGGGGAGGAGAGTTTCTTGTTTAAAGTTAATTTTAAATGTGAACATTTTGAGTGCTTATTTCAATTCTAATTATATTATCTTCTTATTCTGCTTTGCATAGCTTTGTTTAAAAGGCTTAATTTTAACCCAAAATACCTTTTAACAACAAAATGGAGTTTTTATTAGGGCTGGGTATCGATTCAGATTTTCTGGATTGTTCGATTCGATATTACAAGTTCCCAAATCGATTCGATTCACGATTCGTTTCGATATTTATTCAGTCTGGGATATCTTAGTTAAAATAGTGCTGTAAATTTAAAAAGTGATCTTTTGACCTGGTACATCATTATAAATTGTTTTAACATGAAGAACTAAACCCAAAGCAGTTACATTAATCATATTTTAATTATATGCATTAATGCAGATTCTGGATATTACTTGTTTTTTGTCTAACTCATATTTTTCTTTGTACTTGTTAAATCTAAAATACTGTACATCCAAACATCAGCTTTTAAACTTGCCAGTGGTGCCCATATAGTGCTTCCACCATGTTTGTTTGCAGTAACATCTCATGAGATCTTGTTCAGTAGAAAGCAACGCTAAACGCTGATCACACCAGACTAGCAGGGTTGATACCACAGGCTGCTTCTCTGCACATCCAAAGAAGAAAAAACTACCCAAGTTAAAAGATCGATCTTCTATTATCTATCTATTAAATCATTTCTTTTAACCCAGCCCTAGTTTCTATGAAGAAAAGGACTCCATAATGACACTTAAGTCATACAACTATTACTTAAAACACCTGCCATGACCTAGATTTTAGTTAAACTACCTTTAATTCTGCATAATGTTTAAGTTCAACAGTGAAGCTCAGCACACACGCAATAAATAATCATCTATCCCTTGAAAACAATCGGTAGAGCGTAAATTAGAGTCCATGGCACTTGTCTACAGCGTGAAGAAGGGTGATGCTGAAGCATGTTGAAGTGCGTTTAGAAAAAGGGTCTAATATAATAAAGGCATTTTTATCTTTTTGGTGAAGACATGTACTTTGGTTTATTTGCTTTTTCCCCACTAAGAGTCTTTAATGCCGTTTACCAAAGAGCACGGTCTGCATCTCTTTATACCAGTGATGTCACTTTCTTGTCCTTCATTGTCTAATCAGCACAGGTCAATGATTTTAAATGCACCTCTGAGATAATTATAACCTGCATGTAATACTTATGTAATGATGATTTCTGTGAACTCAGTTCCTGTTCATGTTTAAATGTTTTCTTAGCACATTCCTCGTGAGCATGCATGACAAATGAATCCATTCATGACCATCAGATGTCTAAGATAACATGACGGTCGGGTCAAAAAGGTTTAGACCAGTTTCGCTTCAGACAGAACAAAGTGGAGGTGTTTCTATTTTACATCTTGGAGCTGAATAGATATTATAATAATATAATATCTCCTGATCCTCTTAATTACATGAAAAGTAAAAAAAAACAAAAACAAAGACGATAATAGACTGGTTTTTAATGGAAAGAAGTTTGTCAGGAGGGATGGTGGGGTTACCTGGTGAGCAGCTGAGTGCCTCGACTCACGAAGATCACCTTCAAAACGGACGCATCATGACCCTCGAATGTCTAGAAATTAAGAAAAAAAAGTTAAACACTTTCATTTATAAAGCAACAATGACAAATGATGGGGCTTGTTTATTTTGAGAGAAATGGAAAGCTTCACTGATACTCCCGACAGTCCAAGTCCTTCTCACTGCCATAATCCATATTTCTTTTCTGACTGATGGAAAGATGACTCCCCAATAAATGCTTGAATGAACTGAGTAAGGTTACGTTTTAGCCGACGTATGTTTGTTTGTTAGCAAGATTACACAAAAACTACTTGATGGATTGTGCTGAAATTTCAGGAGATGTTGGCCCAACTTAAAAATTATTAGATTTTGGTTGTGATATGTATAATCGTCTGTATGCAAAAACTCTCCAAATTTTAAAAACATCACAAAAGTTAACATTGCATGGAATTTTAAAAAAATCATCTCTGCGATTTCTGCAGGATTTGCTTCCAATGTTAAAGGATGATATGGGATCATGTCTCTATCATTAAGGTAAATTTCAGCTGGATCTGATCCAGATTGACATCATACAGAACTAGAAAAGCACTCAGAGCGCAGAACTCTGCCAGCGCCAAATTCCTCACCCATATTGTGATTTTCACCATAAATATTAGTCCTACCTTTATTTCGTGTAAATATTTAGATTCCTTGACCATGAAAACATACCATTAGCAACTGGATTCATAATGATATCTACTTTAGTTCAGTAGTTATTCACGAAAATCACATTTTTCATCATGGCTGCCAGACGCTGATCTAGATCAACACGTAAATTGAATCACTTCTTCCTTTTCCCATGCTGAACATTTCCTGAAAATTTCATCAAAATCCATCCACTACTTTTTGAGTCGGACGGACAGACAGACAGACAAACAAACTCTACCGAAAACATAACCTCCTTGGCGGAGGTAAACATTGAAAATTTTAACAGGAAATCCTAACGATGTTCAATAATTCATGTAAAACGAAAATACTAAGTGATTTTCCAAAAATGTATCGTGTTCATACAGGATAACAGCCTCCCTGTATGTGCTCAGCTTGGTCTGGATCCTGGTTCTATTCTGGATCTGGTGATCTAGAATTGCATCTTTTACAGGAGTTGTGGAAAGGCCACTGCCAGAACTGAGCTGCTTGGCGGAGGTCTGCCCTCTCTGAGTACTTTTCTAATTTGATCCGTCTCATATTTTTATACTGATGAGAAAACAAACAATTTTGACATTCACACAGACGTACAAATTTGTTTTCTTTTCCTTGCTGCAACATCTAAACACAACATGATGACAATTTTATATTCACCTAATGCTCATTTCTCCATGCTGGCCTTGAATGCATCATAACATGCTGGTATGTTCACTCATTAAGTTAGTTTAACATGGCATTTACAAGAGAATTAATTCAATCCATAAAACTACTAATGCATATTCAAGATATTCAGTGGCACATCCACGCTCCATGCCTTCGGCTCACCTTAAGGCAGCTGAAGTCCTGCAGGCCCCACAGTTTAGTGGTACCATCAGCAGACGATGTTGCTAACACCTGGTCCACAGGAGAGAAGCAGACGGCCCAGACGCCTCTGCGGTGGCCCCTGAACACACCGAGCAGACCCACCGTCCCGTCAGCCGTCAGCGACCACAGCTTTGCAGTGCGGTCCTGTGAACCCGAGGCCAGCAGCTTGTCGTTGGGCGACACTGCGACGCTGTTTACATCCTTGAGGGGGAAACAATACAAGGAACAGGATTAATGCTTAGTGAAAATTTACATATGAAAAACAAGGAGCTTTTATTAGCGATGCACAATATTGGATTTTTGGAGATATTTGGTATGCCGATATTTCCAAAGTTATTATTGTACATACAGATATTTCCTATCAAGAGACTCCATTAAACTGACATGGACCTGTTGGTGACCGTCTATTTGTGTTAACAGAAGATAAAGAAAAAAAAATTAAACATCCTCTGCTTTGATAAAAGTCACAATAGATTAATAAAAGTAGACATTCACTGGCACTAGGGCAAATGTATATGATACATTCATGTAAGTATTCAGTAAATATTCAACCATTTAGTGCAATATATTTCTATATCCTGTGCAATACATTCACACACATACATATATGTATCTCTATTCTTAATATTTCTTCTTTTTTCTTATCTTATATTGTATAGAGACTTTCAATTGCACTGTCCTGTTCTGCAATTGTATATATTTTTTATCAGATTCAGAATACTTATTGTACCCTTGGGTAAATTCAGTTTACAGTGAGTGAGTTCTCTCGTATTATAGACACACAAAACAAGACAAAGTGACGACAGTGCTTAGGCTAAAAGAACAACAAGGAGGACAGCCCTGAGACAAGAGGCAGACAAGTTAAAACATCAGTAGGTAAAAATGGCCTAAAAATATGTCAAACCAATGTGTGCCATTCATAAAAACAAGATGAAAGAAACTGTACAAGGAATAAATAAATTAGTGAGGTATCATACTTTCTAATGAGTATTTTATACTTTTCTTCATTTTTTTACTGAAAAAGCAGAGGCTCTTCAATCTCATTGTACATTTTGTATAATGGCTATAAAGGGTATCCTATTCTATTTTCTTTTCTATTCCACATTCTGCCTGTATATATACGGGATATTTATGTCCAATATGTAAAGTAACCTATCAGCAAAGACTTCATATCCACCAACAAAACCTAACCTGACACACCTAACCTAACCTAATCTAACCTAACCTAACCTGACTGTTGAATATATTTCACGAGTTTACTGTGAAACAGCTCATAGAAAGTGTGCAGGAATAGGAATTGGCAATTGGTCAACTGCTCTGTTAGTCACATTAACAACAGGCCAAACAAACAATGTAATAAGTGTGTCTTACTGCCTTAGTGTAAAGTACAAAAAGTGAGCCACTTCATAAAACAAACTTTCGTCAAAACATAAAGGCAAAAATATCCTTTATATCGAGAAATGCTTTCATTGTTGTTGTTTGGACTCCAGCTCTGACAAAACTTCTACTGAAGCTGTTAGCATCTATCCCAATCTCTATATGAGCAGCTTCTTCCTGTTGTCTCGCTCACAGCTTCCACCTCTTCCTGCTCTTGAAGATGCAGACTGGGTCGTGCTCCTTCGGGGCGAGCACAATCATTGTAGACTAGAGATTTGCAAGATGGATCCGCCTGATTACAGACACTGAATCAGATACTGAAATTGTTCTGCTGTTATTGTGCATCCAGAGTTTTTATGCAATCTTTAATTAACAACAGAACTTCCAAATCTTTTGAGTATATGCTTTCTATTTTTATCTGCTGTGGAATAAAACAGATACTAAAATTTGACTTTTACTAGAATCCTAATAAAGTTTAGCCTGCCTGATTCTGAAAATCCTGCATATCCATCTTGCCAATCTCCATTGTACATCGACTTCACTTGGCTAAATGGTCAACGGTCCAACCAGGGAAGAGGCTGGAGCTGCAGACTTGACAACTCCAGGAAGTGACTCCATGTTCGAAAACAAAGGCGGCTTCTGAAGCGGTCTCAGCATCTGCGGTTTTTATCAGGGATACTCGGCAAAATCTGCTCTCTTCAGAGATTTACCTGGAAAAATTGATAGAGATTGTTTTTGACAAGGTCCATTTCACATATAAGTGTCAAATGATATATCTGTATGGTATAATTTAATGTAAGATGATAGTCTAAAGTAGTTCAAGCTAACGGCTACCTGTTGTTAGCTACTAGCCACTACGTATAGCCGCGACATATACGTCATATGTAGAAGCATGGCTTGATATGAATTGGTCTGTGGTGAGTGTGAGAAGAGCGCACGGGAGAAAATTACAGTGATTTTTTCTCCCAGAGTAGAAACATTCTCTAAATTTCTCTTTTTCACAACCAAAAGCTACATCCTCACGCCCCAGTGACTGACATCTTCCTTTGTGTGTGATGATCTGATAAGTTAGACAGAGGGGTTGTGTTACATGACAAAGCAAAGTTGAGTAACGAGGCTCTACTGGAGGACAGACTGTCAATTGTTATCCTGTCCATCTCCAGCTCTGACCGTGCTGAAATTTCACTTCCAGTTTGCAGTTTGTTACATCACTGTATCTGCATATTTCCTGGTTGAGATGGAGTGCAGCAGGTTTCTGGCACTTCCTTACGAGAAAATGGAGTCCGAATAAAAGAATGCATGAAGAGATGGCAGAAGATGTCTTGTGCCAGTATAAGAATGAAAGGAAAAATAAAAGACATCGTCTTTTTTCCAGCCTCAAGTCCAACAACAACACTTTTAAGTAACCAGTTTACTTAAGACATCAGCATGAATGTGCTTCATTGTCTTTGGTGTATAACTGTTGAAAGTCTAAATCTGGACTAATCCAAGGTCAGCCAATCAGATAATTTTCTAAGGAGGCAGATTTAGCCAGACTGAGGCTTCCAGAGAAAATAAAACAAAAACAAACAGCCGGCGTCGTTGTGGATTGAAGGATGTGCTCTTATATCCGTGTGAACAACTCTTGATGGTGGTTGAGTACAAACCCAAAGTGTTGGCTGGTAACCACCATTTCATGTAACTACTTATTAAAACCTACACCACTGAACGTAAATACTGTTCTATGGCTGATACAGTCTTTATCTTATCTGCTCTTTAAAGACGCACACACTATTATTGATTTTTTAAAAATCTGAACAGCTTTAAAGGACACGCCATCATTTCTTTTGTTTTGTGTCTTGCCTCACTCCAGAGTCCATAACAAGCAAACAGACACCATTCTTTTGACTGTGCGTGCAGTAACAAGGAAGAGACCAAAACTCACCCACCGCTAATTAGCTTAGCTCTAACACTGGAAGTCAGTGGGTAGCATTAGCCTGCCTCTGCCTACAGTCACCAGATAAACCCTATAGCAACTCTAAAGGGTCCTGTGTGCTTGTTGTGGCTCATTTTTTCACTGTTATGTTACATTACCTTCTGCTACTATCCTATTATCTTCTACAACTCCCAAACAGAGGCTTTGCTTTGTTGACCTTCTTCCAAGCATGTCTACTGTGGTTTGCGCATGCACCCCGCAGTTTAGCTACGTGTGTAATATTTCCAAAAAATGACAGAGTAAAAATCTTAGTTTTATAAAAATAGCTAAACGGACTGTGAGGAGTTTCTAAGTAATTACCAAAAAGTCTCACTTTTAGATATATACCTGATCGAAATACACACTTTAAGATGAGTTTTATAGCATCAAAATAGGTTATCTATAAATGCTATGCCTTAGCTTCACGGTCGGGTCGGACAGGGCTGGACTGGCCTGCATACTCAACTTCGGGAACAAGACAATTAAAACTAGAGCAAATTTATATTATTCGGACATGTCTTAGAGCACTGGGCTGTAAATAGCGATATACAGCCGGCTACAAAACTACGATACTAAGTTTTCCAAAAACTGCTTGTTGTCACAAATCAAAAACTACAGCTATGTACCTTGGGTCACGTCTTTTGGTGCATTCCAGTGGAGTCAGAAGTAGGAATTTCTGAGTTCCGAGTAGTAAACTGCAACTGAAACGTCCCCTGAAGTCAGAACTTCCTACTGGGAACTCGGTGAAACCTCGCCACCCTCGAGTTGACAATTGAAGATGGATGCCCCCAGTGTGAACAGTTATTTAGCTTCTGTAATAATCAATTTATTTGCACTTCTGACTGGGGTGTGTCACTCTAGATCAGCTGTTTACATAGTATTGTTAGACTTATATTTACAAAAATGCTGCCATAGTGATAATCACATTCTTCATGTGATATTTGTGAACAACAACACAGGGCGTGCTAACAACAGTTAACTATAGCCTGGTAGATCGGCATGTTTTTTTCCGACTTCAACTGAAACGCCGATAAGTCAAAGATGATGTCACGCCCAGTTCCGAGGTCACTGGAACGCAGCATTACGACAGTCGCTGCGCATGCTCATGGGTAGCAGAGTCTTTATGTCGCCGGTAATAGCACCTTTAACATAACGCGGTAAAGTGTTGCTGAAGAGTATATCTGATGACTGTAGGCAGGGGCAGGCTAACGCTACCCATTCTCAGTGTTTGAGCAAAGCTAATTAGGGGTGGCTGAGTTCTTCTGTGTTACCGCATAAATTGTGTCTGTCATGGATTCAGGAGTGAGGCAAGACATGAAAACAAAAGAATTGTTAGTGTAACCCTTTAAACAAGCTTTGGAACTTCAAGGATAAGTTGTTTTTACAAACTATTAACATTTGCCACTTGCCAAAATATATCTCTGTCAGCCGTGTAAACTATAATAGTGATTTGTGTTTTATTGCATAAAACAATGTGAGTGACAATGACTCAAGTGACAATGAGAGTGACTCAAGTGACAATGACATTCCTTTGGCTGTAGAGGCACTCGATTACTTTTATGAAGCGTAGAATACAGAACAGAAATCAGAAGGTGGAATCAATGCATACAGATGGAAGAACATATGGCCATTTGCTGCATCGTAAAATAGTCCCAAACACAGAGACTACCTGAAGGAAAAGTAAATTACTCTAAAATTTGTAACAAAGCAATGGTAGAATCTAGGGCTGGGTGAATTGGCCTAGAAATAAAATCCCCGATTTTTTTTCCACAACACTCGATTTACGATTTTAATCGTTTTTTCTCTCCCAAAAAACAAAGCAAAACTCCTAGTGAAATAAACATGAAACAAAACAACTTTTGCCTTTATGTTGTCTAAATGTTTCCCTCTTGAAGTCAAAGTCTGGGTCATAAAAGGTTAATTACGTAGTATAAACGTAGGCAGGTTTGTCTACATAAACACTAAAAGGCTGTGGTATTTTTACAGTATTAGCATGAAACTCTCTGATCAATATTTAATCTACTTAAATAACAAATACAAGCCTATAAAAGTGCTTGTGCAAACCCTACAAGGCCGACCATCATGAAAAAAAATGATTTTTTTTTTTAATTGCAACTACTTACAATTGGACTAAGGCAAGAAAAAAAATCTTGATATTTCTTTTTTTAAATCTTCTGCAGAAAATAATTTGAATTAATCAATTTAATCAATTTTTGCCCAGTTAGAATCCATTGTTTTTCCATTTTTACCCTACAAGGCCATCATCCATGGTTAGTCAAACAATTTGTTCTTGAAAGCTGAAGTCACAGCAGAATTTACAAAACGGAGGTATGGAGTGAGGCTAACAGATCAGGTATTCAAGAGGAAGACATTCCACGATAATCTAAAGTCTGTTTGTTTTAAAGGTGGTTTGTCACTTATCCATGACAGAAAGACGTTCTTCCTCAAAGCATGTGCAAGAATGTCATGCAAGAAGCAACAATGGCATCATTGGAGGCCAAGAACCAAGAAGCAGGAACATACACAAAGATATACCATACATTTGTCCATGTCCCGTAAAATGTGCGTGGGTCTCCACTGACATCTTACATTTTAGACATAAGGAAGAAGTTTTGGATTTCATTTACTGTCTTCTACAGGGTGCAAGATTTTATGTTGTAACAATCTAGCATGATTGCACACTGGTATTTCTCTTTGTATGATTCCATATCACTTCAAATTTATTATCATTAATATTAACACAAGGTTCGTTTTCGGATTCGTGTTTTGTAACCGCTAGAATATACAAAACATCCCACTGGCTTCAGACAAAATAAAAATGAGAAATAGACTTTTTTTTGCTGGGCATTAAAGGAGACATATCATGCTGATGCATGATTTAATACTTACATATAATATAATAAATTTGAAAACAAGACCTTACACCCCCTTAATTTTCAAAAAATGAGATATTGTATTTTTTCTGATATCCTAGAACGAGATTTGATGCCTCTGAAAATAGGTAATTGCGAGATGACCACGAGATTTAAATCGTCGTGACGACACGAGGTACCTTTCTTTTCATTGGAGTAATCTGATAAAACACTTCCTCCTCTGTGATGTTCGTTAGCCCCACAACCATTAGTCAGGAACACATCCACCAGCAGCAGTATATAGCTCCCTAGCTCACACTCACTCATTACCAGCTCTGGCCTGTAGGGGGACTCACTACGCTGCTTTGAGCCTCCCGGAAAATACAGTAGAAGAAGAAGGACAGGCTGGCTCTACCCCTGATAGAACTGACCAATCAGAGCACAAAGGGCTGTGACGTTGTGAGGTAACTGTAGGTCAGCCTCAGATCCGAGCGTTTCAACGAGCACTTGATAATGGCCTAAAATGAGGATTTTGAGAAGCTACTGTGGGGCAATGAAGGAACTAAATGACTTGTACTGAGGGCAGAAATGCTTTACAGGCATCCTAGTCTGGCATAGTGAAAAGGAGAAACAAGCATGATATGTCTCCTTTAACTAGACACAATGTCTGTAGGTCCCCACTGAGATCTGACATTTTAGACATAAGGAAGAAGTTTGGGATTTCATCTACTGTCTTCTACAGGGTGCAGGGTTTTATGTTGTACCAATCCAGCAAGATTGCACAATGATACTTTCTTTGTATCATTCCATATCACTTCAAATTTATTATTATTAATATTTACACAATGTTCGTTTTCCCGTGTTTGTGTAACAGCTGGAATATTCAAAACATCCCACTGGCTTCAGACATAATAAAAATGAGAAATAGACTTTGTTTCGCTGGGCATTAAAGAGAACTAACACTTTAATTAACACCCAAGACATTATATAAATGCTCAAACACACCAAAGCTGTTTTTATATATTTCTCTATACAGTCTTAAGGTGCATTTTTAAGTCTGATATTTATAACAAGTGAATATGGTTAAAAATTTAAGCACTTCTCAACTCTCTCAAAAAGAAACATTAAAATTCAAGCAGTATCAAGGTTTTTTTTTAACATCCTAGCTGATATTTTATGTTGAAACAACCTTCAAATTAGTTATATTTATTAAAAATGTGTCTCTAACCAATCAAAGGATCAGAACAAGTGATTAATGACATTTAACCTGAATCGACTGTTTTCTGAAATCTCTATTTCTGTTTTTTGACTTATTTTTAAAAAGTCATTGACATTTTTTTCCTCTTACTTCATAATGCAATGTGATCTCTAAGGTCAATGTTTGCTCACGTGACTTTAATCTGCTCGACTTGCTTCCCTTGAGCTCAATAATCCATCCACATGAGTTTTTAAAATAAACAACTGACCGTTCATGGAAAAATGGAATTATGAAATATCAGCAACTCTAAAACAATGAAGGCCTGGGAGGGATGGACAGAAAGAGGACAGCTCTAGCGGAAGGAAGTAAAGGAAGTAGGAAGGGAAGGAAACAAGGGAGGAAAAAGGAAGTGATAAGCCAAAGAAGGACGAAAGAAAAAGAGGAAGGAAAGAGGGAGAAAAGTGAAGGAGGAGTAGGAAATAAGGTAGAGAAGGGTGAAAGAAAGAAGAAGGAAAGGAAGGACTGAGGGAAGGTCAAGGGGCAAATGGATGGAGAAAGGGAAAAACAATAAAGGGTGAAAAGTAAAGCAGAAAAGAGAAAACAGAAGATGGTGAGGAAGAAAGAATACAGGAAAGAACAATCAAGAGGGTAGGAGGGAAGAGGAGAAGAGGGATAAGGAGTTAGGAGGGACAACAGTAGCATAGGAGAAATGATGGAGGGGAGGGCAAAGGGTAAAAAAAATGGGGACAAGGAAACACAAAGGAAGTAGAGAAGTCGAAAGAAAGGAAAGCAAAAAATATGCTGCTTGACAGAAATGGAGAAAAGATGGAAAATAAAAGGAGGAATGGATGGAGCGAGTGATGAAAAAAGAGGTGAAGACAGTTTTTGTTTAAATAAAAACTGGATATGTAAACATACTGGCCGTTAAAGGGTTAAAAAAATCTATATAATCCATATTTGGTATGTAAATTTCAAGCTGAAGTGAATTATAGACATTTAAAGTAAAAAAAAAAAAAGATAAATACAGTGACATTTTTAGTCATAATGGACAAATGCACGAGTTTATGAAAGGAATGCTTAAGCGAATACTCAGTGCTTTTAGAGCAGAAATGAAATTAAATAAAGTATTGCCTTCATCTGTGATTACAAAAATGTGGCAGAAAGCTTCAATCGTCATGTTAAAAGCTTTGGGTTACATATGATGTATGAAAATTGCGATTTAATAGTTTGATTGATCGATTGATTGATGTATTGTCCATAATTTTTAATTAAAATAGCAATGGAAAATAGTCCACATTTGCCCTTTTCAGGTTTTTCCAGTAAATGATCTTTATTCTGTGCTGGATTTTCACACACCTTCTTTTCTTCCTTTTTACCTGAAAATTAACATTTGCTGAGTTGGTTGTGATTCAGCACAAAAAAGATGTAATAAGAGCTGTGATGTGTTTTTTTGTGTTGGAGAAAATTTGAAGTGAGAGCTGACAGAGAACAACAGAGTGAAACATCCCAGCTCTTCTTGAGTTACAGAAAAATGTGAGCTGATGTTATGAAGGGAACCAGGAACTGAAAAAACCATCAACTGTGTCAAAGGGATTAAACATCTCATATTTAACTTTTGTTTAAACTAATAAAGGACGAAAGATTCAGGGGTCTGATACTTTATAGGTGTTATACGCCCTCATCTTAGAGACCGAGTGTTTATAATTAAGTAAAAACAAAACCCCAAAAATGTCCATTAACATTAATCCACTCCATAATGTGTTACCATATCTGCAAAAAGTTAAACTAATGCAGCAAAGACCTGCAGGGACAAAACTGCTGCTGACATGCTTAAAAATAGTAAAAGGAAACCTTGTGTCACATAAGGTGGCATGTTTCTTTGGAAGTTTGTAGGTTAAAAGATCAACAACAAAAAGAATGTACGAGTTTTTCCAGTCTATTAAACTTTCTCAGACACTCCCAAACACACCTTTTCCATCGCATGTATGGCTGTCAATAAAGATAATTTGATTTGAGTAAAATTCCATTGGAAGTTCATAAATTCCTGTTATGAGAAAAATAAAACCTCACTGGATTTTTAAACAAATGAACAGATAAATTAACTTATTTGAATATCTCTTTTCCTAATTAATAACACTATAAAGTGTTTTATATTTATTTTCTATGTTGTATTGTCCTATTTATTTTTAACAATAATTTCTCTTTTGATAATTCAATCAGTTATTTATTTCAATTTAAATTAATTTTAAACTTTCATCCATTTTGTAATTTATAAATGAGCACAACAATTATCACGAGTAATTATTTACATTATAAACATTAATTTCTTACTATCATCATTTATATATTTACATTTTCATTTCTTCATTTTTTTTATTTATATTTCATTTTACGGTCATTATGTTACATTAATAAATTAATTCAAATATGTGTTTATAGGATATCTTATTACATACCTTATACATATTATTTAATTTACAACTGTGTGTAATTTTTAGACAATTTCTCAAATTATTTAGTTTTTTTCTAAATCTATTAATCATGTTTCCTATTCATTTTTTTCCCATTACTAATATCTATAAAAAATAATAATTTTCTTTTAAACCTCATTGCATTTATTCACCCAATAATTAGTACTTTCACTGTAATCTTTATGTTTATGATTTATAAATAATTAACATAGGTTTTTAAATAATTTATGTTAAAGTTTCTTAATACACATTTATTTACTTAAACTTTTTTACCAAGTTAACTTTTTTAATCTCATTTTTTATGATTAAATTAAACAAAATTGTTTTTATCTGAATTGCAATGAGTGTTTTTACTTATTTTATTATTCATAAATCAGAATTACTGTTATTTTGTATTTATAATTTTGTCTAATCACTTAATTTTTTCTGTCTGTTTCATGTCTTTTCCTTACATTTACATTAGGTGTGCTTCCTCTATGTTCTGATATGATGCTATAAAACTGGGTGATCTAAAAAATGAAGACTTGATAGGCAGCGTCTATAAAAACTCTGAGACTTTTTGTAACCAGCTCTTCTAGTTCTAGAAACAAAACTTAAACAATATTCGAATAAATCACAAATATCATAGAAACATTATGCAGTTGACAGGAAGCACCCATATAAAACTATAATAAATAATACTGTACTTAAAAGAAATTAATAAAAACTCACTGGATTATTCTTTTGTTTTAAAATATTTGATGTCATTGCTGAGCCATTATGATGAGTGTACAGGATTATTCCCACATGCAGAGTGTGGTACTTGCCAGCTTTAACTTTATTTAGTTCATACGGTGAATATAAGCAAAGCTCTGACCGTGCCTGCACTCACAACGGTTATGAGTTCATCTGTCTGAATTTATTTAAAGATCTAGGTGCAGATCCACTCTGAGTTGATCATGCAAACCACAGTTTTACTTTTTCTGTAGGATCTACTCTGCAAATAGGGGTGTCCTGATACAACTTTTTCACCTCCTCTAGGATACCGACATTGCAGCTTTGTGTATTGGTCGATACCAATATCGATATTGATTATAACAGGAATCATACAGACTTTTATTACCTATTTTGAAGTAGGGACTGTAAGAAAAGGCTTGATCAAGTGAGATTACTCAAACAGACAACAGTAGTCAGCAATAGTAGGTATGAAAAAAAACTGACCCATTTGTCATTAACCAATGGGTTAAACAAATCTTAATTTTTAACATAAGATTTACAATTAAGTAAAATAAAAATAAATCAGAAGACCCTGAAAAGTAACCTCAATAAATTCAATATAAACAAAAAAAAAATGTTTTAAAATTGCAAAATAACCACTGTGTTTAAGTTAAATATAAGCAGATTCTACAACTGAATTAAATTTAAAAAAATAAATTAAAATTAGGGATGGGTACCTTTCACATCTGAACCGATACCATACCGATGCCCGGTACCTGGGAATCGGTATCGGTACTCAACTATACCAATTTTCGGTACTTTTGCGTGTGTTTATGGGGTGATAAATATTAATTTGTTTAATATTAAGATCTCAATTTTTTAAATGTAAATTTGTTTCTCAATATATAAAATTTGACAGATATATATCAAAACGTCATTGTGCTAATGCTGTGCTGCGTTCAAGTCCGGTATGGAAATTCACCTACTCTACCCAATAGTATGCCTGCTTCTTCCACTACCTCACAGTCACAAGGATGCATTTAGGTACCTAAACATGGTACCGTTTGATTTTACGTGAATCGGTACTCGGTAGTACCTACAGAATTCGGTCAATACCTCTTAAAATACCGAATTCGGTACCCATCCCTAATTAAAATGGACTGCTTGTATCGAAGTGCTTATATCAGAGAGTTTGATTGCAGGCCGATATAATCCGATATTAGTTTTCTGCTGATATCAGATTGATATCCGATATCAATATTGGATCGGGACATCCCTATCTGCAACTATGACTCATCCATGTGAAGTTTTCAGATTTAACTTTCTTTCCTCCTTTAAAAGTGATTCACCTTATCGTGAGCCTTCTCCGTGGTGCGTACAGTCAGCTGATGCGGCCCTGCTCCAGGTGAACACAAATCCTCTGGCAGGTCCCACACTTTGATGGTACAGTCCTGACTGCCGGACACTATGAAGGATGCTTTCATCCTGGAATCAAATGCAAGAAAAGATGGACATTCTGTTAGTTCACATCGGGTTCCTTTAATGTAGAATAACAATTTTTGATTCCCAGTTCCCAGTTTTCACCCAACATCCTGGAGTCATAACTAAAGGGACATCCCACCCTTTTTGTCAAGTTTTGCCTCAGTCCAGAGTCCAGGACAAGCAGATAGACTCCATTCTTCCAACTGTGTGCTGTACAAAGGAAAAGACAGGCAAAGCTCTCCCACAGCTGACTAGCTTACCTCAAAACACTGGGAGTCAATGGGTAGTGTTAGCTTGCCTCTGCCTACAGTCATCAGACAAACTCTTCAGTATCTCTAAATGGTCCTGTGTGCTTGTTGTGACCCATTTTTTTTAACCACTTAATGTTGCATTATCTTCTGAT
This sequence comes from Scarus forsteni, assembly GCA_036419115.1. Taxonomy (NCBI): domain Eukaryota; kingdom Metazoa; phylum Chordata; class Actinopteri; order Labriformes; family Labridae; genus Scarus; species Scarus forsteni. The sequence continues at coordinate 10,238,626 of JAZDUH010000342.1, forward strand.
ATCATTGTGCATGTTATCTTACTTTCCTTGCAAACAGATTCTTTGTTTGTTGACCAACTAACAAGCACGTCCACAGTGATTTACTCAAGAGATGTGACGTTCATGAATGAGTTGTACAGCTTTTTTAGGTGAATGATGCAGAACAGCTCTCATTATTCACTTATAAGAGCTTTTCAGAAGACTGAACTCATTCCATAACGTCACATCTCTAGAGCAAACCACTGCAGACGTGTTTGTAATTAAGTCAACAGAACAAAGCCTCTGTTTACGAGGAAAAGAAGATTATATGATGATAGTAAAAGATAATACTTTGTAGCAACAAGCACCGGGACCACTTGGTGTTGCTGAAGAGTTTATCTGATGACTGTAATCAGAGGTAGGCTAACACTTCTCATTGACTTGCAGTGTTTGAGCTAAGCTAATTAGTGGTGGAAGAGCTTTGTTCATCTCTTCCTTGTTACTGTACACACAGTCAAAAGAATGGTGTCTACCTTTTTGTCGTGAACTCAGGATTCAGGCCAAACAGGAAAAAAAGCTGGTGTGTCCCTTAAAACATTTTTCGCTCATAGGTAATGAAATGTTTCCCCTGTCTTTGCAAATCCATGGCACACACACGTCTATATTTATCGTATCAATCTTCAACTTCCAAAAGGCTGACAGTCTCATCACTGCCTGGTTCTGTCTAATTTGTTTGTTTCCATCAGTCTGTGTATGACATGTGCTGTATAAATAAACCTGCCCTGCCATACTCCTGCTTGTGTTGTGGTTACAAACAGGAAGTTTACCTTGAGCAGGTGATTGATCCCACAGCGTTTGTGTGACTGACACCCTGAGCCACACAAACTACCTCTCCGCTGTCACTGTCCATCTGCCACACACGCACCGACCGATCCTACACACAAAAACACAAAAGACACATGTATTTAAAAACTGCTGGCTTGGTCAGATGGATAACTGGAGGCATGAACAGAATAAACAGAGGCAGAGATAGGACTAGGGATGGGGATCAAGACCAGTTCCAGTAGAGACTTGTTACCAGTTTCCTCAGGGACTCAATGTCATTTATCTTTTTGCTTCATAATATCCTTATTGAGTCATTGTTCTGCTTCTTTTGTTCTTATCAGCTAAGTTCATGCTCGTATCAGAGGCTGTAAGCAAAAACAATAAAAGGAGGTCAAAAAAATGTAATCATGGCAAACACCAAACAAAGAGAGGCTTAGTGCACACTTAGTAAGCAGAAACATTGCACAAGCATGCACAAGTGCTGATTCATCAGAGATTACTATTCTAACCACAGTCTCGAGCTGGCTGAAATGGTCTAAAAATAGCATTTATGATTTTGCCACACATAAGTCGATCTTTCTGATTTTATTCAAAATATTTCTCACTCAACAAAATACAATTTTCAAATGACAGAAATAGTATTAAACATGTCTATTAAAGATTAGCAGCAGCAACAAAACGGCATTCATCAGCATTTGTAACAAGTGTGTGTGTGTGTGTGTGTGTGTGTGTGTGTGTGACGATCAACAAGATAATCAACAGCTTGTCTATTTGTAACCGTTTTTCTATCCAAGAGGTCAATGTTAATATAAATTATTTCATTTTATCTCAATAGATTTTTGTGTTTAGGGTCTATCTACATCCTGTAATTGGCCTTAATTGACCTTATTATAGCATGCCTTTGTTTTTTTCACTTCAGTATCAGTTTTTGGAGTATTTGCCCTTTGCTTTGGATGCGTTGTGTACTTGATCGCTCACCTGGTGTTTCAAACGCTGACACGACACGATTATATTACAATTCATAAAACATGTTTTATTCTATCAAAAATATCTAACAAAACTAAACCATATGTTCTTCTGAGAATTAGAGTTCAGGCTGTAACTTTGTAATTAAAGGTACTTTCTGTAGTTTAGATGTAGGCGGGCTTAACGACATCAATTCTGAAGCTGTACTATTTCCACTAAGCGTTGTCAGGTGTTTTAAAATGAGTGAAAGATTTAATGAAAGGATAAAACCTTAACTTTTAATTTAACGGTCTCATATCCTGGTGTGTTTGACTGGTTACATGATGTCTAGGGTGTCTATTAAATAAATATTTAATTTAGCTGAATGAAAACATGATAAATTTAGACTCTGAAGAGGCCCAGTTGCAGCTTTTTTCCTCCTCTTTGGAAACACTCTGATCTGAGGGGGCGGAGCTATAGGAGGCTATGATAATGAGCCTTGTGGACTGGCAGCCCAAATGAGATCTGATAATACGGGTCATGCCTGTGACAAGCAGATATCACATGTAGGCGGAGCCTGTGTTGCTATGACATCATAAACTCCAGGAAATAAAAACAGAGCGTATTGAAGGGAATTTGAGGGATAGTGCATTTCATTTAGTAAATGGTATCATGTTCTTCTGCTCCTCAAGACCCTTCTAACATTAAAAGAAAATTGTTTTTCCAGGATATGGGACCTTCAAATCTACTTTAACCAAAACTTCAATTGATAAGTTAAAGAACATATTGCCAAGCCCTACCCAGTTCATTCTGAAAGAGGTAATAAAAACCTAAGTGGCCACTCATATAACTATTTCTGTCAAGACTCAATAAAAGGTTTAAGTCAAGAGTAACAATTTAAAGCCCTAACCATCAAAATTTCACACTAATAGACAACCTAAGACTGTTGATACACGGCCCACATTATATTTACATAAATCTAACCTCTAACATGGCAAGTAGCCAATCCTAGCGTAAAATTTTGCATGGGCACATGGTAAATGCTAAATAGACTGGAGCACCTTTCTCGTCCCTTTGACAACTGAAAGCAGCTTTACACATCAGGTCACATCAACACAATCACACCATTTCACTCTCACATTCACACACTGATGTTTGGAGTATCTCAGCGTGTGGTCCATCACTATCAACACTCACATTCAGGCCCATTTACATGCCACTGACGCAGCAGTGGGAGCATCTTGGGGTTAAGCATCTTGCCCAAAGCTCAAACCTGCAACCAGCTGACTACCAACCAAGTACACCATCAGACTGCACCAGAGTTACTGCAGGGGGGGTGAGTCACACCACACTATTTGCTAAACACTGGGTCAGTCGGTTAGAAAGATTTAAGAAATTAGTAAGGGGAGGATGTTCAGGTAATTGATTATTAAGTTGGTTGCTCAGAAGGATTGAATGATTAATTCACAGATCATGTAATGAGGGTAAATTGGACTCTACTTAAAGCCAACTGCCTATTTAATTACTTCTGAATGTGTAAATAATTCTTATAATGTAGTTTTAACTTTTCTATTTACTGTATTTAATGTTTAAAATAATGTACATATTGTTTTCCTACTTAATTTATTTTTTTAGCTATTATTGCTTTCCCCTTTGCTGTTGTAAAACTGCAAATTTTCCATGTGGGACAAATTCTATTCTGTTGTAATTATATTCAACAGACTGCAAAATTAAAAGAATAACTTTAAATATAACCTTAAACAAAAAGCAACACACAGTTTAACTATTTCCTTTTGTTATGAAACACTTTTTGCTTGTGGCTTGTTCATATTTGTTTACTTGCGTTGACGACATAAATCTGCAGACGTGATCTGCTGTAGTTTCGGTTCTTTGTCAACAGCACTGATAGATAATAAAGAGATGTGAGGTCACCTTTGCACAGCTTGCGAAGAGTAAGCCCTTCTTGAACACGTCCAATGAGAGGACAGTATCTGTGGAAGATAAACAGATAAAAGTGGAGTCACAGTCAGAATAGAAACATCCCTCAAACCTGCTCTACAGGTCGGACAGATCAGAATGCCTGTGATTTTTTTTTCCACTGATGACAGCATTTAAATCATCCAGTCATGTTCCATAAAACCCCTAACTTACACTTCTTTAAGATATTCATCCCTGAACAAACAGAAACCTGTGCCTATTCTTAAAGTGTGCAAGGTTAATGACATTAGTGGCAAATAAAGCTCGAGCTTAAACCTCAATTCATCAGTTTGTATTTGTGTTCTACTTTCCAAAACTACAACACAAATACAAATATAAAAACAATGCAACACCATCATTGTGAATTCATAGCAAGGAAAAAAGACAAAAAATAAAACGCAAAAACAAGATCGGAATATAAGAATTAACCGAATGAGAAAAAGTGAAAACTACTACATCACATATTTCTACAAATACCATTGAAATGTCAGACCAATTTGGTTCTAATTACTTTAACTAGAATAAAATTAAAATGAGTCAGAATTTATTTATTTAACCATTATTGAACAAGGTTAACCAGAATATCAGTCGGGCTGAGCAATTAATTAAAATTCTAATTGTAATTCCAATTACTGTCTATCCCAATTAGAAAAACGGAGTACTCAAAACCAAAATGTATTTAGTCTTTTTCCATCTCTCATTAGTTTTAGTGTTTTTTTCTTTTTTTATTCTCAATAGTTACTTGATATTTAATGATCAAAATGATTATGTTAAGAATATCCAAAGTAAATTATTGAAAGTGATAAAGGAACTAAAGTCAATTAGTAATTGTGTTTTAGAATTGTGATCTCAACATTTATCAAATAACCAGGATCATGATTTACTGCCATGATCAAGCAGCACCAGCGTAAAATGACTTTTTTTTCTAAAATCACAGCCAATAATAACAAAAACATAAAAAAAATCGGTCAAGAAAGAGTCCAGATAACAGGTTGGAGCAGGAAACACTGTAAAATGATTACAAACACTAAAACATAATTTGGGAGAATAAAATAAGATAAAGTGTTGTTCAATAAAACCAACTAAGGAATGAAAAAGCAGAAAGTTTAAATAAAATAAAATATATATAATGGGCCTAATAAATATCTAATGAGTCATGTGCTGCATTAAAGAAGACAGATATTGTTTGATGCTAAAACACTTAATAAATGTTTCATCATGAAAATGCTGACAATTTCTCAGTAAGTCAAATAACTGATTTCACAAGATCTTAATTTCATACAATACAGAACTGTTTTAATAACCCAGGAAAACAAATGCTGTATCAAACACTTATTAGTCTGCATTAAAAAAGTCTGTTATTTTTTCCATTTTTTTATTGTTTATTTAAATAAGGGCAGCACAATTAAAATCAATTACAGGAGACTTAGCTGATAATTAATTTGAATCTGTTGTCCTGGGGCAGGTAAACAGTTTGAAAACAGCAGAGGGAACATGATGTAAAGTTAAAGAATAAGTTCAAAGTTCTTTTAAGTGAAAATAGAGCATTAGAGGACACGAAAATGAATCCATACTCTATCAAAAAGAGCACCATTTTAAGACAGATAAGACAAAGCTCCTTGAACTCTTGAACGAACCACAGGTGCTGGTTTAGGACGGTCGAGTGTCGCCCCCTGCTGGTGACTCACCTGTATGTCCATATAAGATCTGGCAGCTGCTGGTGAGCAGCTCAAACACCTTCAGCTGGCAGCTGTTGGTGGCCACCACAATGTGGCTGTCGTCTTTACCCAGAAACTTCACGTCCAGAACCTCATCGCTGTAACCTACAAACTGTGACGGACGGGACAGAAGCAGAAGAAGAGGGAGAGAGTCTGTCAGTCATCAAGTTCATGAGCTCCATCACAGTTACACCTACTGTATTTCTACACCTCAACAACAAATTCATGCAATTCAGACTGAGCTCTCTGCCTTTTGTTAGTACTATGACTGAAGATCAAGATGCTTCAGTACCTCCTGGATTAGATTATTGAATTAATGTAGACTTTATTATATAAACTCATTTAACCCTCTCATTTCTCATTTAAATCGGGGATGGGCAAATTTGGTAACCAAGAGGCCCACAGTCAGTTCTTTCTCTGCAAGAGGACCAAATAGTTGGAGTTTGAACAATAAAATCTTAACTTTTGGAGCATTTACAGGTTATTAATGTACATGTTGTTATGGAAATGTATTGGTATTGCACAAAGAGGAGTTTACAGCAAGAATTCCAGGTGATTAAAGCTCTATTTTATTGGCAATATTATTAGTTTGATGCATGTATCGTAAATTCTTCCATGTTATCTTTATTTTTCTGCACTTTTTAGTTATTCCAGATCAACTAGCAGACTGCGTCGAAGGAGTTAGAGGACCGTAAGAGGACAAAGGGCCGCCAGTTGACGCCACTAGTTTAAATGATATAGCCGTGAAGGTCATTAAGTATGAATTAATGAACATGTTATACATAAACATCTTCTTCCACTTTCTGTTTGAATATTTTGATCTGTCAGTATCAAAACTATCAGATGCTTAACAGTTTTCCTGATTGTGCGTCAGCGAGATAACTTTAAAAGTTCTGAACAGATTTTGGTGACATTTTCAGGGAGTGTTGGTCACAACACAAGAAAGAAGAGATTTTAGGTGGCAACTGGGATCACAGTGTGGGTCTAGACATTTTTTACAGGATTTCTTAACACTTCAAGATCAGGTACTTTTCTAAGTTTTTGTAAGTAACTCAATAAAATCACAAAGGGTTTTGATTGAATTTTAAGTGCATGTTTTTCATGGCGTAAAGGAGAAGTCAACAGATTTTGATTTTAATCTGACATAAAATGCAGATCCAAAAATTTTTCAAACATTTGTTAACATGGCTGTATAGGGCAGTTTCTTACATTTTCACTACTAAATCAGAAATCAATTTCAGACATGACTTAGCTGAGGTTTGCGCTCTACCTTTAAATTTTTTGATGACGTATCAAGGATATATTTCAATTCATTCATTTATGTAAGTATGATGACATGATGTCACTGTTTCTAAATAAATAAAAAGATATTATACTAAAAAACATAACATAAATATCTTCCACATCCTAAATCAAGGGTGGGTAACAGGATGCTGAGGGGCCACATGCTGCCTTATATGCCCTCTATGCATTTTAAGAGTCAATTTATTATATAAAAAGCAAATAAATGAAGAAACATGAAAAACTACTATAATAAAAGTCTAAATATAACGCTTCCAAGAAATTAGATCTATAATTTTCTGCAATTGTTCCTAAAAAATCCCACTTGCACATTACTTTATGCCTTTGTTGAATAAAAATGAAACTACTGGTAAGATAAACTTTAATAGCCAATAAATCATCTAAAAAAGAAAAAAAAATAGTATACAATCAAATTCCAACAGTACAGCCCTCTGGTAGTGAGCATAAAATGAATGTGGCAGTTTAGGTGAACAAAGGTGCCCAACCGTGTCCTAAATGATGGTGGGCAAAGGGATTTCCTTTAAATTACAGTTCAAGACATTACAAAGACTCATTAGAAAATCCTTTTAATGGACTTTTGTTATTCCTGCAAAGTCAGATCATTTTTTTATTCACTTAAAGAATAACAATTATGGGATCATGTACTCTAACAGGCAACTGAAGAGTTAAAATCCCCAAAATGTTTGAATATTTGGATTTTCTGATCAGGAACAATGTTGAATTGAGACATTTAATCATACAATAGCTGTACAAATATCCCTAAAATATGCTTTTAATGTCTCTGGATGTGGACATTTTGTCCTTAACGGTAGTAAATTCATTCCTGCTGTACTCCAGATCTCTTTAAAATAATCAGAAATGAGTACTCACCTGCTGCTGAGTGCTGAGCGTGGGCAGCTGGTAGAGGACGATGTTGTGCTCTGCTGTGACTGTAGCCAGACGAGAGGAGTCGGGCAGGTGGAGGAGGAACGTCAGACTGCGGGGGTCTTCCTCCCTCCCCCCGTCCTCCGCCTCCTGGGAGACGGCGAGGGTCTGAGTGTAGACGCAGCGTGCTGTGCTGGCCTCCCACACTCTCAGAACTCCTAAAGTGAAGAGCAGAGGAGAGGTGAGAGACAGAAAAGTGACACACTGTCAGATAATCAGAGGAAGTCAAGAGCTGCACCTTTGCTGCCAGCTGTGATGAAATGAAGGTCTTTGGTTTTCACTCCAATCTGAGGGAAGTCCTCGTTCTCAGGCAGAAGCACGACACCTTCTACGGCCTGGAGAAGGAGACAAAGACTTAAATGATGCTCGAGGATATCTGAAGGAATATCTTCCAGTTTTTAGGGCTGCATCAAACACAGACATGAGACTAAACCAAGACCATACCTCGTAGATGGGTATGGTTCTCTTCACCGTCCTCTTCTTCAGGTCCCACACTGTGCAGATCTTATCCCTGCCAGAGCTACAAGCACAGATCGGCACATAAGCTCAGTCAAAAGAAGACGGATGAGGAATCAGCTCAGATAAAACCTTGCGTGTGCTCAGTACCTGATCATGGTGTTTCCATCAGGGCTGAAGCTGAGGGCAGTGACGGCGCTGTAGTGACTCTGCAGCACACACACACACTGAGAGGAGCGAAGGTCCCACAGACGAATACCACAATCCAGAGACGAGGAGAAGAGCTGCAGGCGACTGATGTCCGGGTGAAACTCCACCAGGCTGAGAGGATACAGCAAGAGTTTTAGCTTAACAGAACTTTCAACTCCAGGATTAGAGTGGGATCAGTGTTAATTTATTATTTAGTTTTTTTTTGTTTTAGTCATAATTTAGTCATGTAAACTGTTTGAATTTCAGTCTAGTTTTAGCTGATAAAAATTTCACAACAATTCAGTCGATGAATTCTACAGTAAATTTAGTCAAATAAAATATGAACTGTAAAGTGTGAAGTGCAACCCTGTCAGTTAATTTAGTTTTAATATTTATCCACGTGCTCTTGTTTTTAACAGTTACTGTCTAGCTTTCGTCAGCGGAGAAAACATTGTAGACGGAAACTATGATGAAATAATTAGTTGAAAAAATTAACACTGGGCTGGGCAATATATCAATTAAATCTCTTCATTCAAATAATTATTTTCAGCTGAAGATTTAAAAAATAAAAATCTATATTAAAAATCAATTGTAAGTTGTTGCAATATTTCAAAATATAAATACTAATGTAAAGTTTTCACAATGACAGGCCCTGTCAGGTTTTGCACACACACTCTTATTGGCTAATATTTGTTTTTTAAATGAGGTTTCATATTGATCAGTTTCTTTTTTTTTTGTAACTTTATTGCAATGTTCATACAGTTATAATTCAATGACAGTTTTATCCAAAAGGAAACATTGCATTTTTTCCTTATTTCATTTTCAAAAGAATTGAAAAATAACAAGTTAAGAATTCTATTAACATTTACATATATACTTAAACATGTATACATATGCACGTACAAACCCATACTTAAACACATACATCTGCAAGCCCGCGTACATATGTACACTATACCTATCACTAAATCTTTAATAATACAATGTGAATCAATTTATTGACATATAACAGACAAAAAAACAAAACAAATTAAAGATGGGGGGGGGGTATACCTCCATTTGACCTGTTTTATAAAGTTGTATAGTCCGCCAAGTCTTTCTTTGGGGCACTTCTTACTCAGGTTTTGTTTATTACCTCTTATTTCATATGTTAATTTTTCAGATTCTAAAATCTCCTCTATCATTGTTAACCAAAGATTGAGTTTTGGTGGGTTTTTTTGTTTCCATGTCCTTGTCACCTGCTTCATGGCTGTCCCTCTAAGAATATTAAAAAAATGTATATCAGCTATGTTAATTTTTTTAATAATATTAATTCCCAAAAAAAACTTTCCAACTAAGGTGTTCATTTAGCCCCAAAACCATTGTACAAGCTTTCTCAACCTCACTCCAGAAAGTTGATCGTGCAGGACAATTAAAAAAAAATATGAATGTGGCTTGCCTCCTGTTCCCTGCATCCTCTCCAGCAGCTGGAGCCTGCAGATGAATATTTGCCATATTGGCGAGGAGAAATCAAATACCTCATGCTTACTTTCCAGGCAAACTCCCTCCAACATTTAGATTGTGAGGTCTTCAAGTTTCTCCTTAAACTGTCTCTCCACTCATCAGCTGGGATATTAATTTCTAACTTTTTTGCCCACTTTTCTCTTACTTTTTTATCTACAGTATTAGTCAGATCAGAGTTTCACTTTAATAAACTTAGCGCTTAAACTTAACTTAAAGAATAACGCAGCCTTCAGTGTTCATGTCGACAAACCCGCCTACGTTTGAACTACATAATCAACATTATACAACACACACTTTGACTTTTAGAGGGGAATTCTGTCTGGTGTGGGAATATAGTTTGACTACATAAAGGCAAAACTTGTTCATGACATATTTGTGTCACCGGGAGTGTTTTTTTTTTTTTTGAGAGGGACAAAATCAACTAAAATCGAGAATTGTGGGAAAAAAAATCTGGGATTTTATTTTTAGGTCATATCCCCTAGCCTAACGTAGGGTTTACAAATCCAATGCCTTTTGGTTGCATTTAAAACTTTTAACTTTTTGTTTGAGTACGATTACTCTCTTGACTTACTGCACGACTCCAGACGACCCCTTAAGGTTGTGGGTGCAGTACTGCTTCATCACGTCCCAAATCTTTATGGTGCCATCACAGCCACCTGCGAGGCAACAACAAGACAAATCACAACTTCAGTGTTGAAGAAAGGAGGTGAAAAAAGCAACAAAACCCAACTTTTACAATATCATGAGCACCGACCTGTGGCCAGGAGGGTGGAGGTGGAGTCAAAAGTCATGCTGGCCACAGGAACTGTGTGAATGGCCCTCCAGGAGCGAGTACACTGAGCCTGTTTCCAGTCCCACTGCTTCAGCAGCAGAGCTCTGCTCGCTGTGACAAGCATCTGAAGTAAAGGGAGGTGAGACGTGAAAATTAAGCTTCATGAAAATGGTTTTATCAGCCAAAGCATAAATGAGTGTCATACAGTGTTAGAGAAGAAGTAGAAAAGTGAGTATGTTAGAGTTAGTTTTACCTCGTCGTCGCAGCTGAGAGCAAAAGATGTGATGTCCTCTTGATCATCCTGTAAAAACATAAAGAAGTTTTAATAGAGAGGATCACAGAAAAATCAGTAACAGAAAAGATCAGAAGTCAGGATCAATTTCAGAAAGTATAAGACTTATTCAAATCTGTACGTTTTAAGTGAAAGGAAGCAAACTGGAGACAGCATTTATTTTCTTCATCAGTTTGTTACTTCTCTTGAATTTATTGATGTATTTTATTACATTTTATGTCATTTTTATTAGTTGAAGGTCAAGCTGCAAGGTCACAACAAGATGAGATATTGTTAGATGGCATCTTCAATTTTCTCATTTGTCCGCTCAACAGTCTGAAAACTTAAGATTTTCCAACAAAGGGGGAAAAAAATCCTCAGATCAAGGAAGTTGTTGTCAGACATCTGTTCTGTGTTTCTGTTACTAAACTAATCAATTAATTGCTTCACATCTTCATGCAAAAAAACACAATATATAATACACGAACAACTAAAAACGCAAGGAGAAAGGGTGTTTTTTTTCAAGTAAATACAACTTGAAAGCATAAGAAATGAATCGTTATGATTGATCCACAAATGTCAGCAGAAAAGAAGTCTGCAAAAGAAACACATTTTTAGGAGAAATTATCTTCCAAACACACAAAATTATCAAACTAGAAAAAAAAATATTCACACAGAACTTACATGTTCAACACAATGGACGATCTTTCCTGTGCTGATCTCCAAAACGTTGACACGGGAACCACATGTGCAGAAGATGTATTTTTCATCTTTGCTGATCTGAAGAAGGAAAAAAAGGTTGAACTGTATTCTAAGGGTCAATGTTAAATTGGCTATTGTGGTACTCAACTAAAGCAGCAGAAACAGTTGTTAATATTGTATTTGGTTTGGAGGTCATTGTTAAGACTGAAATTCACTTTTTTTAGGACTTAAAGGAGATTTTGGCATCATTTAGCCCCAATTATCTAATTGTGGTACAATATTAGTTTCTATCTTACTGTTAATATAAAACAACTATATAAAGCTTTTTTTGATGATTCAGCTGCACAAGAACAATTAAATCCATCAAAAATGCTGTCAAACTCATCTTATGTACTCCTGGTATACTGTTTAAGTGCAAACTCAACTCAGATAGAAAATGCTGCCAAGGGGTGCTGGTTTGGCAGCGTGGTAAGCAACCAGGTACCCCATGTACATGCTTCTGCCGGTCCAGGTTCGAATCCTGCCTGTGACCAGTGTGCAGAGTGTCTTCCCCTACTCTCTCACCCCCTTTCACAAGCCTATCCACTGTCTCTCTCCTATCAATAAAGGCACAAAATGGCCAAAAAATACATTTAAAAAAAAAAGAAAATGCTGCCAAAAGTCCCATTCATTTTTTATCAACTCATGTTAGAGTTTGAGTATAAATGTTCCACACAATACCTCCAGAAGTTCTAAATACCAGTACTGTGTCAACCTTTGTTTCATATCAGGGTATGGCTGTGTGGTCCAGTGATCTGCCACGGGCTGCATTTGGATCTCACAGTCATTTAATTTAAGGCTGATAGTATTAAATGAATTCACCTTTTGCACTTATTCCACATAAAGCACGCCACTTTAATGCACAACATAACTAAAAACTTACCTGAACTTTCCCTCCTTTGTAAAACGGCTCAATCTTACTGGAAACCACATAACTGAAAAGCAACATACAGCATAACCAATTAGATGAATTCTTTGTTTAACACATTTACATAATAGAATAACCTTTGACAGCAGTACATGTTGGGATCTCATAGACAAAATTACAAAACAAATCTTGTCAAGGGTGTCACATAAATCCTGAATAACAAAGAAAATAAATAAAGAACAGAAAAAATGAAAATTACAAGACTCTATTTTAATGCAGTTTGGAGTGTGGAAAGGAAAGAGTCAGACTTCATGGAGGTAATGGCGTTTTTATTTTAATATTTCACACATAAACTAGAAAATGTCTGTGTAGTTGTATAAAAAACTAAATACGTTTGTCCAAAATTCTGACATGAATTCCTCCTTTTCCATTACTTTAAAAAACACTCCAGAGTCAGAATTGATCGAAATAACTGCAATCTGTCCAAACCTTAAATGACACATTAGCCTACTTGTGCTACTCGGCTAACAGAGTTTAAAGCCTGCACGTGCGTTACGTTAAAAACTTACTTTGTTTTGAACTGTAGATTTGTGCCCGCCATCTTGTTTCCAACATAAGCCAAAACGTTAACAATAGGCGGTGTTGTTGATAAAAATGTCTTATTTTTCACTTCACACGTTGGCTACAGTCAATACATCCATCCCGCATGTTGTTAGCAGAGTCGCCGGTGATTTACGTCATCAGAGCGCAGAGGGCTGTGATTGGTCCGGCGGAGTTCATTCACAGCGCGGCGAAATAATATGAAAATATTCACAATATGGCCTGAAATACGATGTTTTCTGATTCATATTGAGGAAGATAAAGAGTATGAATTTACAATTTCAGTTTTGCATTATTACTAAGGCTTATATTCGACTGTAAGAGCTTATTTTAGTCGTAAAGAGTTATAACAATAGACAAAACTGTTTCTATTCATGTTTTAACTACGCCGTTTGACGGCTGCAGGTTGGAGCTTTGGTGCTAGAACAGCAGGGAAGGGACGCGCCATTATCTCCTCGTTTTTCATCATTTTACCGCCTGGTCCCTCCTTCATGTTTGGTCAGGAAAGTTCATGTGTTGTTGCTTTGATAACACGGGTGTGTGTTCCGTCTGTGACATGTGAGAGAAACGATATGGAGTAAAAACGGCCCGGAGGATGAAACCCGGCGAGGACGGGAGATTATGATGGTAAGTAAACAACAACAGCTGTTTGTTTATTTATTGTTTTTAATATGGTTGTAAAACTGTGCTGATGGAGGGGTGCACATTGTTTTATTCGCGCTATTAGGGGCCACGGTAGCTCTAATTATTGATTTACTGCCAGTTTAATAATTATATCAACTCACATGTAACTAATAGAGCACACATATAGCAGTAATATAATCTGTCATCAAGATACTTATGTTTTTTTTACTCAAATGTACATTGTTTGGCTTTATGTAGTAGGTTAAACAGAATTTAATGCCACTGATGCTTTGTCAAAGAGCAAAGTATTTAAAAGTGCATTCATAAAGCTCAACAGAGACAGCCACAGTCTAACACATGTTTTGACCTTACAAAAAAAAGAAAAATACATTAGTTATCCGGGACAACCTTAAAAAGTTTGTTATGCATGTGCTGATAGCAGTTTGTGGAAAACAGGTTTTCTATGCTGACATGATTTGTGGGCAGCATTAAGGAGGAGGCCTTATGTGTCCCCTAGGATACTAGATGACCACCTGAATAAATTAAACAATTAATTCAAGTATAATTCTGTTTTATTGACAAAAAAGTAAGTTTCATTATGGCCATATCAATAACACTGTACCCACAAGACTTCCTACTTATGTGACATTTTGCCATTCACTTTTCCTACTCTTGTTTTTTTTGTGATTCCTCTTTAAATAGTTTATTTAAAAAACATTAATCAACAAAATCATGCCTGACATCTCCATGTGTTGTATTGTGATGTATTTCACTGGAGAAACAGAGTGAACAGAGGGACTCCTTTTTGTTATCATGCACTCAGTCACATGACTTTCCAGAACAATACTGTTATTTGTCACTGACTGCCTTTATGTTGACAACACTGTGGGAAGGCTGCAGTGATAGGGCTGGGAAATGTTGACCAAAACTGAGATTTTAATATTTAGAATTATTTAAAAGTCTGTTTCTGAGTCAAAATCACATTGACCTACTTTCACACAGACTCTTCTGTGAACAGCCAGCTGCACACTTCATGTACATGAAACATAAACCAAACATTTAAAGTAATAACCGTCCACATATAATGTTAAACAATATAAAAGACATGATAATTTCTCAGTGGACCAAAATTTTTCTGTCACTGCTAAGCACAGAGTCTTAAACACAGAGAAGTGGTAAGGTTTTTTTCTTGATTACAAAGTAGAGACATATTCCTACACTGTTTCACATCACAACAACATTGCACTTAAAGTTTATTAAGGTTTTTATGATACTGTTTTTGCAATATTTTTCTCTCTGTGATATGTTTTGCATTTTACAGATTAATGTCTTGTTTGTAAAAGTGTCCAGACAAGTGCCTCTTTGCTTAGATGTTCACAAAAACACAACTAGTCCTAAAATTATGATGAGGAGAAGACCAATGAAGGGGAATAAATCTGTTTAAAGTCTCTCTTTGACATGTTCACTCTTTTACTCCCAGGGTAAAAGGTGTAACATGACTGCACCAATGATGAGCAGTCAGAATATATATTATAGTCAGGATATCTTGAATATCTTGATTGTCATTGTAACAAGTACAACAAAGTTACAGTGCCATCCAAATTTTCATGATAAACACGATGAAGGCCATAGAAAATAAAACAGCACAAATAACTGACTTTTACTGTGCATAGTTCAAGAAATTATAATAGTTGTTGTTTTGTTTTAAGCAAACATCTCAAAGCAGGCAACATGATGTGCTTTGAGCCTCTTGAATAACAAGTAAATCCTGCATGTGACTGTTTTGCAGGTGCAAATGCAGTGGAGATGTTAAGGCAAATTACTGTTCTGCTCTAATCTGAAACATCAGGATACACACATGTTTTATTACTATTATTATTGTTATTTGTTTAACCAAGCTGCTTTGTCCACTTTTCATTTTGTTTTCTGTTTATATAATTAAGAAAATGTGCAGGAGTTTTTCTGCAATTTCTGATTTTTAAACCAAGAAATTACCAAATACTTGATGTTTAGGACTTGAAACTGATTTGTTTGGCTCCAAGACCACAAAAGCAGACTATACCTAATAATGGATATTTTTAATTATTTATTTTCTTAAAATGTGAGGTCAAATTGCAGATTTGGAGACATTTGAATTAACTGATGGATTTTTGTGCAGTTTAGACAGTGTGATGAATCTTCTGTGTTGTTGCTGATAGTAGAAACAACAAAATAAGAACAATTAGTATAAGTTATTTGCCATTTTTCTGAACATGGATGTGGATTTGGTTCGATGTTGACTGTTTATGATATTTCATCCATTGATAGAAGACCAGAATTATGAAAAAGTCTAAGATTAAAATCTGAGTTATGGCTTGAGCCCTGATTTTTAAATCAATAGCAAAATTCAGGAAAGAGTCAAAATTCTGGGAGGAAATGTGGTTTCTTAGAGTCAAGTCAGATTTCTTAGGACAAATGCCAAGTTCTGATAAAGAAAGAGCAAAATATTGACAAAATAGTTACATTTCCTGAGAAAGAAAATCTGATTTCTGAGACTAAGCAACTGTGAATGAAACAGTTATTACATGAAAGACTTTATGTTTAACTCGTTTTACAGAAATTCATATGCCAGCCATTATTAGCCAGCATGTTAGGCTGAATTTGGGTCAGAGCTGACAATTTTTGATATTTCATCAATTTCATCAGTATCAAAATATTTCTGGTGCATTGCCAAAAGCTATGACATATCAAGACCTAACTTTTGGTCCAAATCCCCCAGCCCTAAATAGAAGTTGGAAATCTTTAATAAGTATTTATTAGCCCAAAAATTACAAAAAAGTATAACTGAGACATTTTACCTTCCTTTATTAAACTTCCTTCAGCCAGCAAGCACACAAGTGTTTGCTTGTTATGCTTTTGGATTGAATTTCATTTGAAGAGCAAAGTTGTTTCTCTTTGCCACATTCAGGCGGACCCAGAGGTGTCGACACAGAGCGGCGGCTATGACGTGGAGATGTTCGTAGACGCTCCAGACTACGATCTGATCTGCACCATATGCCAGGGTGTCCTCAGGTGTCCAGTGAGAGCTGCATGTCACCACATCTTCTGCAAAAAATGCATCTTGCAGTGGCTAAAGAGGTGCCCAACAATTCATGCAACACAGACACAATAATGTCCAGCCTTTATTGTAAACTGATGTTTATACATGTAGGCAGGAGACGTGCCCCTGCTGCAGGAAGCCTGTCAACCCCAGCTTGATCTTTGTGATGTTCAAGCTCAGCAAATCCATCGGACGCATGAAGGTCAAGGTAGGAAATGAAAATAAAAGTATCATCATAACATCAGTACAAAGATTTTTGTATATTTAGTTTGCCTATTCATATTAACAGAGCACATGTATCAAACTGGAGCTGTCAATGCTGTTATTGTATTAGGATTATAAAAGCCAGAAAGTTTTACAAAGGACTGGAAAGAGTCTCTGAAGGATTAGAGGAAATAAACTTTTTGTCCTTCAATTACAAAGTCATTATTTTGGCCCCTGGAGAGGGATGTCCTAAGCAGTTGCCCTCCTGTACCTGATGGAAAAACAATGATGGTTCATATTTAGTCTGATGATAATTTAACTGCAGTGGATTTTAATCAGTGAAGTGTATCCAGCTCCATCTCATCCCAGGGCTGGTTTTTGTTCTCCTTTAGTTTGACCAGGTTTGTATCGAAAAGAGGATTCACTCACGCTGCTGCAGGCCCAAAATGATTCTGTATTTTTAGCCGTTCTTCTGTTCTTTCTGGTCTCTAACAGTGCAAGAACGAGATCCGGGGTTGTACAGAGACCTTCGCCCTCTCAGAGCAGTACTGCCACAGCATGAGCTGCCTGTTCGAGCTCATCCCGTGTCCGTACCAGGGCTGCCGGGCGCAGCTCCTGCGCAGGGACCTGGACACCCACTCCCGTCACTGCGAACACTGGCGTCAGCCATGCCACATGGGCTGCGGGACGATACTGTCCCACCGCACCCAGGCCCAGCACAACTGCTACAAACAGCTGAGGCAGGAGTACGAGGCCCGGCAGAGGAACCACCGGGCCATCGCCACCGCCCTGCAGAGGAAGATGAGGAGGATGCAGAGCACCATGGCCCACATGAAGAGGCAGATAGGGCTGATCTGCGAGAGCCTGGAGGTGATGGACGACCTGAACGAAGTGGAGGATGAAGACCTGGGGGAGAGCAGCGGCAGCTCCAGCGGGACTCCGAGCAGCAGCAACAGCTGCTGAGGACTGGACACACTACACACTGCTGCTCTGTATAAATCTGCATGTGTTCATTCACTTTAAAGTGTGTTTTAATCATGTAGTTTGGTGTATGATGAACGGGCAGCCTGCAGATCAAGACATGACAACTTTATTTCACAGTTTCTTTAATGTTTTTGTTTTATAAGGAACAGTCTGGGGCAGGTTTCTCTGGAAATCCAACAAGTTTATCTTTTATCATTATTCCTTTCATAATTAAATCATTTCTTTACTTATTACTTATAATATATGAGACAAAACTACTTCAATTTTATGCTACTTATTTAGCTCACCTTCCCAAAAAACTGATCTAGAACAGACTTAAAATGAAGTTTACAGCTAATGGGAATGTTCCTGACATCTTCTATGGACACCAGTGTAAAAATAGATAATATTTAGAGTTTTTTAAGTCACAGATTATTGATTATTTCTCATCCTTAATGCTGCACTGAACATCTTAGCCAGTTGTCAGTAGCCCGGTGAAGACAAAAAGACCCTTATTCCCCTATTAAAGAAAGAAACAAAAATAAGTCTTTGAAAAAAAAAAGATTTCAGACATTCAAGCCTAAATTCTAAAAATAAAAGCCAAATTCTGATTAAAATGTTTAATTTGAAGAATGGGAAGAATTCTGACATTTAAGGCAGAATTTTATGAAATAAGTCAGATTGTTAAATCAGACCATCAAACATCTGAACTGTCCCAAAAGACAACAGGATGTGTGATAGAGACTGATCTCTATTAGGCTCAAAAATAGAAGAGTTACAAGTTAAACATTCTAAATGTCACTCATGATATTTTATCTGGACCAAAATATTTTAACAATTCTTTTTAAATTACTTTTAGCATAAAATTATGATCATTTTAAAAATGTGTCCCCTTTCCCTTGTCAAGGAAAAAACTGGCCGTTGTACAGGTAAAGATGATGATGGACAATTTATCTAATGTGAATATGGCATCAAAGAACATGCAAACTCTACCCAAGTAAATATATTGTAGTTATTTTCAGGATAAATAAATCTGTTGGTAAAGTATACATATAAAAGACAACGTTAATCCAATAAAGTCAGCATGTCTTATATGCAGGCTCCATGTAATTGAGTGAATTTGTGCTATTTTGTGCTGTTGTTTCACCTATTTTGTAATAAAAGTATTTATTATAATCACCCTGTCATTTCATCTGTGACCACGGGAACAGCTGCAATAATATAAAGCATAAAATCTCTATGATTGTCCTTAACAACTTGCTTTATTTTTTTTTCTTTCAAGAAATTATTTCCTTTAATGTGACAAATGGTATTCACTAATCTGTGTTAATTTATTTTAACAACAAAGACTTTCATAGCTGCTAACTTGGCCAAATTATTTTTGTTGAAGATTTACTCTTATTCTCAAAATTACTTACTTTTAAAACAAAAGTCAAATAAATAAATTCATACAAAAAACTCCATGTAGCCTATTAGTATACAACAAGCACATTTAGAGCAATAGAGCAAAACAATTTTGTTCCAGTATATATGTGTAAGAATTAAGTTAAATTGTAGATGTGTATTGCTTTGTTATATTAGATATATTTGTGATAATCTGTTTGAAAGCATCTTTAAATATTATCAATTTGACCCTGAGGATTCTCAACACGTGGCCCTGGACCAACACGTTTAAGCATGAGTTATATTAAAGACCAACACTAGGGGGCAATCGTGCTCTAGTTTTGCTCCGATGGAAATCTCGCGATAACACATTCATATATATTCTGGCGAGACTTGTCAAAGGCCTTCTTCCTGTATTAACGATCACGTAAGTGTACAGCGCTTCCTTCTTTCCTGTCCCAAATCATATTTTATCTTAAACATCGTCCAACCGAACACTCTAGTATACTCTTAAAATTTACAATCATATATAGAACTAACAATCCTAGAGTGTATTTACGGAGGCATCGCAGTAAATCTGTAGATATTTGTATACATATGAAAGGTGGTTCTCAATGTGCAATATGGCCACCCGGTATCCGTAAGAGGCTTCCGTCCTGCGAAATATATGTACTATAATGTAACCATGTATGTTTATGTAGTAATAAAATGATAATTATTGTATCTTACAGCAAATGGCGGACGACGCCGGTGGTAGAGGAGGTTTTCGCGGAGGTTTCGGCGCTGGCGGCCGTGGCAGGGGCCGTGGACGCGGCAGAGGCCGTGGCAGGGGCCGCGGTGCCCGGGGAGGCAAGTCCGAGGACAAGGAGGTAAGAAGCAAGCTCAAATGCGAGTGAATTTGATTTTATGTCGGATTATGAGCAATTATGGAACATTCTAGTGCCAGAAATTGTATGGAAATATAGATATTACGGTTCAGATAAATGGAGATCGATGGTAATAAAACATTGAGTTTATTTTATTAACATACAGGGAAGACATTTGTGTTGTCTGTTTTGTGATAAAGAGAGAAAGTGTGGTAAATTATATGTACTTATGGAAATCTGTACCCCATGTGTGGTGTTAGTGTGCTGTTTATGGCCAATCTTATTAATTTTTTTTGGTTGCTGATGCTTAATTTAAATGAATATATTAATGTACAAAACTATTTCAGCCTGCTAATCATCATTTTGTCTTTTTAGTGGGTGCCAGTCACCAAGCTGGGCCGTCTTGTCAAGGACATGAAGATCAAATCCCTGGAGGAGATCTACCTGTACTCTCTGCCCATTAAGGTGAGCTACATATGAGAGTGACTGCAAGATTTAATTGATTTTCCATCTCTGACAAAGCACACAAATGTCTGAGAACTGGAGGTCTCATGAATAATTAGCGATTACATTCTTGGTCATTTTAATCAGATCTGGTCCTTTCTGTCGACTGATTTGGCAACCTTTTTCAGACCCTGAAGAGGGGGCTTTGTTAGTTTAATGTGTGCAGGATCAGGGTTTCCTGCACATATTTTACTGCACTGAACAATCAGTCTTCACCTTAAATCGGTGCCTTAAATCTTGTTTAAATTTGCTAATTTACACAGTTTTTGATTGTGGAGGTTTTTTATCTGAATTGAGATGGGATGTTGAGAATGAACAAGGTTTTAAAATTATTTTTTAGGTGAATAATGAAGCAGAATTTAAAGTTAAGCAGCAACCAATGAGTAACTGTAGAGCTGGAAGCGATTTGCATGTAGTTCTTCTTGCATTATCAGTTTATATTATCGGATAATTAAAGTCAACTAAGATGAGTTTTTGAATATCGGTGGCAACTTTTTGTACTTAGCTGTTTTGTGGTTTGTTCAAAGTCTTCAAAGTGATATTTGTATTAAATATGAATGAAACACAGTGTTTCTAGGTTCAATAATGCTCCATAATATCATAATTAAAGAGCATTTACATCTGAATAAATAGTGAGCACTGTGGGCACACAACTACAACATTCTCAAAAGAATTTAAAATAAACTGAATAAAGTATAAAAAGTATTTAAAAAAAACAGGAAGAATGTAACATTTCATGTAACCATGTAAGCTCAGCAGGTGGAGAGAAGATGAATCATAAAGTCATAGCAAGTGACTGACAATGAGGAGAAACTACATGCTGTAAGTTTCCTACACTGCTGCTATCTTAGTAAGGACAATTGGCTTAAAAATGCTGAGATTTTTGCTTGGGGAGATTGTTTGGTAAGCTTCAGGTCATCCATTAATGTTTGTTTAACTTTTTTTTTTTTTTTTTTTTTTTAATATTTTTTTACCGTTATGGTCGCTCCTTCATCTGCCGCCTGATTGTGAGTGTGTGTGTATGTCTGTATGTGTCGTGTGTGTGTCTTCATCATCCCCTTCACACAACGCTCGCTTCCAGTCATTTCAATGAGGACAGGCGGCAGACAGCGGGCGGTTTGGACCGCCATGTAGAAGCGGTTGCCAAGAGCACGCCAAGATTTTGTCCTGCTGCTCAGAAACCAGCGTTTTGAACTTTCTGGCTGAAGTCGCCTGGCAGCAGCAAATCATATCGTACTATCGAAGAACTGGACGTGAGGAAGCATTTCTACTGAATTGTTTTTAGGGAAGGGAGTGTCATAGTAGTATGTCAGAGTGAGCATCTTCAGAGTAGACGATCTTTGTAGTGTTAACGCCAAGGGGAGCCCGGGATTGGCTGAGGGTAACGGAAGTGTAGACTGAGAGAGAGAACTGCTAACTGTATGACACGCTGTTTGAGTCTGTTAATAAAGAGAATAAACGATTCAGAAGTTATCGGCTCGTTTCTATGACAGGGAGTGTTGTGAGACACTTTTAGGTGGCTCTGCTCTGTTTTCGCTGAATCACCGCTACGTTTGTGGCAGCAGCCTCAATAAAGACTGCATGTCGGGGACTCCGCCTGCAGAGAGACGGTTTGGTTTTGCTTATCGGTGTTGCACAAGAGGAGCGAGGGAGGAGGCGTTTTTCAGAGCGGAGAGGAAAAATGCATTTTATTAAATGTAAGCAAACCATAGCGACACAACTATGGGCAAGAAGGACTCTGATGTGAAGGCAGCGACATGATGCTGCGGTGGTGTATTTACAGTTTTTAAAAAAAATTGCAGGAGCTGTTTTGTAGGATTTGTTCAAAGTCTTCAAATGAATGTAGAGGAAACACTGAAACACTAAATATATTTAGACAGTAATTCAGGTTGAACCTCTGCACCTGTTGAAAAATTGCCAATGTGTTTAAAGTATTTCTGATTCTTTTGTGCTATGTGCAATGGTTGCGTTGCTTCTCTTATATTTGAGAAAATAAACTGGAAATTTAAGACTTCATATGCAATTAAAAAATCTGAAATCTCGATCAGGATGCATTTAAGTGGTTTCAGCTTGACACAGTTGCACTGAAGCGTCTCTAACAGCAGCCTTGTTTTCTCCCCGCAGGAGTCTGAGATCATCGACTTCTTCCTGGGATCTGGTCTGAAGGACGAGGTTCTGAAGATCATGCCCGTGCAGAAGCAGACCAGGGCCGGTCAGCGCACCAGGTTCAAGGTGAGTTATCCCTGTGCATAAGTCTTTATGTGATGGTGCTGATGTTCAGTAGTCACAATGTCCGCCTCTTGTTTTGTTCACAGGCCTTTGTTGCCATCGGTGACTACAACGGCCATGTGGGTCTGGGCGTGAAGTGCTCCAAAGAGGTGGCCACCGCCATCCGCGGAGCCATCATCCTGGCCAAGCTGTCCATCGTCCCCGTCAGGAGAGGTTACTGGGGTAACAAGATCGGAAAGCCCCACACCGTGCCCTGCAAGGTGACCGGTCGCTGCGGTTCTGTCCTGGTGCGTCTCATCCCCGCTCCCCGTGGTACCGGCATCGTGTCCGCTCCCGTGCCCAAGAAGCTGCTCATGATGGCTGGTATCGACGACTGCTACACCTCAGCCAGGGGCTGCACAGCCACCCTCGGCAACTTTGGTAAGATTTTTGTAAAAACTTCAAATCTACTGCTGCTGTTTTTTTTCTCCTAGCTCTGCTCAGCTTCACCTCTGCAGTGGTGTAGTTGTCGTTTTCAGGAGAGACAGAAACGAGTATTGTAATGCACGGCAGAAAGACTGTGGCAGTCGTCTCCTCTGTTCCCCCTTTCAGTACTCGACATGTTTTACAGAGAAGACTTCAGCTATGTCATGCTGTTGGCTCAGTTTAAAACCTCTCCTCTCTTTTCCTCTCCAGCCAAGGCCACCTTTGACGCCATCTCCAAGACGTACAGCTACCTGACCCCTGACCTGTGGAAGGAGACAGTCTTCACAAAGTCTCCCTACCAGGTACAGTACGCTGCCCAGACTGGAGAGTCATGTTCTAGAATAATGAGGTTCTTGAATTAAACTTGATGTGAATTTTTTTTTTTCTTCCAGGAGTTCACTGACCATCTGGCCAAGACTCACACCAGGGTGTCTGTGCAGAGAGGGCAGGCCGTGCAGGCAGCAACCTCCTAAACTTTTTATACAGAGAACTGTTGAATAAACGTTCCATTGAAACATCACTTTTGTCATGTTGATCTCCATCTTCTTTAATCTGATCTATTGAAATGCTTGGTGATCTTGACTGAACACTTTAAAGAAAGTTAGTGGTGATTTTTATAAGTATGCACCACATCTATGGTCATGTGTAAAGGAACTACTTGGGTTAAAAATGTAAGGCACACGAATCTGTTTACTGGTAAATGCTATTTCATCATTCCAAAGTAAGTTAAATGATTACTAACATGATTACCTTTTGCTACTGCCATTAAGTAGCTTTGGTGTGCTTTTGTCCAGAATTTTAAATTTAACTTCAATTACATCTTGGATAAACCATAACTTTCATAAATTAAAGTTGCCGAACTGCAAGCTTTAAACTAAAATCCTAAAATGTTACTGGTTCAGGACTTGATATCTGAAAAAACAATAACTCCCAAGAGATTTTTTTTTTTTACCAATGTATATTGTGATAAGTCAGAGTTGACATTAAATACACTAAAACCTACAATGCTATTCCCAGAAGTAAAACAAAAGGCATTTAAAAAAGGAATAATGGTAATTTAAGTAAATTCACAACTCTGAACCATTTTCCACGTTAATTGGCTTTGCAACATCAATGAAACTCAAAGGTGACCATATTAATTCTTTGCTCTGATAAGTCCTTCCAATACAATGCATGATGCCATCTTCACATATGCATTGAGGGCTGTTTCCTCCAGTACAGAGATTTAAAGCTTGTGCCTGCAGTCGTTCAAAGATGAGTTTTAGCTGTATTGAGGTAAAGTGCAGTTCTGTGGGTGTATACCAAACACACATGCTTGCTTGAAAAGACGCTTGGTACATTGACCTTGTACGAAGTTTGTATGCCTGACTGTTCAAGAAACAAATGCATTAAACTGTCAGGCACATAAGGTTTCCTGAGCTCCAAGTGATGCTGGAGCTCTTTTTTTTCATTAATCTAAAAGTAAAATTTAGTGTAAAAACCCAAAATATTAGTGGTTTGATATCTGTTGTGGTAAACTGATCATCTATCTGTACTCATATTTTTAATATATACTTGGTCAAATATCTTAAAGGCAGAAAGTTTATCCTCACACATTTTTAGTGGCCAGTCTCATTTTTAGACATTTTAAACTCAAGTGCTGACAACAGGGTCAAAGCCAGTATTCTACACCTAATTTTCCTCTCCGCTCTGCCTGAGTCAAGCTGTTCCTGCATTAGACCAAATAAAAAAAAAAAGGGGAGGCTGCTTTGCATAATTTCAATTTAAAGTTCTGTTTTCACAGAAACAAGATACAATGAGCCAACACATTCTAGTGTGGCTTTGTTGGAAGAATATCTTAACTGTAATATTTAAGATCATAGTTAAGGACATTTTGACAACCCCAGTGCTGACAGAGCCTTATGGGGCCTTCTGATTCCAGGTCAGGGACTAGGGTAGTTCACTATTGTAGCAAAATGAGACAATTATCACTGTACCTGCACCCATGAGTACATGAGTGGCATAAAGACTGATGTGAACTACTTTTGTATTAATCAACAAACTGCCTCTCCCTACAGAGGCACTTAGGGGTGTACCCAGACACACTTTCCACTTGTGGCGACAGATGTAGATGATATACTTTTATATTATCACATTTACACATTCATAAATAAATCAGTTCTATCCAACCCTCTTCAAACACTGAACACCAGCAACTACACATGGAGAGCAACTGTGGGTTCAGTCCAAGGGTTTGACTCTGCCTCTTTTAGTGGTAGTCAGATTTTAGTCATCCAATATGTTTTTAGCCTAGTTTTAGTTGAACGTTTACATTTTAGTCGATGAAATCTACTGTGAATATAGTTGACTACATCATGAAGTGTAAAGGGTAAGGCATGTTTCAAGTTTCCCTGAATTCCTCAAGTCATTGGATAAAATGAAACATTACTAACCCTTTATAGAATGCTGTTAAAGTCTAAATGTATAAATTAACAGAAACAAATTTAACTTTCATGTGAAATGGAGTCACCTTTATTTAGGCTACCTGGCAGAGCATCTCAGTTACAATACCAGAACTGACAACAAACAGTGAACCTGCTCTACAGTTCATAAAGAGAGCAGCTCTGATTGGATCACTCCACAACTTATCCCACCACCATGAAGCTAAGTTCCACACAACCAAAGTAGCTGTGTTTGGATTTATTCCTAACTTGTCCCTGCTTCACATAACCAAATTAGGTCTGATTGCATTAAGTCTCTGTAAAACATTTTCATCTCGTTATTTGTTGACAAAAAGTCAATTTAATTTTAGTCCATGTGTGCTTGATTTTATTAGTGACCGTCTATAGTTTTCCTCAACAACCTTTTTCCCCTGACGAAAACTAAAGAAAATAATCAACTTAACACTGCCCAGGACTGTGTGATACATTTCAAACAAGACACTTAGACGAGATGAATCACATAAATTTTATTTTACAATCTTTACACAGGACAGATATTAGGCAATGAGCTTAAGCGTTCTGGGCCTGGGCAGCCATCATTCGTTCTTTCTGCTTCATTAGGCATTTACGAGCACTGGCGTACCCTCCCAGATCTCCATCTGTGAAAAAGACAAGTACATATAATGAATATTAGTGTCAAGAGCTATCAAAATGAAGCATGGGCTTAATCGTTTATTCTTTGAATTATTAGCTTCGTGATTGCACACAACCTAGTACTGAGTCTCTATTGGCTTATATTTTGTACTGCTTCACATCACTTACAGCGAGACTGGAAGTTCTTGGTTGTCTCATTGTACAGCTGCAGTTCTTTAGCACAGTTCTGTTCGTAGCTGTGTCCCTCTCTCTGCTGGCAGGCTCGAAGACGCTCCTGCACCACCTTCACAATTTCCTGATCCACTTTGCTGAAAGAGTGAAAAACATCAGTATTATTTTTTATCTATGTGAATGACAATGGATTGTATGCCTCTAAATGTCTGCAGAGTGGCTACAAGAACAAACCATCGCATAAGGTGATGGTTAAAAGTGACGGTACGACACAGTAGCTTCTCTTTTGTTAATCTTTAGAGGACTTCAGGTCAAATACATCGCTGATGAAGTTGTTTAAATCTAGCCTTGAAGTGCAGCGTTTCATTCAGAAATTTTGTTTTTGTGGATCCAAAGTAAATGGTGATTTTTTTAAAATCTCATTTATATCAGTAATGTTAGAAGACCTTGATTTTGACCCACAGAGAAAGTGACAAGTGCCTGTCTTCATCTTGACCAATAAAATATACCCGATGTCTCTTTTTCTTGTCGGCAGTGTCCAATCAGGAGCAGCCAAAGGTCAGCATGAAACAGAAAGTTATTAGTCTGTTGACAAAAGACTCAAAGCAAAGTGTGAATAATGGGATATGACCCTACATCTTAGACAATTGCTACTGAGAGTGGCACAAATGACTAAATGGAGTAAAAACGCCAAACAGAACAAGTGTAAATTTGTTGATAGTTTAGGCTCCAAGTGTTTTTGCATACTTTAATTTTGTTCTCATACTAGCCAAAGACTTGACAGAACAAGAATCAGGTATAAAAAGACTTGCTCATCATTGTTTGGAGAATGGTTTGTGTAAAATTCAGTGGGATTTAAATTTCAATTGGATTTTTTGTTTTGTCTTTTTTGGTGTACAACTTTCATTACATCAATCTGATACAATTACAGTTCTTACAGCTAAGATTTTCCCCTCCAAGCATCATCAAGATGGGTTATTACACTTCACAGCTGTGGTTTGTTGTGAGTATTCATACAAATATATCTGAGCAGAATAATCACATCACTTCATTATTTAACAGAGAGAAATTTTGGCTTGATAACCAAAAGAGAAGTCTATTTGTGTTAGGAGCCCCTTGAAAACAAGACAAACACTTTATAAATTTCAGACAACCAAACTACAATTTTAAAGGAAAAATGAAGGTGCCAGTAAGAAATAAGCATCGTAATAAACAACTTTTCTTTCAGTAAACGTTAAATGAAAATTGGAACATTATATCTATTAATATTGAACACCAAAACTTTACTTTCTAACACTTTATATACTTTATATATTTCAGTTGTATTTTTCAAAAATACATGTGAACACAATAAGTCTTATAATTTTTTTTATCAGAACAGTAAAATCATGGTCTTTTTTAAATAACATGAAAGAAAATTACAATTTCAAGCACTTTATCCGAGTCAGCACACCTTTAAAACCTTGAAAACACTTCAGTGAAGTCACTCAAGCACCTGTGTGACCCCTGCAGTATCACCATGTGACACTTGCTGCAGACCACTTTGTATCCGCTGTATAAATACATGTACATGAACCTTTTTGCCAAGAACTGCACACAGATGACCATCCTACTCTAACAAATCTCCACTGGAATGAACTCCTGTTTTCAGCTTTACTCACAAGTCTCTCCTCCACTGCATCTCAGCCTCATAGTAGCATGTGAAGTCTCCCTCCTGGCACTCTGTCAGGTCAGGGACTCGACGGTACTGCTGGTGGTAGTACACAGACTTGTTGTTGGCCCGGATACTGTCAACAACACCTGGATGAGAGAAAGAAAAACAGTTCAGTGCGTGCATGGGCAGCAGTCGCTAAAGGTGGAAGAGCTGTCTCAAGAACCAGTCAGTACGATGGGCATACAGTAGTGGAAAAAAATTTTCAGACACCCCATGCATTTGTGATATCTTGCAATAAGGATCACTCTTTTTTTTTAAGATTATTTTTTGGGGAAAATTTTTTGCGCCTTTCTTGACAGGAGACAGACTCAGTGGATAAAGTTGTGGGACTCTGCAAACTGGACACATGCTGAATTTGAAAAACATGACAAAAACATGTAACTGCAAGACCAGCACCCTGATAAAATCACTCAAGTCTCAGTGCAATTTCTTCATAATAATAATAATTATTATAAAAATAATACTGATAATAATAATAATATTACACTTTTGATTAAAAGAAAGCTCGCAGTGCTACAGAGTACACTAAAACTCAAAGATACATTAACCACCAAACACCTAAATCAGAAAGAATAAAAACAGAATGAAGAGCAGCCTGGAAAGGCCTGTCTGAACAGGAAAGTCTTGAGGCCTCTGGTCTTGAGTCCAGAGGTTGAGGATGCCTCAGATGGACAGGGAGGGAGTTTCAGACAGCGGGAGCGATGGAGAAAAAGTCCCCGTCTCCCATGATTTGTAAGTGTGTTTGGGGCTGAAGGAGGCGATGGGGCCAAGGGATCGGAGTTGTCAAGTGGAAGTGTTTGGAGTGACGTGGTCTTTGAGGTGGACTGGGGCTTTGCCATGGATGCCGAGGTGGGTGTAGAAAGCAATATTATAATGGAATCTTTAGATTGTGGGGAGCCAGTAGAGGTTCTGAAGAACGGGAGTGATGTGTTCATGTTTGCGGCTCTCATCAGAATATGTGCAGCACTGCTCTGTTACAGTCAAAGCCAAAACACTCAAGTCATAAAAAGACATTAAAAACTTACAATTGATTGGCTCCATAGACACAAATCAGAAATTTTGAGTGTTGCCTCATTTTGGTGCCACTGATCAGCTAATGACTGAGGTCATGCTTAATACTGAAGACATTCTTTTTGTTTCTGTATAAAGCAGCATGTTTGAAAGTCAGAGACAAAAATGGCTTAAAAAAGGAACCTAACACAGAAAACATGCCTGAAGATACAGCTGCTGCCAGGGAGCCAGAAAGTGCACAAACCAACAGCTAGGAGGACAAACCAAGATCTGGTTGTCCAAGGGTTTCTTCAGCAAGATATCACTGCATCCTGGGAAAACTGCAAGATGGCATCACGTGAGCTTTAGTAATCAAAACAAATAGGTGTCCAGTGTTCCACCCAACTCCTAGATCACGGCTGAAGGTCCTGCAAGGCTGTCAAGAAGCCGCTAATCAATGAGAGACAGATGTTGGCCCAGTATCATTGGGTCCAAGCACACACAAACTGGACAGCCAGGAACTGGAAGATTCTGTGGTGGGATGAGTCCAGTTTCCAGCTCAATTCTCCTCCTGCTGATGGTACGGTACGAAGAGGGCTAGGTGAGCTTCATCTCCAGCATGTACAGTAACTACCGTCGAGCATGGTGGAGCAGTATCATAGTTTTGGGATAAGTGCTGCTGGTGTCACTCATCTGTCTGTGATGGCACATTGAGCTCTGCCAAGTATTGTGGCATTCTTGAAACCCCTATGCTCCTCATTGAAAACCTTTGGTGGATTATGAGTAAGTCTGTTTCATAAAGTAAACCATAGAATGAGGAAGAATTAAAGGAAGTTGTTCAAGAAAGATGGGACAAAGTCAAAGGCTTGCGGAGAGATGCCAGCTCTACAGCATGGTAATGGCAGGAAAATTGCAAATAACTTTGATGATGTGATGGTTTATTTATTTTTTGTTCAGTTTTGATCACATCCTCTATTTGTTGACTTTCATACCGGAAATGTTGAACTGACTAGTTGAAACTATCAAGAACTTTACATTTCTCTTGTTAACATTATAACAAAAAAAGACAGAGATTGCATTTGTTGTGTCTGTCTGATGCAGTCTTACCTTCTCAAACGTGACATAGGTTTTTGTTTAATATTACATGATAATATTTGAGATGGTGTTACATTTTAAAGGGTGTCCCAACACTTTTTCCACTACTGTAAACATTCATACCTGCAGATATTGAAAAAACATTTTGGGCAATTATCAGCCAAAATACATATTGATTCGTGGATCCCTGAATGGGGTGTTATTGGAGCCCACGACTAGGGTCTCCAAACTCACCAAACCTCCCTGAAAGTTGATGAAACAGGACTGTCTATGCTAGCTGTGCTGGGACCCTTCATGATGCTATGAAGGACGCTAGCTTACAGAACAACTCTCTAACAGCACATGTAAACCTCCTACAAGTTAACACTGCAAACAAGACATTTGCAGTTAGTCTGTAATAGTATACAGAGCCTTAAAGTCACGAGCCAAGTCCTACAACATGAATAAAAACACCCACAGCTTCCCATACCTCTATTATGCTAGCCTCTTAGCGGACTAGCTCAGTTAGCCACATTAGCTTGACTTACCTCTGAATGCGGTGACAGGCGCATCCACGGAGTAATAAAAGAGTTTAGTCAGGATCAGAGCAGGGTTTGGCAGTGCTGTCTGTTTGTCCACAGCCGGAGTCTGCCGGGGAGGCTCCGGGTAAGCCCCCTTATCGTGGTCTGCGGGCATATTTTAGCCTTTTACTCGCCTTAGCTTGATTCGACCTCGAAAGCCCTACAGTGGCGAGGCGCATGCGCAGTGGAATGACTACACGCCGGAATGGAGGTCACCTCTGAAGACGCTTACTGTGAATTTATTTTTATATATTGGGAAACGAATCTTGAGCTAATATGTGTTGAGTGAAGAAAAAACACGTGAGTTGGATTCTAGGGATCAAAATGTAATTTGGTTCAAAGTGGAAAGGTCATAGGTAAAATTGTAATGCCATATTTGTACATTAGAGGGTGATGCAGGGCTGAGATTGTTTGAATTCAGGTTCACAGTCTGGGCTGCACATGCAGAACTAAAGGTAAAACTGAAGTGTTAAAACAAAAGTTTAAATTTACTTACATAAATTTTAGTGTACTGTTTTTGCTGCTTGGTAGTGTCTCTAAGATTTCAACACAATGTCGTAAGATTACAACAGAGCCGAATTTTCGTGATTGTCAAGTTATTTTCTAGATCACAAAACTGCACAAAAAAAGTATCAATTCATTCATCCGTCCATTAACTAAATTGTCTATCCATTTTGGGGTCGCGTGGAACTGAAGTCTATCCCAGCTGATGTTGGGCAATTACACTTACACTGTCATACCTTAGGGCGATTTTGAGTCACCAGTTGAACTTATAAGCATGTTTTTTTTGTCTGTGGGAGGTAACCCATGCATGCACAGTGAAACACAGAAAGGACATGTGGATCAAAACACCAACCTTCTTGCTGTGAGACAAATGCACTACCAGCTACACCACCACCCAATTTAATGCCTCTGTTTCTACCTCTGGAGATGGAGCAACTAGGGGTTTGTTTCTTCTCCTAATTTAGTCTCTGTGATGTTCAAAATGGAAGCAAAATATCACAGGGACATAAATATAATGGCTTGAAACACCATTGTGATTGGGGCTCATGGCACTGATAACCATGTTGTTATGCTGCCACCACAGCTCACGTACTGTCACATTAAGTACTGTAAATGAAGGATAACTCCTTCCTTAAAGATGATAGAAAAATAACAGGTAATGTTTTAAAGAAGCAAAAATTTTAAAAATTGTAAAACATATTTTAAAGTAACTTGGACTTTTTAGTGCAAACTCT
Source organism: Scarus forsteni (assembly GCA_036419115.1). NCBI lineage: Eukaryota > Metazoa > Chordata > Actinopteri > Labriformes > Labridae > Scarus > Scarus forsteni. Next base: position 10,270,834 of record JAZDUH010000342.1, read on the forward strand.
CATATACTGCACTTTTAAGTTAAAAAAAGAAGAAAACCAGGAGACCAACATGAAGCAGCCTAGTTTGGTTGTACCACTGCATTTGAGAGAAGAGAGTAGACTGCACACTTAATCAAAACAGGTGGATTTTGGCCTAACCACAGTGAAAACTTTCTTTTCCCTCCCCTCCTCTCCTTTCTTGGTTATGTGTTCCTGTCCGCTGAGCCTCCTCCTCAGACCCCAGACTTCACCCCCTCCCTCTTCCTTCTACCCCCTGGCAGAGATTACCTTCTTTGAAAGCGAATACGGCTCCTCAGCCAGGCCAAACACCAATTTAGAGTCCTTACGCTGTGTATCATCTTGTGTCTGATCTTTACATCAGCACAGGCCCCCTCTCTCTTTCTATCCTGCCACCGCGCAGAGAAGACACATGGTCAGTACTCCCCAGATTTTTCAGGTCTTTTCTGCTCTGTAGTTTATATCTATTAGCTTTTTGGCTGAAATTGAATATCTGACTTTGTCTATGTGTCTGTTTGAGTGGTTATTTTGATGAATGATACAGAATTTTAGACATATTGAAAAGCAATCTTGTAATGGCTGCCTTCAAAGAGACCATGTGGACTTAAGAAATCGAAAATCAAATTTAAACAGCTTAAGTTTGTCAAAGTTTCATATAATGTGTGTAATTTCCATTTCTATTTATGTCTTTCTGTCCGGCCGTGTGCTTGCTTTTATTTTTTTCCTGTATCTATTTGTGTCAGCCTGGCTATTCACTGAGTGTTTAAATACATGCATAATTCAATAACTGTTAAATTTAATGTAATGTTCACATTCTGATTTACACATTTAAGTCCAATTCATTAATCTAACATTTAAGCAAAGTCCTGCTAACATGGAACTCTTAATAGTTGGATTTATGTCCATGAGTTAGTGGCTTATAACAGATAAATGTTGTTGGTTCTTCTTGTTTTACTCGTCTGACTTTGTCTTTGCTTTGAAGTGATTTGATTTCATGAGCCCAAGTTCTGCTTTTTTGTGTTTCATTTGCCATTTAATGTGTTTTACATGTCTCTTATCTGTGATAAAGCACTTCTTACCAAAACTCAAAAAGTCTTCAGCATCAGGACTTCCATTCCTCTCTTTACAGTGTCAGGGGTTGGCTGAATTGCCTTGTTCTCCTACTTCCTGAACAGATCTACCAGTGTGACATCCTACCATTATTTCATGGGCCAATGGGCTTAAACTTTCATTGTCAGTGTAAGCCCATTGGTCCATATTGGCTAGTCCTGTGCATAGCAGACAGTTGACTCAATGTTATCATTGACAACATGATTCAGAGCAGCTCTGAACTGAACAACAACCACAGGCCATCAAACATTCAGAACGGACATGGTCAGCGTGGAGAAGGCGGCCCTGCAGGGACAGGAGATCTAATAGAAGATCTTACACTGAGTGAGAATACTGGTAGATCAGGGTATTGTCTGTGAATACTGGAGAGGTTTTTGAAATTTAAGGATTGTGAACTTACTTTAGCAGGTACCAAAAATGGACATATGAACCTAATTTAAGGCTGACTTTTGAGGAGTCCATATTCTGCTTTATGATTTTCACCTGCACCTTAGGGTGCTATATATGTCCTCCCCACATGAACCAGCACTATAGTGCTATATAGCACAGAATAGTACTTCTATGCACAAGACAAAGTCCACAGCATCAGAATTCTGACACTCCCCTGTTTAAAGTACCAGTAACTCCATAGAACAGCCAATTCCCGGCTTCCTGCACCGACCTACCAGTGTGATGTCATACCAAAGTTTCACCTGCAGTATAAGAGCCGTTTACATGACAATGCTGTAACCAGAAACAGAAAGCTTTTTCTGTTGCTTTTCAAATGCTCTTCGCATTCACATGGAGACAATGTGAAAACGATGCTTGTCACAAGGATCCGCGAGAATGACTGAAAATTCTGCAGTGTGCCAGCAGTTGGCAATGTAGGTTTGTACAGAAACAGTGGTGTTTCAACACATGTACGCTTGCTGGTGAAGACAAACTTTTCGAGAGCAACAAATTTTGGAATTTAGGGGTGTGTTATCACCTGTAAAGGGGCCCTTGTAACTCCCGGCTATCACTGGATTCATACCTAGTCAGTGCGAGAATGACCTTCTGAGCATCAGAGATGTGAGACATTGACAGCTCATCTTCACCGTCAGACATAAAACAAGAGTAAACTGCATGAATATTGGAGCTTGAAGATGAATATTGCAGTTTACTTTGTAAATGAGACCTTGCGACAAAGTAAATCCAGCAGAAAATTTACATAAATGATGGTATTTGCTGCTGTTGTCAAAATGCCTTCATTCAACTGTCTCCATCCAACTGCCAATTCAAAATGGACAGCTGCCCGCATTTGGCCCCCGGCCATAGTTTTGACGCCACTGTTCTACAGTCTCTGCACTGGGCTTAAACTGCAGACCAAACAGTGGTTGGTCTTTACACTGGTAGGTCTATTCAGAAGGGCTGAACATTCTTCAAACCTTGCAGTGCAGCTGGATCCACCAGTCTGTCATCAGACAGATCCAGACAAGGAAAATATGCGGTAGTTTAAATATTGTAATGTTAATCTGGCGTGTCAGGTTAAATTTTTATTTTTTTTAGCTCTGATCTAAAAATGCTGCCCCTGGACACTCTTTTGCCACCATTTGCCACATTTGCCACAATGCTTACAGAAAATAATGAGTTGTTTCACATCAACAAAAACTGACCATGTGACTCCTGCTGTCATTACAGTCTCATCGTAAATTCCACGCGCCCCGCCATGGGAACATGGGGTTTCTGCCCCACAAGCGAAGCAAGAAGCACAGAGGCAAGGTACGCACATGGCCTAAAGATGACCCCACCCAACCTGTCCACCTCACCGCCTTCATGGGGTACAAGGCTGGCATGACGCACACGCTGAGGGAGGTGCACCGGGTTGGCCTTAGTACGTATGAATGGATATACCGAAACACACAAGCAAACATAACCAATGAAATCATAGATTCTTACAATGTTTAAGTTGTTAATAAAGTAGTATTTTGTTTTCAGTTGTCATATCTAATCCTACTATTAAGTACTAGTAACATTTTTATCATCAGAACCAAGAGACAAACTCCAGTTTTGTTGGGAAATAAAGTCCCTTAAAAGCTGCAGTTCGATGATGCCCACTTGAGGCACTAAAGCAACAGAAGTCATACACTCTCCATCTTGAAAGGCCTGATTTGGCAGCAGAGCTTTTTCTTGGCAATCATCATGGAGGCTGGATTTTAAAGCATAATGAAACAAAATTGAATATTTGCTCCAACTCATATGTCATGAGTTATTCAGGGATTTTTCAATGGTGTTTGTGCCTCTTAGCCTTTAAGAGTAAGATCAGTACCTATCACCCATACTGCTGCCAGCCATATATGACAACTGAGATAGTTTGGCTTTGTCTGACCGAGGCTGCATGTTTTCTGAACCTGGGTTTGACTAAAAAATACCTGTTGTTCTGCTAAAACATTAGAAATACTGACTGGTGAAGAAACATAAGTAAAGCCTTATTCAACTGTTCATATTGCTGAAACCTTTCTCTGCACATTTCTGGTTTTGATAAAACTGCTGGGGTGGACAAGGATGCTGAGGGGGATTTGACATGGCCCTCGGGCCACCACCTGATGATCACTGGGGTACAGAAAAAACAACAAATTTGAGTTGTTATTCAGTGTAATTGAGTTTTATTTTCAAACTCCTTGAAAAGGCACAAGGAAAAATGGGTCTATATGCTCTTTAGCACTTTATATTTATAATATACAGTATATTAGTCAATAGAAGACAAAGACCATTTGTTCCTGACTAGAAGGTGAATATTGTATATATGAATATAGAAGAATTAAAAACTTTACTCTGGTAAAGGTAAGAAAAGGGGTAGGATCAAATAATACTCCTTTTAAGCATTTTACCCTGCTGCACAAGTAAAATATTGTAGACAGCTTATGTTTTTTTTTTTTTTGGTATATGCATGTATTTTGACCACCCATGTTTTTTTACATGGCCAAAAATACCCAATTTAATTCAATGTGTTTGTCAAGACTGGTTTTACATAAGGAAAACAAAGTCTCTTAAGAAACGTGGTCAAAGTGAAATTTCAAATTATTCTGTCCTAAATTCTTACATAGTTCCATTTCTATGAAATCCCTCTCATACTGACCACTTATTTAAGTTTGTGCTTACAAAGAAGCTTGTGAATATTTTCTCTCTTATCTCCACAGAGCAGTCAAAGCGAGAGGAAGTAGAGGCGGTCACCATCATTGACACCCCTCCAGTTATGGTGGTTGGTGTCGTGGGATACGTCAAGACCGTCCGCGGCCTGCGAGCACTCAAAACCATCTTTGCAGAGCACCTCAGTGATGAGTGCAAACGCAGATTTTACAAAAACTGGTATGTTGGGGTGCCACAATATCTTTCATATGGTATTGATGTCGTGCTGACACGTCCAGCTCTCAGATCCTAATGTGGGATTTTCTGCCTTTTCAGGTACAAGAGCAAGAAGAAGGCCTTCACCAAGTACAGTAAGAAATGGCAGGATGAGACAGGAAAGAAACAGCTGGACAAGGACTTTGCTGCGATGAAGAAGTACTGCTCAGTGATCAGAGTCATTGTGCACTCTCAGGTAAAAACTTCAATAAATGAAAACAAAGTAACCAAATCTACACATCCATAAATATTCCCCTGACGTAATGAGCTGTGTCAGATGCAGCATCCTTCACTTTAATCATATTGACGTCACAATGACTGGATGCTTGTTCTTTGTGTTTGTGAAATATTTCTGGTGGCTTTTTTTTGTTTTACATTAGAGGAAATTATTTTAGAGTTAATCCTTATAAGCCATTTCGGACTCAAGAAGTGGCTTCTGCTTTCTAGAGCTGTGCTCTGATATTTACTGTGGCAGCAGAGATCTGCTCCTGCCATGGAAGCCACCTGAAGAAACACCTGTCCCAGAAGGTGTTTATTTTTCACCTGGGAGTGGTTGTACAGTATATCCCCAAATGACACCATTAGGAGAAATGATAAACAATCTAATTCAGAGCAAGTAACAAAGAAAAAAGAAGGATTTTTCTCATGTTTACAGTTTGTGGACAGGCCAGAGACAGGCTTGCCCATAGAAATGAATGTCCCCTGAATGTCCCACAGGGCCCTTCCCTGACATATATGGCTTTCACACTACAATAACTCCTTTCTGACTGCCAACAGACCCAGGTCTAATCGGCAGCAGATGAGCTGCATGGCTGTTTTTTTTCCTCTGGCTCATTAAGCTGATGTCATCATCTGATGATATTATCAGCAGGGTGAACCACGACCACATTAACAATGGAAAGGAGCATGGAAGACATGGACACAGTTTTCTACACTTTGTGTCTCTTTAAAAATGTACAAAAATTTGGCACTGGTGATACAAAGGTGGTTTGTTGTTGAGATGGCAAAGAGTCACATAAGTTACAGATAGAGGGGGTGCCATGTTATGCTGTGGGCACGCTATGCCGACATCATTGTAAATTAGGTTGACCCAGGTGAGATGTTCCCACTGAAGCAGATCAGAGGCGAGCTGATAAATACCTGTGTCGCTTGCAAGGACAGTGGACCCCGGTCGAAATGCCGGTTGAACCATTTAAAACTGCAGACAGGAGCCGATTGTTACTGGTTTAAACAGGTTTTTTTGGCTAGTCTGAAAGGGGTAACAGTCTGTAATAGAAACTACATAAGATGGGAGCACTGAGCGCCATTTGCCCCTCTGGCGTGGCTGCCATCAACTTTTAGTCTTTCAGTTCATTGTTGGTCTCTTAATTTATTACTTAAATAGGAAATGTAAGTATTCGTGGCAAATATCAAATCAGTTTATTATTGTCTGAATTAGGATGGACTGTTTTAATAATCCCCTTGGACTTCAAATTGAGTGGTGCAAGAATGAGTACAAAAACTCATAAGTGAGTTAGCATTTAGCTCTTCCTGGTTCTCAAGCCTGTAATATCTGAGATGTAGAATACCAGTTTCAGATAAATGTCTAAGGTTCCTGGTAAACACACGATATATAAATATTTATTGAGACATTATAACAGGCATCTAATGTCTGCTTTTGTAAGTGGCTGTGTGTTTAAACTGACGGTTGCTAACTACCTGCTAACAAGGACTACAAAATGGTTTGGGACCCAACAGCAAGCATTTTTGATTGCTTTAAAAAAAATCAATGAGTCATACAATATTGCAACACCAGGTCCATCTTGATAAGGTTGTTTTATTAAGAAGAAATTCTGGAAGAAGAGTGACCAGCAAGATGTTATTTGTTGGAAATACTGTAGTTGCTTTTAAGAACCACTATGTTCGATAGTAGCTTAATAACAGATTTTCAGTCTCTCCAATTATGTTTAAGCTTAAAACACTGTGAAAAGTATGTAACTTTTATAAGATCATCACAAAGATTTATCACAAAAAATGAACATGTTTTTTTTATTTCATACAGAGCTGATTATCAGAAATAATCCAATTCACTTTAAGCAGGCATGCAGTAGAGGAAACCAGAGCAATGCTAACTTCCCTGTTGCCCCCCAAAAATGTCATCCCTGCTCTGCTATATGAGGCTGGATGTCCTTGTTCATAGACACTTACTGTATTTCTGCATAAAAGCAAATAAAATGTTTTTTTAATGATATGTGACCTCAGCTATTATATTTGTCGGATACATTCATCCGAAGGCACATAGATCCTGTAGGGCCACAGAAAGATAAGTTATTATTGCACAAGCTAATATTGGGGATCAATAAAACAACAAATAAATGGATAAATAAATCAGTCTTTGTGATACTGGAACAACATTTAAGTGTCCTGTGCTGTCTGCTGCCACGTGTCCGAGGTTTCCTTCTCTCTTGTTGAACTTCACAGCCCTTTCATTTCTCTGTAACCACCGCATATATCCCTGCATGCCTCAAATACACCCGTGGAAAAGGGCAGAGTTGTTAACTCGCCCACCGACAGCATTGCAATGGAAAGAAAACCTGCCACATGTGAGGCCTCCTGCAGCGCAGAGCCAAACTCCTCGAGGCCCTCACGCTCCATCCGTGGGGCTCTCTGCATGCTGACGTTTCAAATGGCAGGTTAAAAATAATCTGCTGGGCAGAAGCTGGCTGCTCACCCGGGCTTCACCCAGTGAAAACTTGCTTGTTGTAGTAAACAATGTGTAGATCACATAAGGTCACTATCACTGGACTGGTTTGGGTTTCAAAGATACAAAAATATTAAAGCATGCCTCCGAACCTGCTGTGGTGTCTCTCTGGTTTTATCATGATGGGTTTAAGTGTGATGTGTTGAGAAATATTTCTAAAAATAAATGATTGTCTGTTCTATTCCCAGATGCGATTGCTCCCCATAAGACAGAAGAAGGCTCACATCATGGAGGTGCAGCTGAATGGTGGCAGCACCTCAGATAAAGTGGACTGGGCGAAGGAGCGTCTGGAGAAGGCTGTCCCCGTCTCTGCCGTCTTCAGCCAGGACGAGATGATTGATGTTATTGGGGTCACCAAGGGTCATGGCTTCAAAGGTTGTGGAAATTATATTTTCCTGTAACTTAAATGTATCAGGATATTTGCCATATGGTGGTGCAATATGAGGGGCCACTTATAAGCTTTAAAGTGCATTTCAAACATATGTTTTCAACATTTAGTTAATTTTACTCACATTTAGCAATTTTTTTTCCACACATAAGAGAAATTAAACAAATAAACATGGTTATTTATGATATACAGTAAGATATAAAATATGAAGATAAGGGTTATTTCTAGTTGTTAGATTTAAGCTAAGTGGTGTATACAAATCTAAAGGTTATGAAAGAATAAACTCTAAAAATGAAACCTACATGTAAATGTTTATTTATAAATAAATTTAACATTAAGAATAAGATACAACTATATATTAAATGATATATTTTATTATGTATTTTTATTATATTTTGTATAATTATTATATTATTTTATGTAACATATAGTTTTAGATAAGTTATAATATTAATAATAAATGTAAACATTTAGATTGCAATAGTACATTCATATATAAAAATATAACATTTAGATATATGTGTAACAGTTAGATTTATATTTCACATTTAAATATAGCCCTTCATACATCGTGCAGGGATGTTGTGTTGTAGGCCAGCCTGGCAGTCAGCGTGGTGCTGGTCCCACTGGTAGAAAACTCTGGTTTTTTAATGAGCTTGGGTTTTTTGTTGTTGATAATAAGGTCTGTGATGAATGAAACTTTAATCATTGACTGTTGAATATTTAAAAACTGCTGTCCTTAACTCTTCTGTCTGAATTTTTGTTCTGATAGGTGTGACAAGTCGCTGGCACACAAAGAAGCTCCCAAGGAAGACCCACAAAGGTCTGAGGAAGGTGGCGTGTATCGGGGCCTGGCACCCGGCCCGTGTTGGGTACACTATAGCCCGTGCTGGACAGAAGGGCTACAACCACCGCACTGAGATCAACAAGAAGGTGAGACGACCATGCAACCTTTGACCCTCAGCCTTAAAGTGTAACAGGTCTTCATAAATGAAAATCACAAGCCATTTAATAATGACATGAATATTTTGTCCTCAGATTTACCGAATCGGTAAAGGTGTGCACATCCAGGATGGAAAGGTGATACGGAACAACGCCTCCACAAACTACGACACCAGCCAGAAGAGCATCACACCCATGGTACTCTTGTTAAACTGACACAAGTTTGTGAGGCTCTTAGCAGAGTAAATGCTTTGACTGCTTCAAAATTATATTAATTATTGTATTAATACATCTCCAAACATCTTTGGAGTAAAGGATTAAAATTAGTCTACGTGATCTTGACCTTTTACCTCAAAAATCCAAATATTTTATCCCTAAGTCAGAGTGAAATTTGATGTAAATCTCCTGAGGTTCCCAGCCTTGATCCTCAGAGCTCCTCCTAGATGTACCTAAAATTTTATTTTAGGCTCCTGTGCAAATTAACGCTGATTTTAACTGTTTTTGTGAGTAAAACTAAGAAAAAAATAGACTTGCATACAAATTCTTAACACCTTTTAAAGAAGTATACCCTTGGCAGTTAGTCATTTTTTTATGTTAAATAAAGACCAAACTGTCTCAACCTAAAAGCACTGATCAACCAATTAGGGAAGACTGAGGGAGCCTTATAGTGACAGGAGCCCTAACAGAGCATCACAGACAGAGAGAGAATAAAGGTGGATCAGGAATACTCTGTATTTGAAAACAAGTTTTTTTGAGCATTAGTGATTGTGAACATACACTAAAAGTCATTGGATTTGAGTATATATAGCAGAAATAAGGCAGAATATTGAAAGAAAATCCATTAAATAATTCTTAAGTCAATATCCTCTTAAGGACAATGATGACAACAAGGCTCTATGACTACTAACATCAAAAATCTGTTCACTTCATCCTAAGTAAGAGTGAAACTTGTGCCAAGCTTGAAGAAAATCCCACAAAGTCTTCTTGTATATTAAATCCCTCACTAAGGCCAAAGATTATAAATATTGCACTTTGTAGTTTCTGTGATAAGTAGACTTTAATCAGTCTGGTAAGAACAGGCCATAATGACGTAGTTCCTAATAAAATCCTTCTCATAAAGCTTTGCTGGTAAGAGGAATGTCTCTTAAATATAAGCTTGACAATCAGCTGGATTCTCCAAAACTGACCAGGCTTATCTGAACCCTTAAAGGACAAAGAGGCAGGAGCTATGAGCTAGTACTTTTCCTCGAAGGAGTATTTGACTGCAAATCTCTGATTGGCCCATTTTTAATAGGAAAGACAAAACATTGGTCCAAACACCTGGACATATTTCTTCAATAGTTAAGTCCTTCACAGTCACTGTTAATGAGTTGTTGCCCTCATGGTGTGAAATATATCCTATGGGTTTGTAAAACAGTCCATTTGGTGCATCAGATCAATGAAATAACTAATCACTCAATTCGAAATAGTATCAGTGCATCATTAAGAATTCAGAAGTCTCTCTTAAATCTTCTTTTCCTTGTTCCCATGTCTCTTCAGGGAGGCTTCCCCCACTATGGTGAAGTCAGTAATGACTTTGTGATGGTGAAAGGCTGCGTGGTCGGAGTGAAGAAACGTGTTCTCACCCTCAGAAAGGTGGGATGCATGATTCAGATATAATGGGATGTTGGTAGTTCAGGAGTAGAGGTCTCTAACAAACAGCTGCTGTAATTGTCTATAATACCCCCCTCTGTGTATTTCTCCCTCCAGTCTCTGCTTGTGCACACATCACGGAAGTCGAAGGAGACCATCGAGCTCAAATTCATCGACACAACTTCCAAATTTGGTCACGGCCGCTTCCAGACTGCCCAGGAGAAGAGGGCATTCATGGTGAGTGAGAGGGAACTCTGGTGCCCCCTTAAATCTGATTAAAGGAGACCCTCTGAGTCCTCCTGCACTGCTACATCTCTGACCTCTGCTTTACCTGCAGGGCCCGCTGAAGAAGGACGCCAACAAACCACCACTGGAGCCGCTGACCGAAGAGCCCTGAAAATGAGTTTGTTACAGATAATAAAACTGGGTGCAAACACGTCCTGTGTTGTTTCTGTCCCAACTTTATCAGGATTTACAGTTTTTCTGTAATAGAACTGCATCAGAACTAACTGCCTGTTTGATAACTGCAAGATTCATTCAGATACTTGAAAGTTTGACCGGCAAATACATCTCCAAAGTCTGAATTCACCCCTTAAAAAGCATTTCAGTTCCTGCAAAATATATCTCCCTGCTTAAAATAACCCCCTGATTTTCCTTTGACAAATTAAGTCACCTGCAGCAGCTTTTCAATTAGAGACCCTCTTTTGAATGTTTTAATTTTCTGAAAAATAAACCTAATATATATTTTTTAAATGTTTGTTTTTGTGCATTTTGTGCCTAGAGAGACAGTGGATAGGTTTGTGAAAGGGGGAGAAGACACTTTGCAAATTGGTCATAGGCTGGATTCGACCCTGTACCTGCAGAAGCAAGTACATGGGGTGCCTGGTTGGTAACCACTCCGCCAAACCAGCACCCCAACAAACCACCTAATATTAATAAAAATAATAAACTACTTTACCTTCTGCACATTTTTTCAGTTAGACTAATTTAAAATAACACTAACAAAAAGGAACAACTATTCAATCAACATAGTTCTAATAGGCTACAGAAAATAAATTTACATTCTTCAAATTTTATCACCTGCTATAAAATATTTGAATTCTTCCAAAATGACTCTCCACAACATCATTCACCATCAATATATCTAACTCCTGGTAAAATGTTTCAGCTTCTTTAAATCAACCTTCTGAAAAAATATGTTGCCTTCTGTGAAATGAATAATTTCCAGTACAATAATTTGGCTGTAGCAACATAGCATAACATCTCTACATTGTGCAATACTTTCTGACAAATATTCCAACTTTTGCTTAATAAATTGCCTGCAGAGAAATAAACATTACTAAACATTTTTGCCTCCTAAAAAACATCTAAATGCAGAAAATTTTCATTTTGAAACTGAACTTACCTTTTGCAAATACTGACCCTTTGAAAATTATTTCACCCTCTGCTGTGAGGAAAACAATACTGGTCACTAATGGAGGGTGGAAAAGTGCAGTCACAGGTTTGGCCTGCTGATTGGTCTCAGGTGTGACGAGTTTATATAAAATCACAGCATTAAGAGATTTGTACAGTCTGAGCAGCCCTTGTTTATTTGTAAAGTTAATTTATCCCAAAATCTGAAGAGTAAATTCACATTTTCCAAAATAAAATTCCCATTTCTTTTTAACCATCCTAGAAATAAATTTCCCACTCTGAAAATTAATACCTTTAAAATAAAACAAGTTATCCTTTCAAAAAGAAAACGGCCTCACAATCAAAACTTGTTAGAGGGTATTTTGTTATGTTTGTTGTTTGTGGTAAAGGAAATTTTACATTGCACAAAGTTATTTATTATGCAAAGTCATTTGCTTTGCACAGGCTGAATTTCCATGAAGTTTTTTATACTGCAGAGATTTCAGTATTTGAAATACAAATTTTAGGGCACTTTTCTGCCTTGATTGACCGAAGAGAAACTGAAAATGAAGTTTAAAAGAAGGCGAGAGAACGTGGTCAGCACATAAGAAGCGAGCCATTGGTGGGAATATTCACAACCTCAACAAACTTGGCTGCCAGCTCCCCAGAATGAGAAACATTTGGCAGTGGCTGAAATGTTTAAAGAACAGTGATTTTTTGTGGAGGGTAAATTAAATTGTAGTTTGTAGTAAAATGTTTTGCAGAAGTTGGAATTTTTTTGTATGTATTTTAAGTATGTATTTTTCCTTATAGTGCAGGATCAAGACTAATATAGAGTGCAACTTTTTCATATTAAACCAAAATCTGAGATGGAAGTCTTTGCACAGGTTTTTATTGACTGATAAATCCATGCACAATTATAACTGATCAGATGAAAATGTTGATGTTATGTTCAGTGTCCAGTTCATCTAAGCTCACATCTACAACAGGATCTTATAAAAATGGATGGTTGCATTTTTTCAGTAAAGAAATCTCAAATATGTCTTCATGTGACACATGAGGAAAGTAAACCAGTTTCTCAGTCTTGTTCCTTTTGTCAAAGTCAGAATCTTCAGTTCCCTTTAGGAAAAAGAAAGTTAATAAGTTGGACAGTTTGGGTGCAGTTCAATCATCACCACAGTAGGGGGCGCTGTAGCTTCACTCTCACAGTCCTGAAGTCCCAGCTGAACCACAATCAGGACTACTTCATCCTGAGCTCAGAGCCACACTCAGCTGCAGCCTCCAAATCCATCAGAGATTGAGGCGATTGCTTCTCAACACTGGTTTTTCTCCCAAAAGCTCCTTCTGCAGTCACTCAGACAGATAATCCTGGGACTCCACGGACGACTGGTGGGACGAGGAGTGGATGGAAGACTGGTGGGAGGCAGGCGGGTTGTCCAGGCCAGAGCTCATCAGAGGCAGATATAGATCGTCCATGTTTGGCATGACTAAAACTTTCTGTAAGAGGGTGTGAAGCAAGAAAATGCCCATCATAATGCAATTTAATCTAAGAAATAAAACATGAGCAGAAGAGCATGGAGAGCATGATCTCACAAATGTTACATTTGCCACTTTAAGGGCTTTTAATGTTCAGCACAGTGGCTCTAAACTGGCGAACTGGGACCCAAAGTGGGTCACGTATGTCTGGGAAAACCAAAAAACTGTGCAGACAGCCTTGGGCAGAGGTTTATTCTTTTTGGATTTAAGTCTGTTTGGCTGTAAAATGCTGAGTCAGGAGTTTTGACCCTTCTTATGCTGTATATTAGCTACTTCAAGGGCATTGCAGTCTTGCTGTTGGACTCACCTGAAATTCACACTGCAGTTTCTTCTCAATCCACTCGGTGACATGTGTAAAGGTGACCTCCCTCTCCCCGAGCGTGGGACGAACATGGAGGTCTAACCTGGGAGGGACCCGAAAACTGTACCTGCAGAAGGAGAATGAGGAAGAGACCGTTAGGAAATAAAGAACTTGAAATTTGTGCTAATTGAAAGTCAAATACAGTGTTGCTGTACCAAATCCTGTCAGTAGGGGGAGGCGGGATGTTGACAGCCAAAGTCCCAGAGAGCTCCAGGACCTCCACGCTGAGCATCAGAGGCATGTTGGACACCTCAGCGATCTTCTTCTTGATGTACTCGTTCTCTGTGGCTTTCTGGAAGTACTTGGATTTCGCTATTTTGTCCACAAATCTTAAAATCTTCCTTCCTGTGCTGCCACCTGTGTGCCTGAAGAGGACAAAGATAAAAATGCAGTGAGTTGCTCCATGCGTTCTGACATAACAGAGTAATAACCAGATCCAAAGGGAGGGCTGCACCACGTCTTGTGGTGATAAACTTTTGCAAATGACAGAAAAGATTTTGTCTTGACCACAGGCCTTGATAGAGTGAAATGTATGGTAACTGCACACAAACTGCTCTTGCAGTTGACACCTTTTTTGTATTAAGACCTTTAAAATGCATATTTTTGTGTAATATGTAACCTTTAAAGACACTCAGACTGCGTGTGGAATCTATTCATCATTCTTCCACTTGGCCGCATTTCAGTTAATTAAAGTAAATAAAATGAGTCAACAAAATTAACACTGCTATGATGAGTTAACCTGACAAGCCAGATGGACAGCTCAATATATCTGCCAGAGAAATATTTCACTAGTCCATCTGGGTAGGAGCCCTCTGAATTTGTTTTCAGGGGCAGAACATTAAAAAAAAACACAAGCTTGCGATTGGACAATCGTTTGGCTCGTCACATTCATCACAGACCAACCCGCATCAAGCAGGGTTGCCTCCTATAATGTAGCATACATAGCGGCTAATGGCTAACGACAGTTAACAACAGTTCATGGGTGTTAGCCATAGCAGCTAACTTAGTCGCTAAGAGCAAACAACAGTTAATGACTGTCAGCTTTTAGCCGCTAACTTACCTGCTAACAGCTAAAGGCCTTTTACTATCGTCTTGTACCACACAGATGATTCATTTAACACTTATATGCGACATGAACCTTGTCAAAGACAATCCCTACAAGTGAACTTCTGAGGAGGGCAGATTTCACCAAGTTTCACTGGGCAGCCATGAGGACAATAGGCTAATCAGCATGTCCGTTCTCAACTTCCCGTTCTCAACTTCCGGTTTTCATCACGTCCGCATTCTGCAGCTCCTGCCTCTTTTCCCTGATTGGGCCGTTAAGAATTCAGCCAAGTGAATTTGTGGACAACGGATGCTGGCAAGATGGACCTGCAGGATTTCAGAATCAGGCAGGTCTGTCTGCTTTGCAATGCTAATGAGCGTTGGGAGCATCTGTGAGGGGCCTTTGTTATTGTGGCATTTGGATTATCACTTGCTAAAGCTTGCATGTACAGCACCTGGGTCTGTTGAAGGTAGTAAGAATGTGGCAATTATGGGAAAAATGGCAATTTTCCTAAGCTATCAGTGGTGAACTGAGTTTAAAGTTAGGGGTCTCTTGCCTTGGCGCTTTTCAATTCTTTTCTTTCTTTTCTCTTTTTGAAATTTCTCTTCTGGGATTAATAAAGTATTTTTCATTTCTTTTCATTTGGGCACAAGTATCCTGCTTATGGCTGAGTTCTTGTGTCCATGTTGGTTTACCCTTCAGCTGTCACCGCTGTGCTCTTTTCTCCTAAAAACCCCGGGGATTCCGGCACTGGGACCTCCTCTTCATCAGATGAACCCGCACTAGACGACTCTTCATCGCTATCAGCCAGAATACACAGCCTGGGCTTCAAGCTGGAGAAACAAACATGAGTTACAACCAAATGTAAAAAGAAACTCATCTCTGTGAATGTTAAGAACATGAAACAGAGAGAGCTCTGACCCGACTTGCTGCGTCTCTGGTAGACTGTGAGCTTCGTCCTCGATATCTTTACCCAGCTTACACAGATTCATTTTAGTCTCCAGGGTCATCTGGAGGCAGCCTGTGTACACCACCTCCAGCTCCAGCCACAGTCCTGGACATCAAGAGGAAGAGGATAAAAACTGGCAAGACTTCAGATTTCTTTATTCATTTTTATCCAAATCTAGACTCTAGTCAAAGCATAAGACATCTGCCATTCTAAATTGTTTCAGAAAACTCAAGTGACAAACGCAGAAAAGCTCCGGCTTGTCGCTGTCAGTTAAGTCAAGTCAAGAGGATTTCTAATCCCTCAGGGGCGAGACAATGGAAAGCTTTTAGAGTGAGCTCACAAACTCTTAAATGAAACAAATGGGATCATGGGCTGAGCTGAAAACGGCAGAGAGAGACGAACTCAGTAACACAGTCATGTAAACCTCATGAGCAGTCTTCACCGCACATGTAAGAAAAATAAAGACCAAAACCAAGGCGAGAACTTGAAGTGGTGTCACATCGCGGTGTCGCAACATGTGCAGTCAACTGCAGCCAAAAATATCTCTGCAAAATGTCACAGAGATCCACGCAGCTGACAGATGTTCAGCAGAGTAGTCAGATTACTGCATTTTGCCGCGGTGTTTAATTTCTGCTAGCAACTATTAACAACTGTATTTTTTTATTTACTTGGATCCCCATTAACTACTACCAAAGCAGCAGCTACTCCCTCTGGGGTCCACAAATTAAAAAACAATCCACACAATACATCAGTGAAAATCTAAATGCTATGAAACTGACACAGAAAATAAAAGGCAGTTGAAACAGAAACCAGCTGACGGTCATAGAGATGCCCAAAGATTAGGGTATATATACATCAATTAATAAACTATAGTTTCAAATAATTCTATAAATGAAAGATTCCACCTAATACAGTTTAAATGTTTCTTAAAGATAATTACAAAATTCTGCATGTCACTTTAAGTTATACAATGGTCAGACTGCATTTCAACTCAAATATCTGAATGTGTTTCACTTTTAGCTTGATATTTCTTTTTATATTACATCCTCAAGGAGGTTATGTTTTCGCTGACGCATGTTTTTGAAAAAAAAAATATTTAAAGGAGACATATCATGCTTGTTTGTCCTTTTCACTGTGCCAGACTAGGATGCCTGTAAAGCATTTCTGCCCTCAGTACAAGTCATTTAGTTCCTTCATTGCCCCACAATAGCGTTCTCAAAATCCTCATTTTAGGCCATTATCAAGCTCTCGTTGAAACACGAGGATCTCAGGATGACCTACAGTTACCTCGCTACGTCACAGCCCTTTGTGCTCTGATTGGTCAGTTCTATCGGGGGCTGAGCCAGCCTGTCCTTCTTCTTCTACTGTATTTTCCGGCAGGCTCAAAGCAGCGACCGCGTATTGAGTCCCCCTACAGGCCAGAGCTTGTAATGAGTGAGTGTGAGCTAGGGATCTATATACTGCTGCTGGTGGATGTGTTCCTCGGTGACGGTTTTGTGGCTAACAGACATCACAGAGGAGGAAGTGTTTTATCATATTACTCCAATAAAAGGAAATGTACCTCGTGTCGTCACGGCAATATAAATCTTGCGGACATCTCGCAATGACCTATTTTCAGAGGCATCAAATCTCGTTCTAGGATATCAGAAAAAATACAATATCTAATTTTTTGAAAATTAAGGGGGTGTAAGGTCTTGTTTTCAAATTTATCATATTATATGTAAGTATTAAATCATTCATCAGCATGATATGTCTCCTTTAATGTTTATTTGACAGGGACGATACATACAACATTGCCACAATGGGAAAATGTGAACGTATATAAGACGTGTAGCTTCAGCTAATTTGCAGTCTTCGTCCCTGGTCAGGATTTACAGTACAATAAATTATACAGAATACAGATAAAATTTTACAAATAGAGTAATACAGTGAATACCGTCAATAAGTACCATGAATAAATAGACACAGGTGTAGTAAATTAGAGCTAAAACACAAGTTACATTTAACATCAAAGATTATTAAAATAGTATAGTGGTAATTACTTGTGAGAAATTAATGTTCACATTTCTGCTGCTGTTTAAGCCACTGTTTAACTTTTGCACTGAACTTTTTAAGTTCTGTTTGAGATTTAATTTCAGATGGTAAGAAATTCCATAGGTGTATGCCTTGCACTAAGAGGGATGACTGCCCAAATGTTGTCCTGCACCTTTGGATTTTACAGTTTTGTTTTGTTATGTTCCTTGTTATTGTCCTACAGCTGTCTGTCTTTGTAAAGTTCTGAGACATCACTTGTGGAGCCAGTCCATTTAAGCACTTGAAAACAACTTTCAGAAAAGATAATTTTATAAAGTTGGAAAAGGTCAACAAATTGTATTTCTCAATGGCAAGATTATGCAAAAACTACTGGACGGATTCTGTTGAAATTTTCTGGAGATGCTGGTAATGGCTCAACTTAGAATTGATAACATTTTGGTGGTAATCCAGGTAAATGGAGTGAATCCTGCGAGCTACTTCAGGCAGACAACTCGAGCTGCTCTGCTATGCACATGTCACACTTCTCTAATCCATCCTCCAATCACACTCTCCACCTCTCAATTTGGCGGTATATTTAAACTTGGAATTTACCCATCTCTCCCTCTGCCCAGCAACATCTATGCTGCCAGACACTGATTTTGCTGCATGTTCTTTCACCCCCACCACCACCCCAGCATCCACCTGCCGACTCCAGGGGTGTTCATATGTTTTGTTCATCACTCCTCCATGCCTTCATGTAAACCTTTCTGCAGGGAGTGATGAGACTGGAGCCTGGGCGCCAAACCTACAACCTGTATTTGCAGCTACAATAAAACAATTAAACGTGAGTTGACTGACTGAACTGCCATTAGTGAACGTGTTTGCTCAACAACTGTCTTATAATAACTTATAATTGATATCAACATGATTCTGAGTGCTAGGTGTAGGGTTTCAGGGCCTATGAATCTTATTATGAGGGTTACTTTTAGGAGTGAAACGAAATAAAAAATTGACGAAATAAAATTCAAAGACGCACAAAATAAAAGCACAAAAAAAAACGCGAAGGGGCGCGCGCACGACTGGTGATGTTTACCCTTCTCGCCTACCGTAGCAAAACACTCGCTTCAATATGGAGGAAGACGCAGTCGAGGAATTAGCTGATGCTCCTTCGTCCAATAAATCGGTTGTGTGGACCTATTTTGGCCTCCCATGTAAAAGACGAGAGAAAGGTGAGAAGACACGGGCAAAACAACAACCGTGTGCAAAATATGCCGCTACAGTTCGCCGTATACTGCGGCGAGTACAACTACCAACTACTTTGAACTGGAGACAGGCAGCAGCTGTATGTTTGTGTAAGTCTGCATAAAAAACAATATTTGATTTTTGCATCTACTGCTCAGTTGACAGAATTTGATCATACTTGAAGATCAGAAGTATATGCACTGTTATAGGCTAAATATTATAGTGCACAGTTCAGACTTTTATAGGTCTAAACTGCAGCTCTGAGGACTGCTATTTGTTTTCCTTTTCATGCAAGAATGTAGTTATCCTGATTGTTACAACAACAAAGCACTTTTTATAGAGATTTTTTGTTTGTATTTGCACTGTAGTCTAAATAAAGGGAAAAACTACAATTTTGTTTTTTCAAAGAACATTTATTTTGTACTGATGCAGCAATAGTTTTACATGTCTGCATTAGGAAGAAAAAGAAAATGAGATTTTTGCACAACTTCCTACTGTTGGAGATTTTCTATAATCTTCATTTTGTATCGTGAGTATTTCGTATCGTGAGCCCTGTTTCGTACTTCATATCCTTTCGTGAGTTGACCATTTTGTTACACCCCTAGTTACTTTATCATGGAAATGTTGCTTATAGATGTAACAGCAATATGTGAGCTATCTTGGTGGAGGTTTGTGCTCTCTGAGTGCTTTGTATTCATGATTTTGAATGATCAACATCAAGATCAGGGCATTATTGGACACTTTGAAGTGCTTTATCTGAAAGCACATGGCACTCAAAATTTAGGGTGAATTGCTTTTTTTCCTCTAGACAGCACACTTACTTGTTTAGAGCTGCACACCTTCTCTCTCTCTCTCTTTCCCAGCAGCTTTAAGATTAAAATCTAATGATTTAAAATGTTTTCTTCTATAAAATCAGCACTGTTTGGTACTAAAGAATGTAGAAATAACAGATACTCACAAAGGAAGCAAGCAAGCAGTCTTAGCTCTGAATGTCTTGTTGTGATTTTGTGATTTGGTTTCATTGATTTGACTGTACTGACTGAAAAACTTTTGATGACTGATTTGTAATGATGAAAGGCATAACTAAATAATATCTTATGCCAGGTGCTTAAAGCCCTAAACAATGGTTAACCATTTGATGAAGATGTTTACCCTCAAGGGAAAACTGAAGAGAGGCCATGTTGGAAAGACTGGGGAAATATGGCTGACATAAAAAATAGGGTAAGGACATTAGCAATCTCAAAGAAATGTACCTCAAGTAAAGCCTCTCCCTCCAGCAGACCACGTATATTCAAGACAACTGCTGTTTATTTGTGTTAATGTTTATGTACTCGACTAATACTGAATGCTGAGGTTTGGTTTCGTTATTTTCTTTTATTGTACATAGCCTTTTTAAGCCTTTTTAAATGTTTTTTTTACAGTGTTCCGCACAACATAACAGTGTGAAAACTAGAAAAGCACAATGAGAGCGCAGACGTAGCAGACCACGCAGACCACGCAGACCACGCACACCAAGCAGACCAAGCAGCTCAGTTATGACAGAGGTTTTTCGGCTATGAGTGGACGGCCTCGCTCATGTCTGTCCATGTGGAGAACCCCTGGAATGCCATTGCAAAGGAAGCTGGGAAATGTCCAGACATAGGCTTGAAAAACGGTGACATCAGTTTGCAAATAAACTACAATTCCCTTGATGACATAAGGGGGCAAAACCCTCAGAGCAGTTGAGGAGATATGAATCGGATTTGCCATTATAAACTTAAATGTTTTTTGTTACATCAATCTGGAGTGGATCAGCACTAAAATATAATGGCTTCTTCCTTGGACCAAACCACACCTCTAGTTAAGTTTTCATGTAAATCCATCCAGTAGTTTTTGCGTTATCTTGCTAACAGACAAACAGACAGACCCTGGTGAAAACATAACCTCTTTGGCAGAGGTAGAAACAAACACAACATTAAAAGCCACTAAATGAAATATTGAATACCGCAATATTGGAGCAAATGGCACCAAAGAAGTATCAAAATGTGACAAATCTGAGTGTGTACAGGTAAGTAATAAAACACAGATATGCAAACCTCTTCGGTCCAGAGTTGGTTTGGAGGTGCTGAGGACTTGAGGTAAACACGTGCCCATGTCCAGGTCAGCCAGGGTCAGCTCATTCATGAAGTATGGCAACTACAATGAGACAAACAACAACTTAAATTGATAAAAATGTTGTGTTTATCTGCAAGATAAAAAAGGACCAAGTATGGAAAGTTCTACCATTACACAAAAGAGGCAATGGCCCAGAACCTTGAGCTGCAGGGGCATAAAGATATTCATAGATGAACATCAAATATGAGCAAAACATCTAAAAACTATTGAAGTGCTTCGAGAGTAGAAAGCTCTGCAAAAGCCAGCTATTAAAGAAAGTGCTACTGAAGCTATTAGCATCTAGGCTAATCTCTGTGCGAGCAGTCACTTCCGTTGACTCGCTCTTAGCTCCAACCTCTTCTTGCTCTGAAAGACGCTGATTGGGCCATCCCGCTTTGGGCCGCTCCAGTAATCCAGTAACAAGAAGGAGAGAAGCACAGCTCACCCACCACTAGTTAGCTTAGCTCAAACACTAGGAAACAGCAGGTAGTGTTAGCTAGCCTCTGCCTACAGTCATCAAATAAATTCTTTAGCAACTCTAAACAGTCTTGTGTGTGCTTGTTGGAACTTTTATCTTATGTTATCTTTTGCTATTATCATACTATCCTCTTCTACTCCTAAACAAAGGCCTTGTTTTTTGACCTACTTCTGCCGTGATGTGACATTCATGACGAGTCGAGTCTTTTGAAAAGCTTTTCTTAAGTAAACGTTGAGAAACAATTTGCAGTTGTGAGAGAGACGTTCATTTGCATGCCATTCTTAAATTTGCAGGCAATTTGCATACCATTATGGATTGCAAATGCACAACTTCAAATATGTTTCCATGTTTAATTTTAAAGAGCTGTTCAAAAGGCTTGGCTCGTTTGTGAATATCAAACTCTATTGCAAACCACCTCAGAAGAAGATCAACAACACAAAGCCTCTGTTTATGAATAGAATAAGATAATACGATATCTGTAAAAGATACCTTAACATTAAGGGATGTAAAGGAGCCACAACAAACACAAAGGACTGTTTAGAGTTGCTAAAGAGTGGATCTGATGACTGAAGGCAGATGCGAGGCAAGACACGAAAACAACAACAAAAATGTTGGCTTGTTCTTTCAACAGCTGAAATATATTTGAAAAGAACAAGTATCAGTCCAAAGATTTTGAGATAGTTAAAAGTATGTACAGTGTATATGCTTAAAAATATGAAGTGAAGAAAGTTTTTTTTATTTGTATTCTTAGAGACTTTAAAAATCTCAAAGATATGCTAACATATTTTTGTAATTCAAATGTTGCTTTCTCTACCTTTGACAAAAAAAGGTGTTGAGTTTGTAAGCCTTTGCCTGAGACACTGAGATATTAGACTCATTCCATCATCCAAGTTTTATTCATCAATAGGCTTATCACCTTAGACAAATAAAAAGTATGTGTGAATCTGAAGGACAGAGAAGCAGGATAGTAGAGTCCAAATGAGGGAGCCTGTCAAAGAGAAAGTAGGATGTGAGTAATGAGATGCTGTAGTGCCATCAGTGCTGCTCCCCCACCTCAGCCACCCAGAGGGAGAGAGAAAGAGTGCATTATCAGCAGACTCTCAAACACACTCACGGTAAACAGAGCTGCGCTGCTGATGCGTCTAACGTCCCGTCTTCTGACCTTGTGCTGATGTTCTCGTCC
This sequence comes from Scarus forsteni, assembly GCA_036419115.1. Lineage (NCBI taxonomy): Eukaryota > Metazoa > Chordata > Actinopteri > Labriformes > Labridae > Scarus > Scarus forsteni. The sequence continues at coordinate 10,293,338 of JAZDUH010000342.1, forward strand.
TGTCATTCAGTGACGGTTTGTGGAGATGTGACCTACAGTACGCTCACTGCAGCAGAGCAGCGTCATTACTCAGTCTGACAGTTATGATGATGCTAATGATCGTGTGGAAATGAAAGATGGAGGTGGAAATCTCATCTTAGTTACAACAAAACTAAAGAGATTGATTTTGACCCAAGGGGGGTATGAAAACAGGACTCTGTAGTTATCTGCTGCAGAGTTATAGAGCAGGTTGCCTCCCACAGATGTCTAAGTATTGTCATGGACAATTTTTTAAAATGGTCTGATCATGTTGACTTTCTCTGCAGCAAATCACCTCAAAGACTGTATTTCCTTTGCAGGCTAAGACTGGTGTCAGGCATGAAATCAACATGACTTCATATCTGACTGGCAGCCTGGTTCACCACACTCTCCATCCAGAGTAAACCGAAAATCTATAAACTGATGAAATATACAATGAATGTGATAAGTCAAAAGGACCAGCCTTCCAGGCACATACAATTGTTAATGATCCTTCTCATATTCTTTCTCTAGAATATGAACTTCTACCATCTGGTAGACATGCAGGGCAAACAAACACAAAACAAACAGCGGTAAACTCTTTTCTCCCAACATCCATATCTCTTCTCAACAAACAGTTGGAGTAATTCTCTTCATGCAATTGTTATAGAATATTTGATATATTTTGCAACAATTTTACTCCACCAGTCCCCTACCTGTATGTTATCCTGCTTTTACCTATTGTTTTATTATTCTTATTGCTATTTAACCATTTCAACTTGTTTTTACTTACTTTAACAAGCACTGCACTTTAATTTTCTTGTGCAATAACTACTGACCATGCTTGCATCTGATCTCTTGCTTATGCAACTTTTTATGTTGTCAAAAGGTTTTTGTGTATAGCCAGTAGCACTATCTATCTATCTATCTATCTATCTATCTATCTATCTATCTATCTATCTATCTATCTATCTATCTATCTATCTATCTATCTATCTATCTATCTATCTATCTATCTATCTAGTAGGTTTGTTGTTTTCAGCCCTATGTTCACACTCATAATCCATAAGTGTTTTTGTTGGTGAACCCCTCCCTTGACATTTTATCTGTGTGGATCTGTAGAAAACATTTAGCCACACTCGCTCGGGGATGCAGATTCTTAAGGCATAATGATGGGGTGTTGTGACAAGAGTGCAACTGACCAGGAAACAACAAACTAAACAAACCAAATAACAGAATCTATAAAGTCTTTTGCAATGTCTCCATCCATCCACACCCAAAAAGTCCTTGTGTAGTTATATAAAGGACCGACAAATTAGCAGAATAGGGCTTCAATTCATGGCTAATCTTGTCCAGTAAACCCCCCTCCTTATTCTGCCTCACCTTGATCTTACTGAGTTTCTTCTGGATCTTGTGGGCCACCTGATCCGTCCAGTACTTCTCTCGTAGAAAGTCCCAGAAGATCCGTCCCACCAGAGAGTTCACCCAGGTGGGCTGGCCCTCTGCAGAGCACCCTTCAGTCCCTGAACCTGCACTGGGATCATCCTCAGCTTGACTCCCAGATCCAAGATCATCGAACTGAAGTAGTAAACAGAAAGCATGTTATTTTTATTACACAGATATTATATAGGCAAAATTTGTCGTTAAAGTAAGTCTGGGGCAGTAAAAACACAGAAATATGACCTTATTTCAATACACTGCAGATGTGCCACAGTCACTTTCTATAAATATCTTTCCCTGCAGGTGATATTTCAGATTTCTGCTCAGTGACATTTGGTAAAGTGAGCATGGAGGAGTTTCACTGAGCCAGCACTCTGTGGGCTGGCCAGAGCCCACAGCAGAACAATGAAAAAGGATCTGATATCGACCAGCTCGGATCAATGGGAGTCACGTAGAGTATTAGCACAGCAGGCTGAGGATAAATAGAGCAGAAATAAAGCTTCTGCATCCAATCAAAATGAAGAAAGGTGCTGAAAAAGTCCATTACTGGGCCAAAAAGCTTAACTGATAGCTTTGAGTCATGTGGCCAAGAGGGAATAGCCTGGCAGGCCAGATAGATTGTTCAGTATATACTATACAGCATATATTTCACCAATTAATTGAGGCAACAGTCCATAGAAAGTGACTGGGGAGGGAAGAACCTTTCAAAAACACATCTGCAAGGTGATTTGATCACATTAATTCCCAAACAATTAGATGTTGAAGTAGGTGAGGCCTACTGCCTCTGTCTGAAGTATAAAAATGTGAGCCAAATAGTAAGTTATCACTCTCCAGAACCTAACTAATAATATTTTCCATCATAAATTGCTTTCAGTGTTGTTATTTTTCTCTTCATTTGTTGAGAATATGTTATCCACATCAGATAAAGCTGCCAGTGAAGCAGAAAGCATCGATGCTAATCTCTGTATGAGCAGCCTTTGTTTACAGACTTACAGTATTCACACTTCTTTCTCTTCTTCCTAAATAGACACTGATTCCTTACTGCCTCTGCAGACTGAGCTCAGTTGTTCCAGCTTTGAGGTTTGCAAGATTATACTTCATTTTCCCCCTTGTTACTTTGTGTGAAATTGTAGCACTTTGTATCTGATGGTTGGTATTTTTGCTTTTGTGGTTCAATATTTACCTTAGATTCCCTCCTGGGTGTGGTTTACATGAGCCACTTGTAGGCTTCTACAACTCCCACACAAATGCTTTTTCAAATATGTTTTTGTGTTTCTATAGCTGTGTAAAATAAAAAAGATTGATCTGCCTGATTACAGACAGTGAGTCAGGTGAACCCAGCTGCACTGAAAGGTTAATCATGGAAGCCTTGAGAGGAATAAGAGTGAGTGGCATTGAGTATTATGTGGGACTGCAGCACTGGCTTTTTTTCAAAATCTGTTATTTTGGAGTAATATTTTGAATGATATTTAAATTATATTTTGACAATAATATTTAGAATTATAATATTTTGATCATGTTAATGCAAAAATGTATGTTAGCGTCAAGAGAAGTCTATTACGCACTATTGGTTTTGTAACGGGACAGTCGAGCCTCTAACATCATTAATCTGAATTCTGAACCTTTCCAGTGTGGGGCTTGTTATGTGTAATTAATGTTTTTCTCCTCATTGATAAGTGCATCTAGTTGTAAAATAAATATATTTTAATTAAGGATGAAACTTATCCTGGCTAAAACATGTATTTGTTAACCTGGGACGGTAAACTTTTTGCGTTTCATGCTTGCAAAGTGAAATCTACAAACAGTAGATATGTCCATTCACCTTCCTTTGGGATGTGGGGCTCCCTTTGTCACTGCTGCTGGGGCTGGGGAGCGGGTTGGAGCTCTGAGTTACGATCAGCTGAGTCATGTAGGCGCTGTAGTCCAGAAGTGTTCTGGTTTTCAAAGATCCGGGCAAGTCATGGAGCTCCTCTGTGCTTTCTTTGACTACTTCTCCAACAGCAAAGACCTCTTTTTAAACAGGAGAAGATGGAGGAAAATAGTAGATAAATAATAAGATTCAGACAAATAAACTCAGCAAAAATGAACACTGTGTCAGGGCTTGTGTTTCTTTCATGGATGGCGAAGTTTGTTTGTTCTTTATAACCAAATATGAATCTATTTGATTGTGTATTTGTGTGTTCATTGTTTGCCCCTTTGAGTTTTCCTCTGACAATATTCTATAAAACTAAAACTTACCCCTATACTAGTAAAAACTAAACTAAAACTCAACTGAGCTTACAAAACTGTCATTATTTGATCATGACTCCAAAGCATCTTCTCACCTGCGTGATCCTCCCCGCCTACGCTGCTTCTTGTTCCAGCTCGGGAAGCAGACAGGAAGTGCTGAAACCACTCCTCCTTCTCTCTTCCTGTTCGTCCAAACAGGTACAAAGTGACAGAAAGCTGATGATCAGGAAGAGTGTGTTTTTCTGTCTTCTCTTCCTCCTCCTGTCCTTCAACTACACTCTCCTCTCCCATTTCCCCCTCTGCTAGAGTGATGCAGATGGGGTATTTCTTGTTCCAGATCCTCTTACGGGCCAAACCAGGCGGCAACAGAGACACCTGAAGAAGTCAAATGATATGTAGAGAAGGTTTTAGTTTTTATTTAGGCTGGCTAACCTTTAAAAACATGAGCATGAGGCATTGTGTTTTTAGTTAGCGGCTCAAGAAGAATTTTTTTCAAACTTTTTTATAGAACATTTTTAAACAAATAGGACAAACAGAGTGACAACCAGATATAAGACGTATATACATAAAAAACAATGTCCATTAAGCGTCACATCTGCGAGTCAAGACACCCCCACCACCTCACCCTCAATTCTCATAAGGCCGAAACCTTTTAAAGAAAAATGAATCAATAAATAAAATATATAAATAGATAATAATAAAAAAGTAAGGCATAAACACTTAGGAAAACATAAATAGGACAGACAACAAACAAAAGACAATCCTCGAGATCAATCAAGAAGAGTTTTTTTAAAACTTTGCACAAATGTCAACTCTGACTCATGGATGAACTTATTTCTATGTACTGTAGGCCAGAGGTAAGTTCCTTTTTTATTTTGCAAACATCTGTTTCCCTAACAGAGGCTTAATTTTTTTGACATTCTCCCACAGTGGTTGGTGCTAGAGATTTGACATTTGCGAATGTGTTGAGTCTTTTGAATGAGTCATTTAAGTGAATGATGAGAACTTATTTGCAGTTGTTAGTGGCACGCAAATAAATGATTCACTCACAACTGCAAATTGATTCTCATCATTTAATTAATAGAGCTGTTTAAAAGACTCAACACTTTCACAAACGTCAAATCTCTAGCACTAACCACCACGGAAGTAGGTCAACAAAACAAAGCCTCTGTTTAGGAGTAGAAGAAGATAGTAAAATGACAGAAGATAACTCAGCATAACACGGAAAAAAACGGGTCACAACAAGAACACAGGACCGTTTACAGTTGCTGAAAAAAGCATCTAACAACTGTAGGCAGAGGCAGGCTAGCTATACCTATTGACTCCCAGTGTTTGAGCTAAGCTAACTGTGGTGGGTGGCCTTCTCTTTCTTGTTACTGGATGCATAGATGAACAAATGGTGTCTTTCTGCCTGTCATGGACTTGGGACTGAGGCAAGACACGAAAACAAAAATGCTAGCCTTACCCTTTTAATACGTTCAAACCAAACATGAATTGATCATGACCACAGCCCTTTTCACAATTGGCAAAACTGAGCAGAACTACCTATTTCAGGTATTGACTACATTTGTAGGTACAAGGTTAAACTTCATGTGACCTCAATTTTGTTATAACGTACATATCAACATCATTAAAGCTGGGGTTGGCGATTTGATTTAGATACACTTTTTGTAATACTGGTTAAAATGTTTTTTATGACCCGATGGTAATCAACTCATAATGTGTTCTTAAAACAGAGCAAAAAATATCGGCTATCTACAGCAGGAGTAAAACAGGGAAAACCCCAACCAATAATCATGCCAGGACACCTGTTTTTAAACCAATCAAATCCCATCGCCATTCTGCCCACCTATTGCGTGTACATTTTCCCGGCGTGCACAGACTCGGTGCGCGTAGCCGAGCTCATACGTATCAGAGTCCGCCGGAGAATGCTTACCTTTCAAGTTTTGTCTTTGAAAATAAGGGAAGCCCGCCATGAGCCGTCCCACAACCACAACCAAGCTCCAGTATCCCTCACATTTTAAGACAGATTTACAAGAAATCTAAAATAAACTCTCTGTTTTTCTAAGTTTGTTCTGCTGCTCTAATATCGCGACAGATGCCACCCAGGCTACTGCAGGTGGACGTTCTCGCGAGGCTTTTTCTTCTTCTTCGGTTTTACGGCAGTTGGCAGCCATCATTTTGGAGCATTACCGCCCCATTCAGGCTAGAGACAGAGTTCAGTTTGGAGAGGCGGAGGAATGTTTTTATTATTATATCATCACACGGGATATTTACGGGAGAATACTGATACAGGAGGACGGCGGGAAAGAGGATAAAATACGGAAAATACGGTAGTTTCATGGCCAAAACTGGAGATTTGACAGCTATGTGGAGAATGTCAGAGGAACTACCTATACCTCGATCAACATCGGCTGTGAGTACTAACTAACTTTACATGTTTGTTTGGTGTTTTCTTACCGCTGACTGAGACATGACTTGGTGTAGTGTAAAACAAAAACGTTGTGCTGAGGAGCCCTGAGGAGATGCTACTTTCAAATTCATGCTAGTTTTCCAAAATCGCCAACCCCAGCTTTAAATGTCATATCTTGCTAGAACAAAAACAACACCAGCCATTCTTGATCAACCAATGAACTTTCCCCATTCAGCACTTTTGAACCACACTGAGGAGATATGATCTCAGGTGCTGGGCTGATCTATCAAAATTTTCTTTCAATAAAGCCAGGAGACCAAGTCCTCACTGCTAAATCCTCCTCACATTGAAGAAAAACACAGTCTGTTTGGATTATTGTGTCACCTTTGCAAAAGTTAATGCATCACTATACACCAGGGGCAGCAGCCGGGTCAAATTTATTCATCACGTCATCACTTTCACAACAATCCCTCTGGTCTTTCACCTCAGTGTTAGGTGACAATGTGGGTGCAGAGCGATGAGAGTTCAGGTGAGAGTTCATCTCGTCTCACCTTTACTCCCCTCTAGGACATGTCTGCTCCTCAGGGACACAGATCATTTCTGTCTGCAAATGCACTGACCTTACAGTTTGCCAGCTGGTAGGTGCGTCTTCGTAAGAAAGCAGCCTCGTGGGATGACTCGTCAAACCCCGCCCATCGAGGGATGTTGGCGCGTGGGTATGTAAGGCGTAGTCGACTCCCCTCCAGGGCGACGAATACAGAGTGGAGCATGGAGGGGTGAAAAGTCTCAGGGTCGTAGGTATGTGTTTCGTTCATCCAACCCTGGAAACAAAAACAATCAACAGAGTTGTTCAAAACCCTAAAAAAAATTATTAAAAAAAATTGAGTTTCTGTAGCATTTTGCCCATGTTCAAAGCTGCATTTTGGCTGTTTTAAAAATGTTGATGCACCAGAAAAAATCTATACCTTGCAGGATTTCTACTGAGCTAGATAAACTTCACAGTGAGAGGTGCAAACTGTGGCAAACCAGCTCAGCAGGAGGGGAAACACGAGACATGGCAGAATACATCTGTCTCATTTAACACTGCAGGAGAGACTACTGTTAGGGACGCCTCCATCCTCATAAAACTTATTTGAACCTGCTGACTCTGCATTTATGGAGCCAAAAGGCCAGTTCCAATCTTCAGGGGATTCTCTGATTATCAAATTAATCATCTCTTTGAGCTTAACTTATTCTTCCTGAGTGCAGATTTTTCAGTCATTATCTCAAAACGACATCCTTAACACACTAATCACAGTGATACAGGCTCCTCAGAGCCTCACAGGGCTGCTGATATCTTCTGTATCCCTCTAAACCAGCAGAACAGATATTACAGCTTTAATATTATTAAAAGAACTTTATTTCCATACAGGCAAATCAGCATCAGGAAGGGCAGAGGTTTAGACTGGCTGACCTGGGTGAGCCATGGCAGCAGTATACCTATAGTCTAAGGACTGAAACGTAGTTTAACCTAATGGCTAACAGCAGAGTCAAGCTGCTACGTCATAGCAAGGCTTGATGTGGATTGATCTGTAATGAGAGACGAACAGAACGACCGTCCAATCACCAGCTGCTGTTGTTTTGAAAGGGTGGACAGTAACGAAGTAGATTTACTTGAGTACTGTACTTCAGTAGATTTTTTGAGTATCTATACTTTACTTGAGTTTTTTTTCTTTTTGGAACTTATAACTTCTACTTCACTACATTTAAAAGACAAATATTCTACTTTTAACTCCACTAAATTTCTATAAATGGCCTAGTTACTCGTTACTTTTAGGTACAGGTATGATGTCAGCGGATGAAATTTATTTTCTCTTCTAAAATGTGATTTGTTCAACTGGTGTTATCTATACTTTGTGCATCCTGTTCCACACTCCAGCCAGTTGGTGGCTGTAATGCACTTCTGAATTGGTTTGCCAACCGCCATTAAACAACAAAGAAGAAGAAGAAGATGTGCATGCGCTACTGGGATTGGGCAGGTAAAGGTTGAGCTAACGTGGTGGTTACGATTCGTCTTGGCAGTAATGATGGCTACTATGGCAGATAAAGATGACAAGTCCACACCAGAGCACCCGTGGCCATATCTGAAGGGGGGGAGTTAAATTTAAAAAAAATAAAGAAAATTGCAATGATTGTCCTTTTGTTGATTCATTAGTGTTGCAGTGTGCATTTCCATGGGCTTTGTAGCATATTTTCAAACTCTTTATTCTACATGATCTACAAGCAGGTCAGTGCATTCAGTAGATTGTTTCAGTCATTACATTCTATAAGGTCATAGGGAAAATGTACTTTTAATACTTGAGTATTTTCAAAAGCAGGTACTCCAGTACTTTAACTTAAGTAAAAATTTGACTGAGCAACTTTCACTTGTATTGGAGTAGTATTTGAACAACTGTATCTATACTTTGACTTGAGTACTGGCATTGAGTACTTTGTCCACCACTGTTGTTTTGAAGGTTCTGCCCTCTGAAAACATTTAGAATGGCTCTTTCAAAGATAGACTAGTAAAATATTTCCATGGCGGATATATGAGATATATGGAGATATCTGTCTGGCATGTCAGGTTACATGAGAAGAGTACTGGGTATGAAATGCTACACAGGTGGACTATATGGGAATTTGGAATCTCGGGACAAGGCCTACAAAATAAAGGAGAATTTCCCTTTGCAAATTTCTCTTTAATCACCAAACTCACCTCTAGAAACTCTTGATTTGTGAGCTCTCCATCCAGCAGATCCATGCTCAGATGTCTAGATTTGCCAAAGTCCTTGTTTCTTCTGGTAGATGAGCGGCGAGGAGCAAACATGTAGACCACCACCAGGCCAAGAATGAACCCACATGCCACCCCGACAGAAAGACCTGTCATATAGGAGGACAGAGGCAACACAAAGAAACCGTATGCTAGAAGACCCACAGGGAGGAGCCAGTGAAGAGGCAGCGATGGTGCTGGGAATAACACTCCAGATCTGGGGTAGGCTTTGTGATGAGGCCCCTTGGATCCATTCTGCAGCTCCACCATTTGGATCATTTCCCCATAAGTGGGAATTTCCAGGCTGCTGTCTTTGCTGTGCGTGTGGTGTTCTGGAGAGCCAGAAGATTTTATTAAAGAGCCTTGTTGGAGTCTTCTCAGAGGTGAGTCACACAAACTCTCAGTTCTTCTCCTGCACTTCAGATCTGTGTCGTCACTACAGCTTCCACAGTCTCCCGCCCTGCCGTGCTTAAAGCTGCTGGAGCTTTCGTCCCCCATGATCTTACTCAGCATGCTCAGAGGATCCTGCATGGCCTCAGAAAACTTCCTCCTTGTGTCCTCAAACTCTGCAATCAGCGAGCTTCCACGTGGTTCAGAAGGAGGCATGCTGCCTGGTGAAGGAGGCGATTCCCAGATTTCATCCTCATCCTGCTCTCTTGCTTCGGGTTTGACCTCCGGGATCCTCGGATGCTGTTTCCTTGGATACAAATGCAGCTTGGAGTCCGACTTGGAGAGGTTGACTTCTGGCTCAACCCGGCGGGAGATCTCCGTGCTAAGGGACTTGACCAAGCTGAGGAGAGGTTTGCCTCTTATAGAGCTGCTCTCGCTCGGCTCCAAATCCGTGGACGAGGATTTGACGAGGTTGCTGGAGATGACATGCTCAGAGGAGAGATCAGCAAGAGAGCCTGGAGAGGAAGGGGAGTGAGGCAGGAGCGGTGGGTGGGAGCGTTGGCCTTTGCTCAGGTCTAATTCCATCCCTAAGGTGAGGTCGGGCTGGCTCTCCCTGCCCTTTGGTTTATCTTTGGAGAAGGCCACAATGGGACCTTCATCGTGGCGGTCCAGGCTGAAGATGAGCTTGCTCTCCTCCATGCTGTCTGGAGGAAACGGAAAGTGTGGTCAACCGAGCAGAGCAGCCATCTCTGGAGGCATGGAGCGTGGTGCTAATGGACGTAGACTGATGACATCCTCTTCTGTCAGCTTCAAGTCCATCATGTTGAGTACTGGAGAGAGGACAAGAAAGAAGGGGAAACATCACAATAAGAGAATTTTGCAAGCAGAATATTTCAAATGAATTACTTGACAATCAGATGAAAAGAAAGTCTCATGGAGGCTTGGTTTCAAGTTAAATCTGAGCTCCTGAGTGGAATTTTAGATTGGAATTGATTCGGGCCTCCCTGTGGACAGAGCTGTGATCTTTTTGCTGATTTGTTTCTTTGTTGTGATGTGAACTGATCCAAGATGGATAACTCTGATTTCTATGATAATAACCAGGGCTGAACAATTATTGCAAATTAGATTAAATCGCAATATGGCTTGTTGCAATTTGCAATTTTTTTGGCAGACAGTGCAATATTTTTAACCCAAAATGTGTTGAACATTTTGGCATTGTTATATAGTTTCTTGCAATTTCATGCCTATTTTAACCTTTTTTAGCCCAGTTTTACAACTTTATGCCTATCTTGCTCCCATTCATCTTTTTTTTTGTCCAATGTCAGACCATGTTTGGAATTTTTACATGGTTTTTGAAATTTTCCTTAGTCACTTTTGATTTTTTTTTTTTGCAATTTCATTCCTATTTTGCACCTATTAACATTTTTCCGCTTTCGTACCATTTCTTCACTTCTCCACTTTTTCTCAAATCTTTTATCCTTCCATTGATTTAATGTCATATTGGTTACACAATAAAACGATCTTCTGATTATGTTTGTTTAAGAATACATAAGGTGAGGAACATTAAAACAATTTGCAGAGTAAATCGCAATTGCAATATTGGGGGAAAATATCGCAATTAGATTATTTTCTCAAATCGTTCAGCCCTAATAACACAATAATGCTTAGCACAGTGCAGACCAAAGATTCAGATGAGATGATATGTAAACCCAAAATTGCCTTTTATGAGAAGGTTATGATGAAATTTTGTTCTTAAATCTGGTGAAAAACAGAAATATTCTGATGATGCCATAAGTTTGAACTTTGATATGGCACAATATAATACCTTTTTGGTTTTATTGTGACCTCTTCTATATTGTTACTTTTTTATATCAGTTGTATTTATGTACTTGAGTCTGCCACCGAGATAAAAAACATTTTATGCCATCTCTCTCTGCAGCTCCCTCACAGCACTGACCTTCTTCTTATTCCTGTCTTCTCCCTTTATCTCATTTTCTCTCACCTCTCCACCTTTCTTTATAATCCTAGATGTACTTTCTGCTCAGTCCTTCTGCTCCTCCCTCAACAGGGTAACAGAGAAATTCTGTGTTTCACTCTGTGTCTGTTTGCTTTCATTTCACCTTCAGTGTTTTCTGTGTTTCTCGAATCAGTTGTTAGCACACAGACCTTAATCCCAAAGTCACAGCTAATCCCAAATTAGACGAAAAGATCCAATTCATTAGCCATGATCCTGCAGGATGTTTGCCTTGTTATAAATTTATCTTACTCACAGGATTAACTCTTGTGTTAAAATTGCTTATTGTTTCTCACCTGCTGAGGTGGAAGATTGTATTTTTTTTATTGTTTGGTGATATGCACAAAAACAATATCTTAATTTTTGTTTCAGTGGAGAATTGATTAATAGTTGTCACAACACCAGTGTTATAAATGTTGATACAATTAAAGTTAATTCAAATGATGATGACAGCAAACGTACATACAAACTTTCAATATTAACGAGTGTTTGATGTCCTTCTACACACAGTATAAATTGTACAAAATGTCCATATATTTAGGTTATAAAAATAATGATACCATGTAATACCATGTTTAAACATTTTGAATGATCCATGTATCAAACAGTTCTGATTTAAACAATCCACATCCATCTATCAATAAAGAAGATGGGGAGCTTTGTACTACTTGCAAACACATTGAAAACTAGAAAAGCACTCGGAGAGCACAGACCTCCGCCAACGCCACAGTCCTCACCCATATTGTGATTTTCACCATAAATATTAGTCCTACCTTTATTTCATGTAAATATTTAGATTCCTTGACCATGAAAACATACCATTAGCAATTGGATTCATAATATCTTTTTTAGTTCAGTAGTTATTCACAAAAATCCCATTTTTCATCATGGCGGCCAGACGCTGATCCGGATCAACATCAAAATTGAATCAGTTCTTCCTTTTCCCATGCTGAACATTTCCTGAAAATTTCATCAAAATCTATCCATAATTTTTTTAGTTATTTTGTTCACAGACGGACGGACAAACAAACTCTACCGAAAACATAACCTCGGCGGAGGTAACTAATTGCTCAAATAGCACAAACCTCTGCTAAATCATAGCTATCAGCAAAAATGTGGACTGCCCCACCTTGCAGTGTTAACAGACATTAGAAAAACCCCATCCCCATTCATTCACTGAAAATGTCTTAAAAATCTGTTCAAAACTTTTTGAGCTATTAGCAAAAAATGTGGAAAATTGCTGGAAAATGTTAAGAATTCCTTTGAAAAATGCCTGGATCTGCAACTGGATTGAGATCATCACCAGAATCTAATCCAACGGTCCATGGCTCACGTTTAATATACCCTAAAAATTTTATCTAATTCTATCCATAACTTTTTGAGTTATCCTGTTAACAGTCAAACAAACAAACCCCAGCAGAAACACAACTTCCTTCGGTAGGTGTAACTGTAACTATCAAATATATGAGCAAATGCTCAAAAAACAAAACCTCTGCAAAATAATCAAAATATGAGTGGGAATAACAAAGACTGAGACCAGTTCCACTGCCTTTTTCAAATGTGGCCAACATAATTGTTCATTTTGGACAGTCTGCTGGAGTTTGCCTGCAATTTATAACAATAAAAATCAAAGTATCGCCCAATACTGAGTACCAAGGACTTCTATTTTGATGCCTTGGCACCAAAAATATCAGTGTCATTAAATTTTTACTAGTGTTTATGCTCCTACATAAAATAAAATAAATTAAATACTAATTCCATATTTAGACTTGATAAAATGTGTGTGTCCCTCACTGTGATTATTCACATTCTGCCTTTTTGAATTAACATTAAGTTTTATGAGTAAATAAAATGTCTTAGTCTTTGTCTTATTTAACAACAAACAACATCTTTTTAAAAATCAGAATAAAACCTAGTCCTAAAATATATTTTTACTGATTATTTAAGGTATTAACCCTTCATCAAGGCACGCCCAACAGTGTTGGGCGAGTAATTGTGAAAAACATTGACGTATCTCGCACTGTTAACAAATCCTTTTCAAAAACTCCTTTAGGTTCAGATCACCAACAAACTCTAATGACCAACATTCCTTGAAAATAAAATCCAATTCTGTTCTCAGCCTTTGAGGTATACTGTGCACAATCTTACAAACAAACAAACAAACAAACAAAAACAAACCTCCTAGGCGGAGGGACTGAACTCACTTGTTTACATCTTGTTTAAATGTGACGATCACGATAAGTATCATGAAGCCCAAATCACAGAGTCAGACACACAGTAGGACGCAGACTGATAGTGGATTAACTGTGATCCTCTGTATTTAAGAGGCTTTAACCACAGGAAATTAAGAACTTTGGCACATGAATTCAACCTGATGAATGAGTGAGCAGGGAGTGTTTCTCTGCTCCAGATAAAGTTACATTAACATCGACCTCTGCTGCCATTTTAGGAGCAGAATATCTCAGTATTTGAACAGTTTACAGCTCCAGTAAACAGTGATTTACCACGTTTATGTAAAAACACAATGCTTTTGTTGAATATTTAACGTATTTATCCTCTCATTTCAAACTCACTGATATAAAGTTTAGTGAGCAATAAATGCAGTTTCATCCCAATTAAAATGACTGTTTTCCACAATTAAAAAAACAGAGTAATTGAGATTGTCATGTTGAACTTCTTTTTCTTTCTCGATTATTCTAATAAGCATTATTATAAGATGTTTGTATTTTTAAAAGTATATTTCTACGTAGTGACATTCTTAAATGTTAAAAATTATATTGTCAAAAGCAAATTAATTCACTGAAAGCATGAGGTGAGTGTTTTAGAATAAGTGAGTAATAGGGATGTAACGGTTACCGGTAAATGGTAAATGGTAAACAGCGGTAAAATTTCCCATGATAATCATTTCCGTGTCCTTTTACAATTACCGTTATACCGTGTTTGATCTCCACACTGTGTCAGTAACTCACGGTGATGCTGCTCTTTGTCTGGAAAAGTATGTGTGTGTGAAACTATGTGCGTCTGCCCCTCGATGAAGCAGCCGTGTGTCGCAAAGTTTAAAGTACAAATTCATTTCTTGTTATTACACACAGTTTAAGCATTGATAACATTATAATGGCAAATACTTGCCAGAATTGTTTACTTTTATTTTCTAATGAAAAAAGTTTAAACAAATTTACTTAAAGGACATTTCCTGACACAATTTTTGACTAAAAAGATAAAAGAAATGTTAAAATTATATTGTTAAAGGGGTTACATGATTTCAAGACTGTGTTAAAGTACTTTTTGAGCATTTTGAGCACACTGCAACAATACCGTGATAACAATGATAACCGTGATAATTTTGGTCACAATAACCATGATATGAAATTTTCATACCGTTACATCCCTAGTGAGTAATAAGGTTTCGTAAATGTGATTTCATTATCTATTAAGATAATCATGATTATGAATTTGATTAGATATTCATTCATTACAAACACTGATTAAATTACTAAATAAAAAAGAGGGAAACTGATAGATAGATAGATAGATAGATAGATAGATAGATAGATAGATAGATAGATAGATAGATAGATAGATAGATAGATAGATAGATAGATAGATAGATAGATAGATAGATAGATGTACTTTATTGATCTCAACCTGGGAAATTGGTTTTATGGCAGCTGGTTTCCATTGGAAAGAAATAAAAAAGAAGGAAAGAAGGAAAGAAAGAAAGAAAGAATGAAAGAAAGAAAGAAAGAAAGAAAGAAAGAAAGAAAGAAAGAAAGAAAGAAAGAAAGAAAGAAAGAAAGAAAGAAAAAAAACATATAGCGTTTACCATCATAATGCAACATTGTTATTCTATAGTATGAGTTAAATTACAGCAAACGATCCCAAGTGTAGAATGTTTGGACATCCCTTTATCATTTTGCAGTTTTCTATCTCTCTCTTTCCCCATATCCCTGATCTTGATAAAATCAGTTGTAACATTTTTATCATATTATCTCTCATAATCTGACTCTCCTAATGACTCCCACTCCATCTCTGCCGTCCTCTGCAGTCTGTTTACGGGAGCAGATTTTCAGTTTAGCGCCGACCTCCTCGGCCGCTTCAGATTTAATTAACTCAAAGTGCTGCTCCATCAGTGCCTCTGCTCCCCACAGGCAGCCCCCACATCACTCCAATCAATTTCTACTCCAGAGTCCATTTGGATCGATCCTCGCTGACAGGGAGAGGGGAAACGTCTGCAGCCCCGTGGACCACAGAGTCAGCAGGGAGCAGGAGTGAAATTCAGCACAAGGAGAGGAACAGAAAACTGCAGGACGATGTCTGCCTCAAATCTCACATTTGAGTTTATCCCAGAGGGTGAAAATAAAGGAGATTCAGTGTTTTAATCATCAGCAGAGGAGGATTTTCTAAATATAGTTACTGTTAATGAGGGACAGACAAGTTTATAG
Source organism: Scarus forsteni (assembly GCA_036419115.1). Lineage (NCBI taxonomy): Eukaryota > Metazoa > Chordata > Actinopteri > Labriformes > Labridae > Scarus > Scarus forsteni. The sequence goes on from JAZDUH010000342.1 coordinate 10,309,051, forward strand.
AAGTCTTTGAAGCCTGGCTGGATCTTTTATAAAAATATTTCTGCACATTAGAGCGAGTGAAAATCGGAAAAACTGGCAGTTTGTTTTACAATATCATGAAAACTAGATCTACCACATGGCAGTTTTATACCTCTATCAGGTTAAAATTGTCTGTTAGTCAAACAAAGTGTTGGGTCACTTAGCCTTTGACCTTATACGTCCCAAATTTGTTCATTTTAATGTCACGTCAGGGGGGAAATAGTGAAAAACTCAACATAAATCTCTCAAAGAAGCTTACAAGACAGGCAGGACCATGAGGCCCATTGACCTCTGCTTAAGCCTCCAAATTCTTACTCGTCAAACAGAATACTTGAGAGGATCCTGACAGAGTTTTTGAGGTTATATATTAACAAGCAGATGATAAGATTTGATGCACAGATGGACAGCTGGACATCCCTGAAATATGAACTATCGAGCACTAGAATGTCCAAGTTGATCTGCAAAGACATTTTAATTTAAATAACCATCAGTTTGAATGATAATTTTTCTGCTGTATTTTAATCAAACTTGTGGTAGAGACCTACCAGTCTTGTTTCTTTGTCTCCTGCAGGACAGACAGATCTGAGGGTTTATCAATGAGGATTAAAAAAAATAAAGAAATGACGTGATCCATCTTTTATCCATGATGTCCCATGAGATTGAATTTCTGCCTCTCTGGCCTCAATTTGGCCTTTATATCCTTTTTTTTAATCAAGCACATGGAGTTAGAAAATGAAAGCAATATTTGATTTATAATTTCAGTTTTAAATCCTCTGTCTTTGTGGTTACGTGACTGTCTAGAGCCGGGCTTCACGGTTCAAGAGGCTGGACGGAAATTTAAGTACATCCGTATGCTGCAGTCTCAGGATATCATATTTTTCTCTCACTGAACTGCAATAAACAACATTTTTCTTAAATTCTTTCTTCTGCAAAGAAAAACAAAAGTGTTTCATGTTATGATGATTCTTGATCTCTGCCCTCCTCTCTGTCTGCATCTACAACACCCTGAACACATCTTTGGCAGGTGGAGGTCCACATGAGTCTGGTTCTGATCAAGTTTTCCTGCCTGCTTCGGTTTTGTCTTGCTGCTGTAACTTTTGCTTAATGTTGCAAAGAGCTGCACTCATTGTGGACTCCAATCTTGCCAATCAGGATTATGGTCCATAGGAAGAAAACAGCGCACGCACAGGGAGAACATGTAGACTCCACACAGTAAGGCACTGAGACGGGGGGTCAAATCAGCCACCGAACTCTGATAACTGTGCAGCCTTTTGTGAAATAATGCAGCTCTCAGTAAACACACAAACCTCTGATTGTAAAATTTCAGCTTTCAATTCATTCAAAGAGGGACTTCAATTCACTGTTGTGACATATTTTGAAGAAATCATAGCACAATCGGTTTTGTGGGATTTCTTTGATATATCTTTTATTTATTTATTTTATTTTATTTAGTGGAAAAATCGATTGACACTGGATACTGAGTTTTTAAAGAAAAATCCTTGATTTTATGTTAAAGGAGACATATCATGCTTGTTTCTCCTTTTCACTATGCCAGACTAGGATGCCTGTAAAGCATTTCTGCCCTCAGTACAAGTCATTTAGTTCCTTCATTGCCCCACAATAGCGTTCTCAAAATCCTCATTTTAGGCCATTATCAAGCTCTTGTTGAAAAGCTTGGATCTCAGGATGACCTACAGTTACCTCGCAACGTCACAGCCCTTTGTGCTCTGATTGGTCATTTCTATCGGGGGTAGAGCCAGCCTGTCCTTCTTCTTCTACTGTATTTTCCGGCAGGCTCAAAGCAGCGACCGCATATTGAGTCCCCCTACAGGCCAGAGCTGGTAATGAGTGAGTGTGAGCTAGGGAGCTATATACTGCTGCTGGTGGATGTGTTCCTCGGTGACGGTTTTGTGGCTAACGGACATCACAGAGGAGGAAGTGTTTTATCAGATTACTCCAATAAAAAGAAAGGTACCTCGTGTCGTCACGACGATTTAAATCTCGCGGACATCTGGCAATGACCTATTTTCAGAGGCATCAAATCTCGTTCTAGGATATCAGAAAAAATACAATATCTCATTTTTTGAAAATTAAGGGGGTGTAAGGTCTTGTTTTCAAATGTATTATATTATATGTAAGTACTAAATCATGCATCAGCATGATATGTCTCCTTTAAGGACATATTTCCCAGCCCTATTTGCAAATATATTGATGCATCTTCATAGAGAATTGTGCAGTACTTAGACGTCCTTCTAAACTCCTGTCTTCAACCTCCCATCTGACATATTTGGCACGGTGATTGTCTGCCTGATCATCAGGAGCTTAACATCATGCAATCAAGCAATTAAGACAACATCTCTTTCACTAAGAGGCTGACTGTTGACAAAGGCAGACTGTCATTCATGCATTCATTAAAGATACCAGAGACATTCATCTCTGTACTGTTTTAGTTTTACCCTCTTTATTCAAGGAGTGGAAATATTAAAGTCAAATACAGTCCTACTCATCATTATTGGCACCCATGAAGTTTAAGTACACAATGTGACAGTACAGTTTCTTTACAAACCTCTCCAACTTTGCTCTGCATCACTTTATCAGACTCAAACTTGGCAGAAGTAATGTTCACATATTAAGTTTTGTAAATCATACTTCATTAGCTACTATGATCATGCAGTCATATTTAGAATAGGAAGTTTTAATTGCAACCACTTGAAGCCTACAAGGAAAAGAACACCCTACCAACAATTAAGCATGGTGAAGGTTCCATAATGGTTTGGGGCTGCTTTGCTGCATCGGGTACTGGAGGCCTTGACCGTATCACAGGAATCATGAAATTAGAGAATTATAAAGAAATTTTAGAGCAAAATGTCCTACCAAGGACAGTAAGAACACTTGGTTTGAGTCGAAGATCATGGGCCCTCCAGGGAGATAAATACCCAAAGCACACATCCAAAAGCACGCAGGAATGGTTGAAAAGGAAAAAAATTGCCTGTTTTAAAATGGCCAGCAATGAGTCCTGATCTGAATCCGATTGACAATCTTCCGTATGGCTGAAATCTGCCATTGGGGAAAAGAAGCCTGCAAATGTTCAAGAGAAAGAACAATTTGCATAGGAGGAAGTGGGAGAAAATACCAGCTGAGAAGTGCAAGAAGCTTATAGATGGCTACAAGAAACATTTAGAGGCTGTCATCAGTGCCAAAGGCTGTGCATTAAAATACTGAAGAGGGGTGCCATTAATGCTGCACATGCTTTTTTCAGTTCCCTCTTTGAAATTACAATATGTAACATGTAAAAATGTTTTTTTTTTCTTAAAGTATTTTGGATCTTCAATTAAAAGATCCTGATGACATAAATTTGGTACATTAAAATTTATTTCTGAAGATATTGTTAAAGCAATGAAAATAATGAAGGGGTGCCAATAATACTGAGCATAACAGAATTTTACTCAAGAACAAGTAATAGTGCTTCATTTTTACTCTGTTTTCAGCTGTTTTCTTGCTGCACAACCAACATCCCACAGGCAGGGTAGTGCCAAAAATTTTGGGCTCCCTAAAAAGAGACCACAAAGCGCCCAAACTGAAGCTGCACTTTCTCAAACCACAAACATGTCAGGCAAATAAAGTAGATATCATGATGTAACAGAGTTTATAATGGGGTGCTTGAAATAATTATGGACAAGTTCTTCAGTTTAAAGACACAAAACATTGGAAAAAATGCTCACTCAGGGTGTCGGTGGATTAGTCTGGTAGAGCACGACCATTAATCAGAAAGTTGGGGGTTCAAATCCAGCTCTGGTATTTGGAATGTATCCTTTACTCTTCGGGCAGGTCATTCCAAAGTCGAGGAGCTCTGACGGAGAAATCTCAATCAACTTTCGTTCCAAGCCTTGACCTTGGAACAACCAGACGGCTCTCGTCCAAGGATCTGACCCTGCAGGCTGGCTCACAACGGATCTGTAGCTCTGACATGTTGCTGGAGTCAGGCCTATGACTGTTTTTAAAGTGATGAGTAAAATCTGGTAAAAGATTTTAAGCCTGATGGGAGCCAGTGAAGATAACTGGGGGATGTGATGTATCTATTAAAGCCAGTTAAAAGCCAAGTTACTGCATAGTTGGAAGCGAGAAGAGATTTTTTTATTTAAACCAGGAAGGAGTGAATTACAATGAGTGCAGTCTTGAGAAAATTAGGGTATGGGTGACGTAAAGTGTCATCTGTAAAAAATCAATTACAACCATATTAAGTGTAAAGATTTATATTTGTAGCAGATTTTACATTTTTCTAACATACCCCGTTATTCTCAAGAGCCATGGTGCTAATATTCAGAGAAACATAAAAAAAAGCATGAACAAAACTAAATCTCTATATAAAGTGGCTCTTTTCTGAATAAATGTTATCTCTGGGAAGTTAAGCAAAACAAAATATTTCTGCCGATAATAAACCATTTATACACTGCAAAAAACTAAGATCTCAGCAAGTGTGTTTGCCTATTTTCAAGTCAAAATATCCAAAACACTCATTCTACTCCACAGTCACCAAACCAGTAGAGATCAATATCTCACTTTAAGGAATAAAATGCAAAAACAAGACACTGAACTGCTTGTAATAAAGAGAAAATATCTACCAATGAAATAAGGAAAGTGTGACTCGGTGAGGGTCTTAATTTTAGGCTAAATATCTGCTCAACTTAAATTTACTGATTATTTAACTTATTATTACAAGCTACTCAAGCCTTATTTTTAGTCTTTATATATTCAAATAAGATCTTAATCCAGAATTGTGAGTAAAATGTGGATTAAAATAAGTCTAATGTATTTTTTAAGGCTGAACACTCTCACTTAGATCTGATTTTTCAGTGTAGTGGCCCCTTGCAGCCATGGGCCCTTCAGTCTTCTTAACTTTATGCACCCCCCTGCACACGGATACTTGCAAAGAAAGAGTACTAGATGGAATATTACAACAAAAATTACACAACAAAACAAATTAAAGTCTCACATTCAGTCTCCTGCCTGTTGGTCCAGCTGCTCCAGGCTGCAGTGCTCCGTGGTGATGCTGCAGAGAGCGCTGTGCTGCACCATCTGCAGACAGGCGACTATAATTCATCCAACTCCACTCAGAGAGAGCCCACAGAGGAAATCAGCCCAAACTCCCTCATTAAGTTTCATCCACAGGGACGGTCCTCCTCTGATGCAAACACCTCCCTGATGCACTAACGCGCCTCCTCGCTGCTCCTGCTCCGCTCCATGAGGCGTCAGCTCCAGGCAGAGTAATGTGATTATTGGTGTCCTGGCCGCAGACTGGAACAATCCCTAATCCAGATTACACTGTAGAGGCCAACAGTTTGACGGAGGGCTCCTCCTCTGCTCTGTGCTCTCTCTTTCTGTTTCTCTCTGCAGCGTCAAAACAGACTGGAGCTGCTCAACTCCGACACCGCAGTCCTCCTCTCCGCACACTTATGTAACTGCAAGACCTGACAACTGTTTACTCAAGCCGCAGTTAACGCTCTGGAGTCTGGATATGAGCGTGAAAATGCTGTTTATGAGCCAGGATAAGGGAGATATGGGGCAATGGTAGCACTGTTTCACGTTTTTATATTATAAGCAGGGACGGTTTCAGAAATTTGAGTGCTCCGGGCAAAGGTAAATGTGAGCCCCCACCCCCCAATATAACTAAAGAATGGTAGGGAGTGAACAAAATGTTCTGATGCTTTTTGAGGGGGCTTTTTTTTTTGCTTTTTTTTAAGAAGTTAGAACATTGTATAAAAAGTAAATCAAAACAGAATACAATGATTTGCAAATTATTTTTGGCTTATGTTCAATTTAATACACTTCAAAGACAAGACATCAAATTGAGTAAAAATATACAATTAAAAAAGATGTATAAAACCTTGCTTTCAGTAAATATATTAATGAACAATGGGAAGGTATAGGTAAAAGTGGGTGATTACAAACCTTCTTCTGCTCTACTTTCATTTTTCTTTTTTCTAATGAAACCCATTTTTCATACTGTGTTGCGGATTGATTAGTGATACACTGATGAAAAATAGAGAGGACATGATAAGCTTAGCTTCTTCCTACTCAGTTTTGAACAACAAACAGCATTAATACGTACAGAATTTATAACAATAATGTTTTTGTTGTTGTTGTTTAGCTTGTTTGTTTTTTAACTTTATTACTTTATTATTCCTATGTTTGAAAGAAAGATTATCAAATCAAATCAAGATATTTAAAAAAGAATAGAATAGAACAGAATAGTTCTAGAGAGTTCTTTTTTATTGTAACTATATAAATACTCGTTAGGCAACAGAATTTGTTCAGTTAAACAGTTTGACATCCTCTGCATTGCACTGTACACATTTGTTGCCTAACAAGTGTTTAGTGACAATAAAAAACTATTCTGTCCTATTCTGAACAGCTTGTCTTTGTAGTGTATTAAATTGATTATAAGCCAAAATGTGTTTGCAAATCATTATACTTACTGTTTAAGCTGATAAACATCTTTCTTCTTTTTGCAAATAATTTTGAGTTTGATGCCTAAAACACATTCCAAAAAGCTGGGACGGGGGCATGTTTACACCTTTCCTTTTAACAACTCTCAATAAGCATTTGGTAATGAAGGAAACTCACTGTTGAAGCTTTGAAGAGGAAACTCTTTCCCATTCTTGATTGATGTACAACTTCAGTTGTTCAACACTTTGAAGTCCCAGTTGTCATACTTTAAGCTTCATACGGTGGCACAAATTTTCAAAAGGAGACAGGTCTGGACTACAGGCAGGCCAGTCTACAACTCAGCATTTGGCTACACATTGTCTTGCTGAAATAAGCAGGCACGTCCATGAAAAGACTTTAATGACAGTGTAAGTTGTCTTTCAACATTAATGTCACCTTCACAGATGGGCAAGTTACCCCTGCCATGGGCACTAACACACCCTCATACCATCACTGATACTGTCTTTCAACTCTGTGCCAATAACAGTCTGGACGGTCCTTTTCCTTTTTAGCCCAGAGGACATCACGTCTATGATTTCCAAAACAGTCTGAAACATGGACTCATCAGACCACAGCAGACTTTTCCACTTTGTGTCAGTCCATCTCTGATTACATTTTTAAATGTGATGCACAGCTGTTAGCATTGGCTGGAGCTAACATTAAGCGAGAGGCAGTTTACACCCTGAACCAGTCACCAGCCAATCACAAGGCCACACAGAGAGACAGACAACCATTCACTCTTACTCATACCTAAGGATAATTTGGAGCTACCAATCCAAATTAAGCACCCCTTCAAGCAGAACATGCAAACTCTACACAGAAAGGTCCTGAATGACTTGAGGATTCTTGCTGTGAGGCATGTGCACTATCTGCTGGATCACTGTGATGCAAGAAAAATGTATTCACCAAAAATGTATGTGAAATAAGTATGTATTTTTAAGTCTTGCCTACATGCAGTTGAATGTAGCATTATATTAAACAACACTTTGTGCAGTATTAATTTTGACAGCACTTTTTGATTTAGTTTGTCTTTTTCCTAAAATATCTTAGCTTTAGTCAGCTAAATTTTTATTTTAGTCTAGTTTTACTTGACGAAATTTCACATTTTAGTCAATGAAACCTACTGTAAATTTAGTCGACAAAAATATGAAGTGTAAAGAGTGTAAGGCATTTTTTTTTATCATGTTTTAAACTTGGATAAAATGAAGCATCTAATAACCCTTTATTGGATGCCAGTAAAGTATGAATGTATACATAAACAGTGAACCTGCTATACATGAAGAGAACACTAAAGACAGCAGCTCTGATTGGATCCACAACTTATCCCTCCACCATGAAGATAAGGCAGATGTGGTTGGATGTCCCTCTTAACTCATCCAACCTTTCCACACAGCCAAAGTAGCTGTGATTGGAGATATTCCTAACTTGTCCCTACTTCCTATATGATGAAATTAGGTCTGATTGGATAAAGTCTCTGTCCAACATTTTAGTCTAGCTTTTATCTGTTAATTAGGTTTTGGTATTTGTCCATGTGCACTTGTTTTTTTAGTTACTGTCTTGTTTTTGTCAGGTGTAAAAAAGGTTGTTTGCGACAAAACTATGACTAAACTGTGTTGTCAACAAAATCAACACTGGCTGTGTGCTTCTTAGTCAATGAAAATATGTCAGGGCTGTTACTTTGTCAAAAAGTTCATAATGAGGACAAACAGCTTCACGGCAGAATCGTCTATGACAGGTTCAGGATGAATAGGTTCAAGGATTATTTTTAATAGCCGTGATTAGACCTGCTGGGGAAAAAAATCCTCTTTGAGGTGCATGTGAGAAAAAATAACTCAGACAGTTTGAGGATCAGAGCAATCAATATCGACGAAAAAAATGGAAATGAATGTGTAAATAGCACACCAGTTAAGAAATAAAGCTCAATGTTGTCAGCAGTGGCTCATTCTGTTGTATCATATAGCAGCACATGTGGATTGGTATTTATGTGACATGAGCGCCCTCTGTTGGCCCCTTCCAAACTTTTTGTTTGTGTTACTGGCTGTGCTTGTCAGATGTCATGCACCATAAAGTGTATCAAAATGCTCACTATAGCGACTATCCTGTCCTTCTGTAGTCACTCGTGCATGGGTCTGGGAGCCTTTTTGATGTGCTCTTACAAACAATTGTCCATACTGTTGTCCAGGTTTGGGTGATGTTCCCATTTTAATGATCAAAACTTGCACAACAGTAATAGAATTGAACTGATGCCAAAAGAACTGATAATGTGAAGAGGTGATACTGCTGGAAAGCAAAAAGGAGGTCAGTGATCTTGGCGAGCGGTAAAAACTGCACTACCTTCCACCCCATGTGTTACCTGCCCCTCGTGCTTATAAAGAAAATGCTGACGTAAACCCATGAAACACAGACAAACAGATGTTGCCCCTGTACTCACAAAGATTTTGGACACAGCTATAAAATGTTGTGTTCAATAACTAGTGCTGTACATAATGAGAATAAAGCAGACACAGCCTTTAACTCTGAAATCGTTCCATTTAATTCCAACTTATGCATTAAACATGATCGAATAACAACAGAACAGTAACAGTAGCTGCCTCAAACAGCTCGCCCCTCTAAATTAGTCTACCTGTGTTGTTTTGTTTGAGCAGTCCATTAGAGATGGGAATCAAAAACCAATTCCTTTAGAGAACTGATTAAGTGGGTGTTCCAACTGGGGTATCCAGTTAGCAACAAGGACAGCCAGGCTACGTTTACACGGACACTCCTGACTTAAAGATGCAAAGATTTTTCCTTTGCGTTTTCAAATTCTTCTTGCATTCAGACGACGAAGCTGGAGATGAGTGAATCCGCTGTAGTGTGCATGTCGGTTCAGTACACGGTGTAGGTCTGCAGAGAGGCAGAGCTGCTACAACACACGAACAAAGAAGAAAAAGTTTCCACAAACAACAATGGCGAATAGACGCACAGAGAGACAGGAGTTTCTTTTCTGGACAACAAATCAGTACTGACGACAAATTTGTCTGGATAGTTTTTTCTAGATAACAAACCGAGCACGGTAAGAGGCTCACACGTTATTCGGCAGACGGCCAAAGCCTTCATCTGAAAGAGTGCTGTGCATGCCGTGACGTCTGCGTTTCACCCTGAAACGCTCCGATGCGGGTTTACACAGAGCTGCATGGAGAGCATTTTGGAAACTTTCCACTCTGGATCCAGTTTTTAAAAGTTACCGTTTTAAGACAAAACTCAATGCGTTTCAATATAAATGCACGGCCAAACCGCAAGAAAAATTATCGATTTAACCGTTTTTGGCGCCATATAAGTGCAGTTTCAGACATCCAATATCAGAGGGAACACATTAGTTATGCTCAACAACTTCCTTATCAATTGCTTCCACTTTGTTCCGATTTGCAAATCAAGAACACAATGCTCAGTGAGAGGCAGGCAGCATGAACAACACGTAGAAAGTCAAAGATGTGATCATGGCAGACAGGAGACAAGTGGTCAAAATTGCAGTTAACTGTTCAACATCCAATGTCAGCTTCCATGTGATTTCAAGCATGGGTGGAAACACCAGGAACTTTGGCAGAATTTGTTGAAGCAGCACAGTGTAAATATCAGGAGAGTCAGCTTGTGTATGACATTGTTGCCACTGAAAGGCTGTGTAGTTTAACTTTTTCTTTACGGAAAATCCATGGGAATAGATTAAGCGAATACGTCCGAGCAGACTGGGCTCATGAGAAGAAGCAGGAGCTCCAACAGAGTTAAAGGTGTATCAGGGGAACAAAGTATATGCCAACATGGCTGGGTTTCTACTGAGCAGTTTTGATCAGTTTGGTTCAGTACAGTCGACAGTAACAGCTGTTTTCACGTGAGGAGAAAGGATATTCAGAGAGCTGACCATCCCATCACACTTGACAGCAGCTGAAACAAAAATACATACTTCACCATCAGTGGTGGCTGCTGGTCTGTTAAGGAGGGGAAGCTCATTTTTTTCCGGCCTACATCATAAATTTGTTAATTTATTTAAATGTAAATTCTACCCTCCGTTCCTTTTCAAGAAAATGATCTGTGACCCTGTCGTACCAACTAGGTGTCTTTTCCAGGGATTTTACCAGTGTTCTCTCAATGGCCAGCAGTGCCCCGACTGTCGCAAGTGATGGGGCTCAGTCGGGGCTTATGTGACGCGAACTGGCGTCGAGCGTGGCTGACGTCATGTCAGCGGAATGTAAAGTCATGGACTCCTCGTCATATCGCTGTATTAACCTAGCTGGAGCGGGACGAATGCCCCTGAAGTGCTGTAGAAGCGCCGCTGACGGTGTATTTACAGGTTGCGTCCAGGGGTGAGACAGTCATTTCATCCCGTGTCATAGCGATCACACCAGCCTCCTCAATCGTGTACAGCCGTGCATAATCGCCAAGAGAAACAGGAATGTGTGACTTAGGCATTACTTGAGTGCAAAAGACTGTTGGGAAAAATCCTTCTTTATCGGAAAGCTGAATTTTGTTTGACTTGTTTTTACTACTTTGACAATTTTTTTATTTATCCAACTTTAACTTTTACACAATTAAGGGTTTTTTAACTACATTGTTTAAGTTAAGACAGTCAAAGATGGCTCTATTAGATGGCTCTGTAGTTCTCATCCTTAGACTAATAGCTTTTAATTTGTTATGGTATGATATGCTTTTTCCATTTATCAGGGTTCCCACTCTTTTCTAGAAATCATTTTCCAGGACTTTTCCAGGACTTTTTCCAGTGTCACATAACCAACTGAAGTTACATTGTTGCTGTGGGCAGTCTTCAATTCTAGTGAGCCTTCTAAAAAACAAGATTAGAGGTTGATGAACAATATCTCTAGCTATTGATCATATTGATCTTAGAATTTCTTTGTTTCTAACTCTCCAGCATGAACATTGTCTGTTAGCTATCTGTTTAGTCCGGCTTTTATGTGTCTTACTATTATAAATTCATGGTTATACATATTTATTAATCTTTATTTACTCTGCTTTTTATGAACAGATTTTGTTAATTTAGCCTAAATTTTGTCATTTTTAAATTTTTTTTTTTGTCCCCACTGTTTGAGTTTTTATATTTTATGCCTTAACTTTCATTATTTACCTACTCACATTTTCTGGCCACGTGTACATTAGTTACCAAGTACATTTTTACTTCATTTCTTACTTCACTTGTCCATTTTCCAGGACAATTTAGGCTTTTCCAGGACATTTCACTTTTTTTCTCATTTTCCATATGTTTTCCATAACTGGAAAATTGGGCAATCATTTTCCAGGTTTTCCAGGACGCGTGGGAACCCTGATTTATTTTGTACATGCTACTGTAGACATTGTGAATATTGCACTGAAACTGTGATCAAACTGAAATCACAATATCTGCCAGAAAAATCACAATTAGGTCTTTTCCTTAAACCGTTCAGCCTTAGCTGGAAGTCCTTGTGCTCAGTGATGTCATGCATTCATGTTGCTGGTGTGACCCTCGCCTACCGAAATACATCCTTGCCTTCAGGTACATGTAGCAGTGGTAACAAGATCAGAGTTTACTGCTCAAAACTGCACTGAACCAACCAGACCACCCAGTGGAAACGCTCCCTATCGGAACCCGAGTTCAGGCAAAACTCTGCCTCTAACGCTGACTCTCTGGTCCACTCTGACCCACACTCTCCTCTGCAAGACAGATTCTCTTGTGGCTGTTGAGGTTTGGTTTCTGGCTGAAACTTTTTCCACAAACATCGCAGTGATATGGTCTCTCTCCAGTGTGGATCCTCAAGTGGGAGATGAGATTCCCCTTTTGGAAGAAGGCTTTTCCACAGAGGTGGCATTTAAAGTCTCTTATCCCTGCGTGGATCTTTAAGTGCAGCTTGAGAGATGGGACTGTTGTAAACGTCTTGCCACAAATATCACAAACATGGTCGGCATAAGAACAATTCCATTTCTCCTTTGAGTGGCTCCTTTGGTGCGAGATAAGCTGAGCCTTCTGGAAAAAGGCTTTTCCACATTCAAGGCATTTGAAGTCTCTTATCCCAGTATGTATCTTTAAATGTGTCTTTAGATTACAGGCGCTTGAAAACTTCTTGCCACAAATGTCACAGACAGTTTTTCTGAAAGGCTTCTGAAAGTTTTTCCGTGCGTGAGAAGCCAGGTGTGAGATAAGGTTTCCTTTCTGACAGAAGGATTTGTCACAGTATTGGCACTTGAAGTCTTTGACCCCAGCGTGTATCTTTGAGTGCAGCTTCAGGGACCAGTTAGTGGTGAACTTCTTACCACAAATATCACAGTCAGTTTTGCCGTGAGAACTCTGCAGATTGTTCAGGAGCTCCACCGTTGCCTCAGTGACTGCATGTTTTCTCACATGAGCGATGAAGGGAGGAAGGTACCTGAAGCCCTTCCCACAAGTCGGACAAACATGACAGTCTTTCTGACTTCGAGCAGAGGACTTTCTCCTGGGTGTTTGTCCCTTAATCTTCTTCCCTGCTTCTTTACTCAGCACCCACTCCTCATCACTGCCACTGTGTTCACTCTCAGCATCAAAGTTGTCTGAGGAGACCGGCTGCATGTCCTCTGAAACTTCAGTTGCCGTCTGATCAACTTCTCCATTCCCTTCTTCAACAGAATAAAGAACTTCAGACGTTTGGCTCTTGAGCTCATATTCTTCCTGCTCCTCTTTGATCGTGAAATCAATCTGGACGACTCGTTCTACCTCAGTGGTTTCAGAGGTGCCCGGGTCCTCAGCCCTGCTTGAGTTTGACTCCTCTGGCAGAGACAGCTGTGGTGAGGTCACGTGAAGCAGCTCCTCCTCTCTGGTTGGAGCGTTGGTCATCAGTGGAGCTGCTGTGGAAATCAGTGAGAGAAGTTAAGTGGGATACACGCAAGGATTTTCTAAATCTGAAGATGTTTTATTCGTTAGAAACTTCACACATGAGGATAAAAATAATCAGGCATTGCTGGTCCTCCATTTCTGAGGTCCACCCAACTTTAAGTGTCACGTTGGCCATGCTTGTTTTTTTACACCTGCTTCTTTCACGGTTCCCACTAACTCAAGAAATTATTTACCAGAATTTATCCAGGACGCCACATGGGTGCTGAACTACTTTCATTAGAAAGAAGCTAGGTAAAAACTAGGACCGGGATGATTCACTTTTCTCCTGATTTGATTTTTTACTATGTTATAGGTGCTGATTTGATTTAAGTTGTGATTCTACAATATTGCCGTTTTTTGTAATCTTAAGTTAGCTTTTTTAACACCAGCGCAAAAGATGAACAATGATGATGCCTACAGACTACATCAGGAAAAATACACATCACATGTGAGTCCGTTTTTAGGATTTATTCAGCAATATATTTTAACCAGCTGTTTAAACTCTCTCTTCAAAAGCCTGGACTGCATTTGGAAGTGGCTTATTAACACAGACTAAAATGAAGCATTTAAATTGGGGAAAAAAACGATTTTGAACAAAAAAAAAATCGATTTTAAAAACCGTCAAAAAAAAAATCCTGATACTTATGTGAATCAATTTTTTTCTCCCACACCTAGTAAAAACTGCATGAAAAGTTGCTATTCTCTTCTCTGGGGCTTCTTTAAGGAAAAATAAGTCCTTACTGGGGTCTAAAAAGCTTTTAAATCTAGAGACAAAGTCATTTGGGTAGCAGGACTGCTCTATGGAGACATGAAAGTTTAATTGGCTGGTAGTGTCACATTGGACACTGCACAGGCTGGCTGGCGAGAGGCAGAGAAACTCTGCAGCTCATTTTTGAGACAAAAAACATGTAGGCTGAGCAAAAATTATTAACTTGTTTGTGTTCAATAACAAGATCGAGAGAAGCAGAGGGAGGCCAAATAATTTTAACTTACAATTTTAGCTTTTGCAGGATATTTTACTTTTTTCTCATTTCTAGGTTTTCCAAAATGAATGGAAACCTGTTTCTCTTTTGTCAGCTCTCTTCTTGAATGGCTTCATTTTGTTCCACGTCGCAATTCACGGAGTCATCGGCAGTCGTCTGCTTTCCCCACACATGAAGATTTTTAGTCATAAATACTGAACAACTTTAATATTTATGATTGTCAGCCCCAACCCATTTCACAGCCGATTATCAGGACAAATTCACTCTTAACAAACCTCAAACCACAGGATGAACTTATAGGATAATCTTATAGGATTTATGATAATCTAGCGTTTCTGTCCTTGGTCAGGAAGGGGGGAAGTTGGAAATAAATTTTTGGAGATTTTATCAACTGTAATAGACCTAAATTGCTCTATGAAAAAAAAAATCATAGTCTAATGACCCTGAATCAGTCATGAGAAATGTGGTTTTCTTCATCTGGCCTGTCCATAATGTTAGTTAAAACAGATTTTTCTTCTGGCATAATGTTTATGAAAAATATCAGTAATATCATGAAGACAAGACAAAGGATGCAAGGTATTATCAGAATGTTATCATCAGTGGTAGATATTGGCCTAAAAAGTTGAATACTATTATCAGCAGATAGTGACAGTTTTGCTGGTATTTACATAAGATATAATGTACATATCCCCTATAATAAACAGCAAAAATAGACATATAGCATCCACCTTATTACCCTGTCACTGCACATTAACAATACAAAGTTTCATTTTCTCATGAGGGAAATGTTTTTCTTGTTTAACCTCTGTTGCTTACTCGAGTAGTGTCATATTAAAAGCAACAAGCCAGTGTGCAAGGTAAAGATTTTGTGCTCTTGATGAAATTACCTTTTTTTATCTGTGGTAATGAGTTTTAAAATATCAGATAAAGGAAAAAAAACAATATTGTGCATCCCTATCATTTAATGATAATGCAGTAAATGACTCAAATAGGTGAGTCAGGCTGTTGTCTCTTTTATTATTTAATATCAAAATGCCATTCAAAGATTCAGTACTTCAAATTTTGAATGAATTATTTCCACTTTAATATTTGTGCATCCTTCCCAGCCCTTCCTCTCCATAAGTTTACTTCATGCAGCTGTTTTTGTAACCACCCTCAACAACACCTCCTCCTCGGTCTATGGAGAACCCTGAGCAGATACTGGACTCAGACCTGGTCTCTGGGTCTCTGGTTCTTGCTTCGGCCGCTGCAGGTCCGCCTCGTACAGGGCAGACCTGATGGTCTTCTCCACCTCTCCGAAGATCTCCTCTGCGGCCGCGAACAGCCGCTGGTGGACGAAAGACCTGAGCTGGATCATCTCTGAGCTCAAGAGGGTCCTGGGCTAGTCTCTGGTGGTCCGGGACAGTCCGGGTGGACTCTGTTATTGTGGCGGGTCACACGAAGAAGAAGGTGGTCTTCTTCATTTGGAGACCCCGGGAGCGAAGGCCCTCCATGAGGCCCTCTGCTGCCCCCTGCAGGCCGCCCTGTGCGCTCTCACACCGCCACCTGCTGACCCGGAGTGGGAAGTACACCTCACCGGTGGATCTGCAGCAGGGGTGGACTCTTGGAAAAGGGCCACGCTGGTTTTATTCTCAGATTCAGAGGGTGGACTTATTACAAACAAGATGATACTATAAAAATTGTAATACAAAACGTGTTATTCTAAGGAAATGGAAATCTCCTTCCTGCTACAGAAGGTGTCTGAATGATATGGTCTCCTGTTTACACCTCGAAGAAATTTAGTTTTTTCTGTCTAACTCCCAAGATAAATATAAGATCTATAAGTCATTGAATATTTTGGAACGGAAAGACAACAAACACTCTGCACCCTTTGCCGTTTTCCTTTATATATTCATATGATGAGACCTTTCCATTTCCCTCTGGCTCAGGCCTCCTGGACTCAATTTCTGGCCTTTCCCCTATGCTCTGACATTCTTGGACCTTTTGTAAAATTGATATGTACGGTAAATCTTTACAAAAAATTTTATTTGTTAATGGGCAAAACACTGGCTGTCTTGTCCGCTGTTTTTTTTTGTTTCTCTTCTGTTTAGTACTGTGTATTATATGTCTGTATACATTCAAAAAAACGCTGCATAAATAAAAATTAAATAATTAAAATGAGAAATACCTGTAATTTTCTGTTCCCTCTTTTCTTAAATGCACCCCATATGTAATGGACCTTGGCCTATATGTCCTGTATTCATTTGTCACAACGCCCTTCATGATGTGTTAAACTGTTTTCATTTTTTGTAACTGTAAAATTTATTTATTTTTCTTTACCATGTTTATTCTTGTGCTTGTTTTTCTTATACAGTCCCTTTATGCTGAGCTGTTCAGTTTCTTGAAAAGCAAATAAAAAAATACATGTCTACAAAAAAACTGTAATTTAACAAAACAATAAAATCCTGTCCTTGTTTTTATAAACATCCATCATCATCCATCCAGGGTTACAGGGGCTGGAGCCTTCCCAATTGACATTGGGCGAGGGGTGAGGTTCACCCTGAAATGGTCACCAGCCAATCACAGAGCCACATGGAGAGAGACAACCATTCACTGTCACACTCATACTTAAGGGCAAGTTGGAATTACAATTTGGAGGACTAATTAGTTTATTTTACCAATAAGTCCCATTAAGACAAAAAAAAAAGCAACCTGGCCAAGGAATCGGTTGCAAATATCTGTTATTGTTGATTATTTTAATTAATTTGCCCTACTTCATTTCCTAAATGCATCAGTGTCGCTTAATTAAAGAGCATTATAGTAAATTTCAGCAGTTCCAAACATATGAGTTTTGTCCAGGAAAAGTGAAACACTAAAAATCTTAATGGAGCGTCTACTTGAGCCAACTTAATTTTTGTGTAGTTTTACCCTAAAAGTGGGTTGATTATGGAGCTTCTTTACTGCCATGTATTGCCTAGCAACCGTATCCAGCCATGGAGCTGATCAGTGGCTTGATTGGATGATATTATGTGCTCAAAATAACAACACTTCAAAAACACAAACTGCCCCTTTAATATGGTTAACCTGGTGAATAAAATGGTCCTTCATGTTCATGATAAGGTCTAAACAATATCTGTTAAAGTATCATTTTCCTCCAGGTAAAAAGAGGTTGTCTTATTGTACAAAAATTAATTCAACATAAAATGGAAAAACACATTCAATAAAAAAACTTTGTGAACAGGTTTATTTTCTGAAAATGGAACAATTACATGCAAACTAAGAGTGCTGCAGTAAATCTTATACCTATTAGGTCTGGGCAAGATAGATAGAATAAAATATATCAATATATTCCCATAAAAGAGAAAGAGTAAGACAGCATGTTTTTATCAATTAAAGGGACTGTGAGGAGAATCTATTACCGGCGTCACAAAGACTCTGCTACCCATGAGCACACGCGGCGACTGTCGTAATGCTGCGTTCCAGTAACCTCAGAACTGGGAGTGACATCATCTCCGACTTATCGGCGTTCCAGTTGAAGTCGGAAAAAAACATGCCGATCTACCAGGCTATTGTTAGCTGTTGTTAGCATGCCCTGTGTTGTTGTTCACAAATATCACATGAAGAATGTGATTATCACTATGGCAGCATTTTTGTAAATAAGTCTAACAATACTATGTATACAGCTGATTTAGAGCGACACACCCCAGTCAGAAGTGCAAATAAATTGATTATTACAGGAGCTAAATAACTGTTCACACTGGGGGCATCCATCTTCGATTGTCAACTCGGGGGTGGCGAGGTTTCACCGGGTTCCCAGTAGGAAATTCAGACTTCGGGGGACGTTCTAGTTGCCTTCTCAGAACCCAGAAATTCCTACTTCTGACTACAACTGGAACGAACCAAAAGACGTGACCCAAGCCAAAGTGTGCCTTTGTTGTGATGCAGCTCGGACCTTCCTCAGAACTCTGCATTTACAACTTCTTTTTTCAACAAATTACAGGATGCAAAGCGATGAGGTGATGTATCTCTTTCTAGTTACATAGCGGTAGTTTTTGATGCAATTTTTTGGAAAACTTAGTATTGCAGTTTTGTAGCCGGCTATATATCGCTACTTACAGCCCGGTGCTCTAAGATGTGTAATAAAAATAATAAAATAATTTAAATTTGCTCTTGTTTTAATTGTCTTGTTCCTGAAGTTGAGTATCCAGGCCAGTCCAGCCCTGTCCAACCCGACCGCGAAGCTAAGGAATAGCATTTATAGATAACCTATTTTGATGCTATAAAACTCATCTTAAAGTGTGTATTTTGATCAGGCATATATCTAAAAGTGAGACTTTTTTGTAATTACTTAGAAACTCCTCACAGTCCCTTTAAAATACTCAGCACACAGATAGGGTCAAAACTGTAAAATGCTCAGTGATCAGTAGAAAATCAGTTTGAAGTGTTTGTGTTAAATGGGAAATACTGGTTCACATGTTTATCATCATGTCGGCACAAACCTGCTACAGCTGTGGCATAAACCTCATATTGGGTGGTGGTCTTAGACATGTGCTAAACACTGTACCATAATGATACATTTAATCAGTGACTGTCAACCTTTAAAAATCCAAAGTATAACTTATTTAAAAAAAATTCTGACTTCATGTTTGTTTCTAACACAAAAAACTGTCAGCATAAAAGAACAGGTCAATTTTTAAAGTGGAGGTTTTGTACTTTTGATAAATAATATCATTTTTGGTTTATCTGTTGGAGCTTTTTTTTGCTAAATCAATTGTTTAAATTAAGTAGGGGTGCTCAATATATATTTTTTTCTGATATGCCAATAATCCATCCTTTTTATAAACCATATCTATATTTTGTATAAAGAGCAAAAAGCCTCTACTTAACTTAAACTGACCCGATCCTTTTATGGTGACAGTCTGTTTTGTAAATAACAGGAAAATATCCTTTTATTCTTTAATAAATCATACTTCTTTTGTGTAAATAGGACATTGAGTGATTATGAGGTGAACCATCACCGTACATTTGCAGAATTTACTAATAATAAGGCCATTAAATGATGCCTTTTTTATTGTCAATAAATCATCTGTTACTTTCAGCAAAAATGTTCATATTTGATGATTTTGAAAATCACATTTTTGGACAAATATGTGAAAATATCAGTCCTATAATATAGTGTATCCTTAAGATTAACTGAATTATTTAGTGGTGTGTATTTTGTTTAGGGATGATAAAATGATTTAATAATGTCAAGTATATTATTGCATAACTTATAAACCCTTTAGAGCATTTATTTTGACTTTTATTTGACAGGATTTGTAGTTCTGACAGCAGGTGATAAGGATATAGATGCGCAGGTAAGACAGGATGGGTGAACATTGGGAAAGTGAAAGGTTCAGGAAGCCAAGAGTTCATTACAAGAACACCACTTAGTTCGTAAGGAAGAATCTTTGAATAAACACGGAGGAAAGTGTTTTTTTTTTTGCTTTTGCTATTTTGGTGATGCATACGATCCATCTTCCCCTCACCACAGTGGCCATTTTGAGTTTGTTGTTTTGTGATTGTGAAAACCAAATCACTGCTACAGTATCAATATCAAGATGGAGATGGTGCAAGTCTGCAAAAAGTCCAAATTCGTGCACCCCTATTGAAACAATATTTGCTCCACGCTGTCTTCAGTCCAACAGCTTGACGAGGTTACGCAACACAGTTCGTGCACAAATTTCTATTTTTAGCCACAGATTTCTCTTGAGCAAGTCCTTCATCTATAAGAATGTTCTATCTTTAGTGAAATGCAGTGATATTGTCT
Source organism: Scarus forsteni (assembly GCA_036419115.1). Taxonomy (NCBI): domain Eukaryota; kingdom Metazoa; phylum Chordata; class Actinopteri; order Labriformes; family Labridae; genus Scarus; species Scarus forsteni. Next base: position 10,329,194 of record JAZDUH010000342.1, read on the forward strand.
CCCATCTCATCCATAGCAGCTTCGTCTCTGCTTGCATGCCTCCTCCGGTGAGATGTGAGATTTTGTTTCTGGCTGAAAGCTTTCCCACAGAGATCACACTGAAACGGTCTCTCCCCTGAATGGGTCCTTAAATGAGAAATCAGATTTCCTTTTTGGACAAAGGTTACCCCACAAACTTGACATTTAAAGTCTTTTATCCCAGCGTGGATCTTTGAATGCACTTTTCGACCACCTGCAGTGGTGAACCTCTTGCCGCAGCAATCACAAACAAAAGCTTTGTTGTTGAGACTTTGCACCTTTTTCAGGAGCTCCTTGATGGCCTCGCTGTTCTTGTGTTTCTTTATGTGCTTCACAAAGGGCCGGATGTACTGGAAACCTTTGCCACACGCAGGACAAACATGATAGTCCCTCTGAATTTCAGATGAAGAGTTTCCATACAGCTTCTGTCTCTTCGCCCTCTGTGCGTCTCTGTTCCTCATCCAGTCCTCGTCGCTGCCATTGCTTCTGCTCTCAGCTTCACAGCCGTCGGAGTAGATCAGCAGCATCTCATCCGACTCTTCGTTTTCTGGCTGATCTTGTTCCCCTTTTACTACGTCAGTCAGAGGATAAATGACCTCTGCTGTTTGGCTTTCATGCCCGTGGTCCTCTTGCTCTTCCTTAATCCTGACGTCAATCTGGATGTAGCGACTTTCTTCTGTCGTTTCAGAGGGGCCCGGGGCCTCTGCCTTACTCATGTGAGGCTCTTCTCGTGTGGATGGTGGAGCTGGAATCTGCAGCATCTCCTTCTCAGGTGCATCACTGTGGACCAGTGGAGGCCCTGCAGACACAATGAGATGGAGCAACAAGTTAATAAATTGGATGTATTAAACCAGAAGGCAATCCGCCAAAGTAGCTCGCATGCTGCTGTTCCATCTATAAGCAATAAGATGTAGTTACCATTAGGGGTGTGCGATATGACGATATTAAATCATTAAGGATTATAATGTGGGGATGATCTCATAATGCAGAAAGATCGTCAGATCGTCTGTGTGGGCGCAGAGACTTTGACGCACACCCGACTAACCAATCGTAGCACATTACGCGCAGTGCATGGTGGGATATCCTGTTTGGTTATGTAGCGTGAAGGGAAAGAGCAAAGGTGATAAAAGCTTGAAGATGTCTGAACAAAAATCTGTTATAAAGCAGCTGTATTATTCACTCAGGTTATAGACTTGCAGTTAGATAACATTTGTTCTAAATTGTTGCACTTTAAGAGATAACCAGTTACTGAAGTTTGCATTCATATTTGACCCTTTTAAATAAGCTATTTCGTGTGTTTCGTGTGTTTTATGTTACAAAAGTGCACTTTATTGTTGTTCATTGCCTTTTATGTTTACATTTATTGTACATTTTTATAAAAACTGCACTATTTAAATTAAGACCTGTTCAGAACGTTTCTTTTAGGGATGTCCCGATCCAATATTGATATTGGATATCGGTCAAAAAAACAAATATCGGATTATATCGGCCTGCATCCTAAATCTCCGATATCAGCACTCCGATACAAGCAGTCCATTCTAATTAGGGGTGCAACGGTTTACGGTTTAAAACCGAACCGTACGGTTCGCCCCGCACGGCTCAATTCGCCTTTATGAAGCGCGGTTTTTCGGTTTTGCAATTAATTCATTTCTTACAGCCGTGAGACGGATTTCTCTAGCCAGCGCCTGCTCTGCTCTTCGGCTCTGCAGACAAGCCCTCCCTCCTCGCACAGCTCTGTACAAAACCCCTATTACACATCGCTAGTAAATATCCAATCGCTACTGTGTAATAGGAGCCGAGCACATGGCCGAGTGGGCGGCGTCTCTCACTCTGGAGCTCGGCTCCATAATGTCTATGCTCGGCTCGGCCTCACAAAAACTGAGACGAAGACGGAGAAAAACTCCCAGAAAAGTTATGGCGAGCGGAGAGGTGGAGAGACCGGAGTTTGAAGAAGCACTGGCTTCGTTCAGTCTGCGGTGTGGGGACATTTCGGTTTCCTTATGGATTATAATGACGAGGGAGAGAAAACAGCTCAGGCTGCAGAAGTGATGCGCATGCTCAGTTTAACAGTAATGACAACAGCACAGCCGCGGTGTGCTGAGAGACAACAAACACAGAGCAAAAGTGAGCTACACAATCCTGGAGACGTCCGTTCCCATAACGTACCACCTGATGCTAGAGAAACTCACCCTGAGCGAGCTCTTATTAAAGTAATAGCGGCTATATTTTATTTCTTATGAACCTGAAGGCGGGGCGCTCTCTCCTGCCGACCCTGTCGATGACAGATCGCTGCTGGAGAGCCAAACATCTCAGAGCCATAGTCGCTGAACAGGTGAACAAAAAGGCAAAAGCTTAGTTTATCATCTGTTCTGATGTTTCGTAGTTTGTCTGGGGAGCAGATCAGACAGGATATCAGACTGTTCACTGACTGGCCGCTGTCTCATAGGAACATACAGCAGCGCGCAAATACGCACAGATGAGATAGACAGCGGTATCATCAGAGTCTCCACGTCCTGTAAACTTGTTATTTTAGTCTGACAAATAGATTCAAAAAATCGGCGCAGTGTTAATAAACTAAGTTTATCAGAAATCATAATACAAACATATGATTCATTCACGTTTATTGTTTATTGTGCATGTAATGGAGACGCCAGTCGATCGCCCAGCCCTCTCTCTTTTTCTCATCACTCCTTTTATCCATTGTTTAATCAAGCTTGTAGCTGGAAAAACAATTAAAACTCTTTATTTTAGGACAAAAAATGCTATAATAGTAAATTGTATTTCAGTAGTCAGTCACTACACTAGCCAGGGAGCTAAGAGGCACTCTAACAGTTTAAAATGTTTACATTTGAAGTGTTTTATATAAATGTCATAATACTTTATTCAAGCCAAATAATAGTTAAGACCAAGGGGCATTGTCATAATATAGTTTTCTTAAAAGCAAAATAAAGGGAGTCTTTTGGAAAGTCAAACTTCTTGTTTTTTTTAATGCAAAACACGAACCGAAACCGAACCGAAACCGTGATCCCAAAACCGAGATACAAACCGAACCGTGGGCTAACTGAACCGTTGCACCCCTAATTCTAATATATTATTATTTTTATTTTATTCAGTTGTAGAATATGCTTATGTTTAAGTTCAACACAGTGGTTATTTTGCAATTGGTGAAATATGTTTTTGTTTGATTTATTGAGGTCACTTTTCAGGGTCTTCTAATATTTTTTATTCATGTTGTTTTAATTGTAGTATATTCTTATGTTTAAGGTTAAAATTTATTTAACCTATTGGTTAATAACAAATGGGTTAGTTTTTCTCATACCTACTATTGCTGACTACCGTTCTCTGTTTGAGTAATCTGACCTGATCAAGCCTTTTCTTACAGTCCATACTACAAAATAGGTAATAAAAGTCTGTGTGATTCCTGCTGATATCGTATCGGACTGATATCGGTATCGGCCAATACTCAAGGCTGCAATATCGGTATCGTATCGGAGGTGAAATAGTTGTATCGGGACACCCCTAGTTTCTTTGGCTTAAATTGTCTTTTGTTTTCTTTTAGGGTTTTACATGTTTTATATGTAAAACATAGGGAAAAAATGGTCAAATATGTAAATTAGTCTAGAAAAATCAACGTAAAAAAGAATCGTGATAAAATCGTGATCGTAATCGTAATTTTATTTTTAAAAAATCGTGATATGATATTTTTGCCATATCGCCCACCCCTAGTTGCAATCATAATAGGATTCATGACCCTGAAAACTCACACCTTGCACTCAGAATCACGTTGATGTCATTATTAGCTACACAGTTATTGAGCAAAACCGTTTTAATCGTTCACTAATGGCAATTATCTGGATCCCCACATAAATCTCATCATTTCTAAATCGGGCCATTACCAACATCTCCAGAAAGTTTCAGCAAAATCTGCCGAGTAGTTTATGCATAATCTTGCTAACAAACAGACAAAAAGAATCAACCATATGCTGGCAAAAACGTAACCTCCTCGGTGGAGGTCAGGCCCCCTCCCTGGAAAATGGGTATGATGTAAAGATAAAGGATGAATGAATATTAGAGTTGAATAAAGCTTTTAAAGAAAAATAAACTTGACCAGTGTTTAAGCAAATAGACTGCTGCATTTCTATTTCGATCATTTTTCTATTTCCCTCTCCTGTGGCCACACCATCGGGCTACATGTCTTTGCAAATAAATCTTTTAATCTTGTACATGATGGTTTTTTCTATTAAGCATAAAAGAGGTCTGCCAAGGAGGCGCAGTCACATGGTACTGGTTAGGTGGAAGGCCAACAAATGGGTCTGCAGATTTGTTGTGGATGAGGAGTAATCCAGCTGCTTTGCATGTTATCAACACACAGCCCAGTCTTGTGCTTTGCCTTGCCATTGGTGCCCGAAGTGTTTCCACATTGCACTCCTCAGATGTTGTACTCAACACTTGAAGTGGCTTTCCTGTACTCCATTTTCTCACTTCTGGTTTATTTCCTGTTGTTGCCCCGATTTGCTGCTGCACTGTATATTTTCAATCCGACTGTATACCTGCAGCAAGAGTACAGATTTTTATCCATTTACTTAAACAGACATTCAAATATTGAGTTTAATACTTCTTTGAAGAAGAGGTCCATGAGGTGCCATGGCCACACATGAAATATCACTGCTCTCCCTAAAAACACCACCACGAGAGCAACTGAACTTCATTTCTTGCATTAAATATAAAAAATGTAGTTTCATGAGAAGTTGGAAGACAAGTATTGGGGCACATTGCAATCAAACTTTCCACTAAAATGACCTCTCCTCCATTTCAATTTTAAACACTTTTGCCTCAATTTTTTATTCAAAGAGCCCATACCCATGCTTCAACTTTTGTTGTGCTGCTTTGGCTTTTGTTGTTTTGCTTCTGGTTTTATTGTGTTGCATCAGCTTTCAGTGTGTTGTTGTGAGCTTTGGTTTTTATTATGTTGCTTCTGGTTTTGTTTTGTTGTTTTGGCCTTAGTTGTGCTGCTTAAGCTTCTTCAAAGTTGCTTCAATTTAGACTTTTGCTCTGTTGCCTCAGCTTTTGGTGCTTTGCTTCCGTTTTATTGTGTTGCTTTCACTTTAGTTTTGTTGCCTTGGATTTTTTCATGGTTTCACAACAGCTTCTTTTGGGTTCTTGTGTTAAAATTTGACTTTTGTTTTGTTGCTTCAGCTTTTGTGATGCTGCTTCGACCTTTGTTGTTTTGCTTCTGGTTTGAATTGCGTTCCTTTAGTTTTGTTGTGTTGCCTCAACTTAGGCTGTTGCTCTGTTGCCTTGGCATTTGTTGTTTTACTTTTGGTTTTATTGTGTTATTCTTGCATTTTGTGTTGTTTCTGGTTTTGTAGTGTTGCTTTGTCTTTTGTTGTGTTGCTTTGGCTTTTGTTGAGTTGCTTTAGCTTTTGGTGTGTAACTTCAGGGTTGCTGCGTTGTTTTTCATTTTTGTTTGTGTTGTTTCAACTTAGGCTTTTGCTCTGTTGCCTTGGTATGTGTTGTTTTGCTTCAGCCATTGTTGTTTTACTTTTGGTTTTATTGTGTTACTCTTGCATTTTTGTGTTGTTTCTGGTTTTGTTGTGTTGCTTTGGCTTTTGTTGTGTTGCTTTAGTTTTTGTTGTGTTGCTTTGGCTTTTGTTGAGTTGGTTTAGCTTTTGGTGTGTAACTTCAGGGTTGCTGTGTTGTTTTTCATTTTTGTTTGTGTTGTTTCAACTTAGGCTTTTGCTCTGTTGCCTTGGTTTGTGTTGTTTAGCTTCGTCCATTGTTTTACTTTTGGTTTTATAGTGTTACTCTGCATTTTTGTGTTGTTTCTGGTTTTGTTATGTTGCTTCAGTTTTTGCAGTGTGGCTTTCACTTGTGTTGTGTTGTGTTGGCTTTTGTTGAGATGCTTTGGCCTTTGTAGCGCCAACTTTTGTTGTTTTGCTTTTGCTTTTGTTTGGTTCTCCAGCTTCTGTTGTGCTTTCTACTCTTTTGTTATACTGCTTTCGTTGTCATGTTTGGTACTTCAGGGCCACCGTAAAAAAAAAGAAAAAAAAAAAAAGCCATAATGGCACTAAACTTCATGAAAATAATTTTCTACAATAAATACAACTTTTCTATCATCTTTAGACAATAGCACAAAAATACTTACTTTCAAAACTGTAACAGCTTTTATTATATTAAATTATGTTTCCTTATTTCAGCCACTTAATCAATGTCTTAACTATTGTAGCTGCTAATATTTCAGTAATATGTATGCAGGAAAACTTGTGGCTGAATTATTTTGCATTTTCTCCTCCGCACATTCATCTTTCATACGTCTTTAAAATAGTAATAAATGCGGATTGATGCGGCATAGCTACTTTTATTACATTTAAAATAAAGCAAATACATGGTCTGGAGGAAATACCATTAAACATCAAAAATAACATTATATTGCTCCAACCTAATCTCAGTCATCAGTTATGAAATGCAGACCTGGCACTGACCTGTTATCTGCAGCACACAGCCCGGTTTAGGTCGGTGGATGTCTGGGTCTGGTCTCGGTCGCTGGGCTTCGTACAGGGCTAACCGGATGGTCTTCTCCACCTCCCCGAGGATCTCCTCTGCTGCTGCGTACAGCCGCTGGTGGACGAACGACCTCAGCTGGAACATGTTTGTCTCTGAAGCGCACAGATGTGGAGCGGACAAAGATCTCTGCAGGGTGATAAACCCAAACAGCCTCCTCGGTGGACCCGTTACCGCGGAAGGAAAACGTGCGTGACGTCACGACCGCTAAAAGATCGTATATCTGACAGGATGACTCACTCTGTGCTCCCTCATCGACCGGCAACGGGATTAACTGTCACTTCATGACCTGGTTGTTTCCATAAAATGTGGAGGTAAAACACAAAAGCTGATTTTTTCACAACTAAAACACTACACAACTGAAAAACCCTGACAAACACAAAAAATCGCACGAAGCTGGAATGTTGGGTAAAACGTGAATATAAACAGAAGACAGTGATTAACAAATCCTTTTGGATAGATTTAAATACACCACAAAGACAAGATGTTTAATAATAAAAATGATAAACTTTATATATTTATTTATTTTTGCAAATATTCACTCCTTTTGTAATTTGATGGCTGCAACCTTTATCACAGAAAGCTGGAACAGAAGCAACAAAAGACTGTGACAGTTGATAAATGCTCAAAAACACCTGTTTGAAACACTTAACAGGTGAACAGGTTAATACGAAACAGATGTGTCACTATTGGGCATAAAGGCTCAGTTGATCACAAGCAAAGCTGGGTCGAAGTTTACTACTTTGTGAACAACTATGTGAGAAAATAGTTCAACAGTTTATGAACATACAAATGCAAAGAACTTAGGGATTTCATCACCTACAGTCCATAATATTATCAAAAAATTCAGAGAAATTCTGCAAGTAAAGGACAAGCCTGAAAACCAACACTGAATGCCAGTGACCTAGGATCTTTCAGGAAGCACTGCATTAAAAACCAACATCATTCTGTCAAGGATATTACCACGTAAACTCAAAAGCACTTCAGACTGGTTGCTACATCTACAAGTCAAGGTCAAACTCTACCATGCAAAGCCAAGAGCTAAAGAGGAAAAGGACCGTCCAGACTGTTATCAGCAAGTGTGTTGATGCTCATGGCATAGTTAAGTTTTACATCTGTGAGGGCATCATTAATGCAAAAGAGTATATACAGGCTTTAGAGCAACATATGCTGAGCCACTTTCTGCACAGCTTACAACAGCGTGGCTTCATAGTTAAAGAGAGCTGGTCCCAGACTGACCTGCCTGCAGTCCAGACCTGTCCCCACTGAACTCACTTTTACAGACTCACCATAATGTGACCTCGTACTCATCTTTATCTGTTATACTGTCTTTTTACCCTCTTATCTTTCTTTATTGATCCGGTCATTTGAGCTCTACCTTAAGCATCGTCTTCTGTTGTTTGCTGTTTTATAAGTTATTTTTACTCATTAATGTCCTTACTCAATTTTAATTCACATTTAACGAATTTCATTCTTCGTTTTACTTAATGCCTGTTGTTTTATCCGTAAGTCTTAATGCTGTTCTTTTAATCTTTTTATGCTAGTCTTTCAGCTTTTTATTGCTTTATTGTATCATCTACAATTTATGTCTCTAGCTTTATGGATTTTTAGTTTTTTCTTTAACCTCCTTTTATTACTTCATGTTCTTTTTATTGCTTTCTTGTCTCACTGCTTTTATTGCTCAGTGTCTCATTCTCTTTTATTCCCTGTCTTCTGCCTCCACCCCTTTTTTATTGCATTTTCTTATCCTTTTGTTTTTATCTTTGGTCCTCGTGGTCTCATTTAATGCTGCTGGGGGCTCTTATTGTGTTGAGTTTATTATGCTGTTTGTTTGAGGGTTCTTTGCTTTAAATTGTGCTTTTTGTTGTTGGTTAGTTCTTTTTGTGCTGCAGTAATTGAACTTTTTCTGTTTGTTTCTGCCAAAGCCCTTTGTAAATCCATGTTTTTATAGTACTGTGCAAATTCAGTTATTTTTACTGTTATGTTGTATTGCATGGGATGAAAGCCACATTTTTAAGGGCTTGTTTACAATTATTACCCATTTAGTTTGTCTGAAAACTAAAAAAGCAAACAAAAAAATAACGACAACAAAGAGGGGGCTGCTGCATTAAAAGACTGTCAAAGAAGACTGTGGAAGAGCTCAGGAAAATGACAATGAATTATATTTTCCTGCATTTCCTCTGTGAGATAAAAAGAGAAACACACATTCAAAAAACAGTGGACTGGCCGTAAGTGCAGCATGACTGGATTTGGTGATCTTTTTTGTTAAGCAGTAGAGAAGTTGAAAACTGGCCTTGATTTGGGTTGCAGCTTGTCATTAAGGAGCGAATGTCTCTCCTAAATTTCTGGTTCTAATTACAGTGAAAGGGCAGCACAGTAGGTCAGCAGGTAGTGCATGTGTCACACAGCAAAGAAGTTTGACCCCAGTGTTGCATGTTCTCCCTGTGCATGCAGGATTATCTCCAGGCACTCCAGCTTCCTCCCACAGACCAAAAACATGCTCATTAGGTTAGCTGGTGGCTCCAAAATTGCACTTAAGAGTATGAGCATTACTGGTTGTCTGTCTCTCAATGTGTCCCTGTGATTGGCTGGTGACTAGTTCAGGCTCTACCCGCCTCGCATCCAATGCCGGCTGGATTGGCTCCAGCACCTGATGACCCATGAAGAGAGAGCGGTGTAGATAATGGACAGATGATCACAGTGAAAGCACATAAGAAGAGCTCCACGCACACGCACAGTAAGTTTGCATACACAGTTAAAGAGCCCACATCATGCTTTTTCAGGTTTCAGAGTTGCTTCAGTGTGCACGTCCATGCACAAGACAAAAAGTCCACAGCATCATGACTTCTCTCTATATAACTAAGTTTATTTCATCTGCAATTTAAGCCCTCTGACTTGGGGCAGTAAGCCCAGTGCAGAGATGTTAGAATAAATGCAGAGGTTCTTGGAATCCGGGAGGCCTGGGGCCTTTGGCCTGCCGTGGGAGGGTGGGGGTGGTTGGGTGCTGGGGGTGGACTGGCTTGAGGCCGGGTGGGCGGGTGGTTGGTTGAGGCAGGTGCTGTCTGCGGGGTTTGCCTCGCCCTGGATCCCTGGGTGTTGTCCTTGGTGCCACTGGGGGGGCGGGTCGGTGCCCCCTTGGGTCCGGGGGCTGTTCCTTGGTCCGGTGGCTTCTGGGACCCGTGTGGTGGGTCTCAGGTGCCCTGGCAGCCCAGGGGATGCCGGTGGCCGTGGTCTCCTGAGAGGGAGGCAACTATTTGAGTATTCGGTGACCACTTCACATGCATGCCTGTGCAGACACTCAAGCTCCTGTCGAGACTTACTGTAAAGAAATAGTTCTTCCCATCAGAACATGCTGAGTTGGACACTTAAACACATCTGCTCACATCATGCGATGCGTGTTCCTCCATATCTGATCCTTGTATACTCACCTCCCCTTGCTATCAAGACCCCACATCTCTGGTGTCCCTGGTTTCTTACTGCCTTTAATTCCTGTAGGAGCTTAGATCAGCATAACACTTGGACTGCTCAATCAGTAACACTGCCTGTCTGTCCTCCTTTCCGTTTGTCTTGTCTCGTCTTGTCCTGTCTGTCACTATTTCCCCGTCTTTCACACTGTGGTGTGGCACGGCCCTCCCCTTCAGCTCACATCAGGGGTTAAATAAAGTTTGATTTTATGGAGTGATTTTATGGAGAAGCCGAAAGGGAGGGATGGTGATGGTCACTGTAGCAGTGAATCATATTCTCATATCTCCAACTGCTAGAAAAAAAATGCATTAGTCTTTCCAACGCTGTCATCAGACACAGTGCTCAGCTGAAAAGACAATGCAGACAAGGGGAAAAATAAAATAATAATTTAAAAAATAGAATAAATGCAGAGCTGTTGACAACATGGCACCATGTAGCCCAGGAATCACCAATAATAATAAGAGCAGACTGAATCCACATGGAGTAGGGACCCTTATAAGGGCAGGAGCTCTGACACTGTCTCAGGCAGAGAGAGAGAATGCAGCACTATCAAAGGGGGTCTGTCCATGACAACTGGACATTTTATCAAACATTACTGACTGTGAACATCCTCAAGCTGTCATCAAACATCAACATATGAACCAGATTCAAGGCAAAAGATGAGCTCTATAAAAGAAATCAATGGCATTTTTTAATTAATAGAGAACAAAGAACACTGGAAACATTTCTTGATGTAAAAGACATTTATCCCCCAATATCAACAGGTTTTACAAGGGTTTGAAGTACAAAGTTAGTCCCATAGGCAGCATACCCCACGCTACATCAGATTTCCTCATGAGCCATTGTCCAATCACATCCTTAATATGTTCTTTGAAGATTCAGTCCTTAAGAAAAGTGCCAGTAAGCTGTTTCAATGTGAACTGAATTGTTTTATTAGTGCCCATACAACATCAAAATAAAAATGTCTGCACATACATTTAAAATGAGACATACTGCATTTTAATTGGGAAAGAACTGAAGTAACAGATTAGTTTGGTTCAACGTAACTCTCATTTCTTAACAAAATTGAGAACAACTAAGAAATAATAAGACTTTTGTGCCACCAGTGTTGTGAAATAACTTCATCTTGAGCTGCATGTGTTCATACATCTGTAACAATGCAAACAAACTTGTGCTCGAACGCTTCAATAACCAACAGAACACTCTATTCCCCCTGAAGATGAATGATGCATCTATTAATCATGCAATAGCTGTGTGATGGTCTGTCAGTTTTCAGTCTGCCTGAACAGATGAGTCTGCAGGTGTGCCTTCAGATTGGGTGCAAACTTGTACCTTAAACCACAGAACTGGCAGGCGTATGGCTTCTCTTTGGTGTGCGTGGTCCTGTGTCTCGTCATCTGTCCACTTTGGTGAAACCGTTTACCACAAATATCACAGCTGTAAGGTTTTTCACCTGAGTGGTACCTCATGTGTCTTTTAAGGTGACCGCTCGTGTTGAAGAGTTTGCCGCACAGAGCGCAATGATAGGGCTTCTCCCCTGAATGACACCTTTTATGAATGGTGAGGTTCTGGCTCTGACTGAAGGCTTTCCCACAAACATCACACGGATATGGTTTTTCTCCAGAGTGCGTCCTCGTGTGCACAATCAGATGCTCCCGTCGATTAAAAGCTTTGCCACATTCTTGACACATAAACCTTTTCATGCCTGCATGCAGCTTTACATGACGCTGGAGGCAGTGGCTGTTTGCAAAGGTTCGGCCACAGACATTGCAGGCATCTGCTTTATTATGATTGACATCCGTGCAGCTGCTTGGATCTTGACTGGACTGGCGCGCCGCCCCACCAATGCTGAAATCTACTTCCTCGTGTGCTTTTATGTGTTTCATTAAGGAGCCGATGTACAGGAAGCCTTTGCCACATAAATGACAAAAACTGTGTCCCTTTTCTTGATCAGCAGGGGGACTTTCTGCAGGAGGTTCAAGGCTTTTCCCCTCCGTCATCTCTGCTTCTTCTCCATCTCTGCTCACAAACTCCGCCCTCCTGTCGCTGATCTCCTTTTCAGCTTCAGAGCAGTACCACGAACCCACATGCAATCCACTAGATTTTTGTTCTTCTCGCTGTTCTTCAGCTTTCATTATTTCAGGAAAAGCAAAACTCATCTCCAGTGTTTGGCTTTCATCACAGAGTTCCTCCTCTTCTTCTTCTTTTACGTCAGGCACCTTTAGGTTTTTCTCATTGAAATTGTAGCTCCAGATCTTGTTGTCCAGGTCTCCAGCGGTTTGTGACGCTTTGGGAGTGACACTGGGGTCAGTCTCTTCTGGGTTTGATGGTCCTGGGTCTTCATGTAGAAGAGAGGCTTCACATCTGTCTGTAGAGTTTGCTGTGTCGCAGGTCAATGAAGGCTCCTCCCCTATAAGATCAGACATGAGAATTAGTTACCTAAAACGTTGGAATGTTTCTATTAAATGAAACTTGATTGCAAAGTGATGTAAAATAAATGAAATCTGTTAAATGCAAAGCACAGCAGAGTAACAGAGTGGTGCAGGGATGGTGTATTTTTCTAGGTCGCAGCAGAAGTTAGCTTTGTGCTGCCCTTGGCAAAAGCTTTAGGGATTTCTCATTGTTTTGCATCACTGCTGTTAATAAGCTCTGTAGAGAATCATAATATATGACACACTCGTTCTATTCTCTGTTATAATCTTAACAAAAGAACCAACTGTCAATGATTTGACGCTCAAATGTAACCATGAGAGTAAAAGCTATAAGAAGAACTTTAATGAACTTTAACACAGCAGATTGACTTCCAAGCAACTACAATACTTCCAACTTGATAGATCTTGTCATGACCTCCTGTTTGACAGTATCCTCGTACAACAAGATCCAGTGGGTGCCCTTGGTTGTGGCAGTAGTGAATCAATTAGTGTTCATGAAAAATGCTTGCTGTTTGGTCCCCAGCCATTTTTAGATTAGATAAGATAGCACTTTATTAACTTAGTACTTTTGTAGCTCCTGAGAGCAGTTTGTTAGCAACCATTGCTCTAAACAGACACCTGTTGTTTAAGATTCAAAAGCAGGCAACATCAAATGTGTTTTAATATCTCCCAACAAACATTTAAATCTTATGTGTGTATGTTCAACACAAACCTGATTTCAGACACTTTTCCAAAACTGGTATTCTGATGCTTCATTTACCTGACCTGGGAAGAGGGGAGTGGGAATTATGGCACATCCCAGGTAAACGCATTCCAGTTGGGAGCTGTTAAAGTATAGCAAGCTGAAGACGTCCGACTTCGAAGTGATACATTTTGACCAATTGAATTTGCAACTGGGACCATCTCAGTTCTGACTGATTGTCAACTTGGGGAGGTGAGGATTCTCCGACTCAGAATTCCGACTTTAGGGGGCGTTCCAGTTAATATTTCCCAGTTGGCACTCGGGGAAACCAGACTTTCCAGTCCAACTGGAACGCACCAAAAATCCCATTTAGTTCCGCATTGTTGGACTCAATCCTGCAACACTCTATTGAACGACACTGAAGGTCACATTACATAAAATGGCTGTTAATTTTCATTGATATTGATTTTTTTTTGCCTTTACTTACAGCTGATATATCAGTCACACATATCGACCATGTATATCCCTTATATTAGCTAAATATAAACATGTTCCATAATGCTTGACCTTATTTCACTGCATGGAACATTTCAAATCAAGAGTTTCATCTTTTTAAGGGGGAAAGATAGATTTTCTTGTTTTACATCTGTACCTTACACAAGTAGACTGTCACATTGAAATTGATGTTACTTTATGTAAAGCAAAAGCTTTGTGCTTTTAAGAAAAAACAAACAGGTATCACCATGAATAACTTTGGAATAATAACCGTATTAGATACTGACAAACCACTACTGTTGTGCATTCCTCCTAATATTAACCAGTGTGCCATATCCTTTGACAAGACGAGTATCACAATGCAGCAGAATTGACTAAAGATCCTACAAGGTGTTTCTTTAAGGAGAGTCTTTCTGTGTGCAGGCTGCATGGTCACTCTGTGCCTGTGTGGGTTTTCTCCAAGCACTCCAGTTTCCTCCCACAGGCCAAAAACTTGCCAGTTGGGTTAGTTTGTGACTCTAAATTGCCAGAGTATAGAGTTAGGGTTAGTGTAGGGGGTTAGGGTTTAGTAAATGAGAGCCTGAATGGTTGTCTGATCTTCTAAGTTGCTCCTGGTTCAGGATGTACCTCGTTTCTTGCTGAATGCTTGCTGGGATAGGATCCAAAAAGGGAAAAGGGGGATATATGATGGATCAATAGAGAGAATATCTGTAATCCACTGCATGGCATTGATCGATTGCTTCTGTCTCCATGTATATGGCAGTTCCCTCAGCTGACGGCAGGTGTCGCTGCTCAATCATTACATTCACTGTGTGTGACATTTCCGATCTAAAAGGGTCGTAACATATATTATTAAACTATCTGTAAAATCACTGCAGCATCATGCAGATATCCATTTTAGTCCTAGATGTCTGCGCATGCGTAGAAGGCGGAGTGCACATCCTAACGTTCACAGCTTCACCAAACAGTAAAACTAAACACAAACATGATTCTGTCACTGCCGGATAAACTAAAATATCATTTATTCATCATTTCAGACCTTGTATTTGTCGCAGTAAATCCAGCTGTTGTCGCGCACTCTCCTTTTCCTCTTTAGACCAACAAACTTGGGCTTCATTCAGAGCCACCGTGATGGTCTTCTCCACCTCCCCGAGGATCTCCTCTGCTGCTGCGGACAGTCTCTGGTGGACAAACGTCCTCAGCTGGAACATCGTGGTGTCCATGTTTAAAAGGAAAGATTAAATATTAATACATCGATTTAAAAGGCTGGAAAATCAGCTACAGCAGTTCAACGGGGTCCAAATCAGCCTAACAGGAAAACCGGGAGCTGATGTTAGCTGCCATGCCACTTCCGGTGACCGTCCTTCAGAATAAAAGCATTGATCTAAATACAGACTGGAAGGGCTATTTCTAGAAAAAAAGAGTCACTCATTATTTTAGTTCTCTCTTTTTTTAAGGAGGCTATCAGAGGCAAATACCAAATGCCAAGAAATGCCAAATGCCTACATGTTTTATCATCCTTAATTGAGCAATAAGAGCCATTCAACATTATGTTGGATGTTTCTGAAGGTGTTGTTAATCTGAGTAAAATGAATAATTAAAATATAATGAAGGATTAAGAGAGATTTAATGTTGGAATATATTTGCTAATCAAGTTAGGCATTGTTTGACTCAGCTTTGTCTTGTAACATAAGTAAATATCTTAGCTAATATAAAAAATGACGCATGGAATACAAAAAGTACGCACTGCTTTCTGAGTAAATTAACAGATCTCTTTTTACACTGCAACATGCTTGTAATGCATGAGAATACACATACCTGGCTTTCAGCTTTAAAACAAACAAAAAAATCAACCAAACCTCAAAACACACCTCACTTCAATTAATTTTGTTTTTTCAAACATATTGTTTTAAAACAAAAAAGTCACATTAACTACATCAATATAAATAATTCCACTTTTCCAAACAAATAACAGATGTTTGGAATTCATACCAATATCAGTACCAATACCGATATTTTGTGTCAATAGCACAAAGTCTGTACTCAACTAAAATCAGCCAGTTTCTTTCATTGTACAGTTATATGTGTTTTAGAAATAGTTGTAATGCAGTAAAACAATGTTATTCTTATTCACACACTGGATTAGTAAAAATGGACATTGAGTGATCATGAGGTAAACATTCATGGTACATTTTACATTTGGCCAAAATAACAGTCAACATTTTTTTTTTTTTTAATGGCGAATGCACATGTTCAAAATATCTGAACACAAATTAAGTCAAAATAATATATTATGGTACTAATGATGTAAAGTCGTGTAACAGTGTTAAAAACACTACTTTACTTAATAAAATAAATGAATAGATAAAAATAGTGCTTTCGGATCACACTCTTTTATTTATGAAGGCTGCCACACAAACCGGATGTGTCGTTGTTGCAGCTGCAGCGTTTGAACTTTATTTTGAAAAACTTAACTTAGTCTCGAGCTGTAAATCCAGGGATAAACACTGACCCACAAACAGAGGCATGTCGTTCTGCGGTTTCTTCGGCGGGGAGGTCTATAAAGACCATTTTAAACCAGGTAAATAATGATTTTACTTATTATACTCCGTTTTAATTCCCATACATCGCAGGGTGAAGCTCTGGTTGTTGTGATAAAGTGTAAATAAAGTAGTTAGCCACCGAGGCTAACTATCATGAGACAGTTTCACCATCTGTTCCATTTGTTCGACCTAATGTCTGAAAAACGTCGCTTAAGGTTAAACTTTTTTAGGAACTACAGATATGTGAACTGAAGAGCCTGTGATGGTTAACTTTTGTAACATGGAGGTTACACAAGAGCATGTGTTACAGAACTAGGTGTTGTGTCACTAAAATGGAATTTAACTTCCTTTTCTAGGTAACAGTTGTGTGACACTGTTAAAAATATATTTATGACAATACTTGGATACCAATTCGGCACTGAAACTCATTTGAGCTCTTTAACAAACTCAGATGAAAATTCTGGTAATAACATTAGTTTCAGTCCAACTCTCTTATAGCACAAGTAGAAATACCCAGCTTTATAATTTACTTTGAAAAAGGAATTATTTTACTTTTGTAATTTTTCCTAAGATAAATGTTCTTGTGCATTTATGTCACCTGAAGAAAAGTTTTGTTTTTGCTAAGCAGAGTCAAACCATAGCATCATAAAGTAAACATATCTGCCAACACACAAAGTCTTTTTGGATTTATATTCATTTTCATTTTTTTCTATATTTTATACTTTAAAGGGCCTCTAGAACATAGGAAAGAAATTACCTCCACGTTGAATAACTTCAAACAGGGATGCATGATATTGGATTTTTACCAATATTCTCAAATGCATTATTGCTAATACTGATATTTTCCTCAATCACAGGAAGTCTTTTCTTCACATATTGTGAAATAATGAAAATCTTGCTTTTACATGTACCTGTAATGATGAGGTGAAGAAAAATGATGCGTTTGTATATTTTGCCAATATAACTGCCCATAAATGGGATAAATATAGCCAATGTATAGGCAGTAATTATCACCAAAAATGTCAAAGTTGGCCAAATTCCAAAGTTGTACAGATAATGTCGTACATCCCTTCTTTTAACCAATGTGCAGCTAAAATGCATTTGGTGATGATGTTTATATTTCAAACAGAAAAATTCTGTGTAACTGACTGTACAACTGACTGTATGTTTGATATTGAAGCTTTAAAACTTTTCATTTCTCAAGTTTTTTACACTTCTAATCTTTTTGTCAGCTAGTTTGAGTTTTTATTTATGACTTGCAGAAATGTGGTCATAACTACTGAATTACAGGTGTTCTTTAAAATCAGAAATTCAACCGACATTAATAAGAATTATTGCAGCTTTTATTTGATTATGTTTGTGTGTATTTTATGCAGTTAAAGAAACAAACTGAGAAGTAAACCACATGGAAGAGACAATGGAAAGTAAATTATTAACAAGCAAAAATAAATAACATTATCAGATGCTCAACAATTTCATACAAAGAAAGAAAGAGGAATAAAGTAACAAAGAAGAGCATTGGAGGTGCTTAGGGGCAATATGTAAATTAAAATTTTAATAGGGACGTGGATACTGCTCCTGTGACACGCAGGAAACATTCAAATGAATAAACTTGTTTCACAGGATAACTCCTCAATATTTAATTGTAAATTAGTGAAGAGATTTTTTATATAAGGGAACATAATGGTTGTTAGCTTGCCTAATTGAATAATTATGACATTTTGAATTACCGGCAAATAATTGGATGAAAAAAAAAAGATAAATCTGAGTTATAAAATAAAACCTGAAAGTCAAAAATGCATGTTTGGAAAATGCCAATGTTAAAATGTGGTTTTACAAAAATGAACTGTCTTTATTCAAAATATATTGAAGTTTAACTGTATAGTAAGGTATTGTTGCATCCTCACAGTAAAACAGATCAAATTAAATATTATTCGATTTTTTTTTATAAAAGGCTTTGCAATTTTCACCAGAACATGGTCTTAAGCTGAAAAATGTATAATGAACTGACTCTCACTCAAAGGAACTTTAATGCCATCCCTCCATCTTCTCCTGCTCAGGGATTTACGTCTGCTCCAAATGTGACCACCAGCTGTTCTCCAGCAGGACCAAGTACGAGCACTCGTCCCCCTGGCCGGCGTTCACGGAGACCATCAGGGAGGACAGTGTGGTCAAACATGAAGAGAGACCAGGAGCGTATAAGGTACAGCTAACAGAAAATAAAGAACTTTATTTCATGTTTTACATTCTGTGTGATAAGCCGGAGGATTAACACAGTCAGTCAGCTGGAGATGCACAACTGAGAATCTTGAAAGAATTATTTTATAACTAAAGATCAATTTATTTTCTCCGAAGAATATTTGTAAGTTATTTTAGTACAAGGGAACGAGAAGACATTTTTATCAGATGTAGCTTACAAGGTTGTTTCTGCATGTAGTGTCCTAAAGGTCCCCTGTCCTGGTGATTAGACAGGATACAAATCAAGTTGAGTGAAAAAAAAAAAAAGACCGAAACAGTCAATGCCGTCTGCCTGTGACTGATTCTACATTACATTTGCATCAGAACTGGGAAGAGAAAAGTGGGAATGGCATTATTTCTGAGCTATCAGCGTTCCACTTACAAAGTCAGAAAAATACTCGCTGATCTACCAGGCCATTGTCAGCCATTGTTAGCGCACCCTGCATTGTAGTTCGCACATCCCACATGATGATGAATGTTAATTACACTATACCAGTAATTCTCTATATAAACATCCAACAATAC
Organism: Scarus forsteni; assembly: GCA_036419115.1. NCBI lineage: Eukaryota > Metazoa > Chordata > Actinopteri > Labriformes > Labridae > Scarus > Scarus forsteni. The sequence goes on from JAZDUH010000342.1 coordinate 10,348,153, forward strand.
TATGAAGATTTAGTGCAACAAACACTAGTCAGAAGTGCTAAGAAATGATATACTACACTTGGAACTCTGAAATCCAGACAACTGCATAACAGAAAGCACACATGTAGGTGGAGTCTGTGTAGCTATGACATCATAAACTCCAGGAAGTAAAAACAGAGCTTTTTCTCTAAAGACGTATGGAGGATTTCTCTGTGAACTCATGTCTCTCTGCTTCACAAGACGCTTTTAACAACTTTAAAAACAAAGATCATTGATTTTGCAGGAGGTAGGACCTTAATGTTTTGTGTTGCACCCTTAGACGTATGTTTTGTTGTTCCAGGTGCGTTGTGGGAACTGTAAAAATGGATTAGGCCATGAGTTTGTGAATGACGGGCCTTCCAAAGGACAGTCCCGCTTCTGAATATTCAGCAGCTCACTGAAGTTCGTCCCTAAAGGTATGACGGATAAGAAAACAGTATTTTGGTAGACTTAAGAAGCATCCATCACATTAAGGGATGCATGTTTGTGGAGTATTTGCTTTTTATATGTTTGATATGCAGATCATCAGTGCTGATGCCAATATTCTTGTCAAGAGGAGGGTTGGACAACTATTTTACAACACACTGTAGTTAGTTTCATCACCGGAGGGACAGAAAGATAGCTGTTATAAGAGGTTACTTCATCAACATTTTCATTTATTATAATTCATATTTAACTGGAAAAAACTAAGAATTGAGGCTAGTTTGGTCAAAAATTTTGATGCAAGTGCCAGGACATTTACTAATTCCAAGAGTAAACTTAACTAACTTTTTTATTTTAATTTTGGCAAAACCATCAGAGGCAGTTTCACTGAAACATGTACTGACACTTATGCTGCGTTCACACCGCAAGCGACCCAGCGACAAAAGTCGCGTCACCCACTGACATAGCGTCGCACGTCCATAAATACCTCATTTTGGTTGTTGCCGTCGGGCGTAGCTCGGTGACGTCACGTCCGTAGCTCGGTGACGTCACGTCCGCTCGATCCTATCATATTTCACATAATAGGATGTATAAGCGGACATTATTCCAGCTGTATCCTTTTCACTCACTTATCAAACACAAAACACTGCAGCTGATGCCCTGCAGCAGCATTATCTGTGAGTTTACCGCGGTCCGTCTAGGCGGAACTAATGTCCTCACTGAGATTATTTCCGCCTAGACTCAACTCATCCGCCCTGTAGTCCGGATAAATGAATGTGTCTTGGGTACCGTCACACGTACACACACCTGATTGGCTGTTGCGGCACAGCGCACACGACATCGTCTGAATCGATTAACTTTTTTTTTACTTTGACATCGCGTGACAAGCTATGTGGTAGTGTTACAAGCAGCTGTCGCGTCGCGGGAGAGTTAGCCCCGCCCCATCGCGGCTTTACATTGACTTTGCATGGAGAGTGATCGCCGAGGTAGTATAGGTAGCGTCCGGTGTGAACACACCTCTAGAGTGCTGTCTTCTTGGAAATATTACTATTTGTATGGTTTTGTGTCAGATTTCATCAAAGTTTTGTCTCATATGTGTTTTTTCTATTATTATAAACTGAGTGGAGGGCCACATTAATGGAGTAGGAGGACCACATGTGGCCCCCAGGCTGCTTGTTGCTCACCTCTGGGCAAGAGAATGGAGTCTCTACATGACTGAAATTAGGCTGTTTGCTCATTGTTACTTTCTGTATTTTAAAGAAACACATGAAATAAAAGAACCAAGATACTTTCTCTAGTAACTGAAATAGAAGATTTACATATGTTCAGTCATAATAAGTCTAAACACTGTGGTGTATTCATATATTTAATTGATTTTGATGCAGATTTTTGGGATTTACAACGCTGCTTTGCGTGGCTTTATATTGGCTGTCAATATTTTTGTATCTGCTGATAGTGATAAACCACTTCTAAGCTGCTGTCTGTTATATATTGGCATATGAGGTTTAAATGTCTGGCAGACTCTTGTCATGTTCTCCTCAAATAAAAAAAGATCATTAAATAAGCAGAATTTCAAACTTGATTCCTGGTTAAAATAATCATAAAGATGTCTTTTTTAATGAAGCAACAACAAGAAAAAATATTTCAACTAACCTGTTATTGGGTTTGTTACTTATCTCAACTAATTAAAAATAAACTCATAAAATTTGTGATAAATTCTTTCCTCTATTTTGCCGTTGCCTTCTGAAATAAGCATTTGTTGTTGCAGAATTTTATCTTGTTATTGGACAGTACAAACAGTCAGTTTAATGTTGACATGTCACGTCAATATTAACAGATTTTCCTGTTAAAAAGTAACTAAAAAAAACAGCTAAGCAGGTTTGGATCAAGTTGTTATTGTGTTACAGTAAATTTTTCATTAATTGGTTAACTTCAGGGTTTAAAATGAAAACTTCCACATAAGTTTATATGTGGAAGTATTTAGTATTTATAGGTATTTATGTTTCATATACTTGGTTTAAAAATTAAAACTGATTGGACTATCATGTTGTTGTTGTCACACTCTGCAGAAAACTTGTGTAATACTCAGCAGGTGTTAATTTTAGGCTGTTTAGGGACAAAGTCCATCTGAGATCCTCTGGTGAATGTGTCCCCCCTCCTCCTCAGATAAGGTTGATGGACAGTAAGGTGAGCCGTTGGAGAGAGACGCTGCTGGACTTTTGGACGATTCTCTGAGCTGCTGAAGGTGAGGACAGTGGATGAAGAGCTCCGGGGAAAAGCCTGATCAGGGAGCACCGGGGCTCTGATGAAAGATGGCCTCACCGGACAGTAACAACAGAGGATTCATCTGAAAAGATTAATCATGCAATCATGGTAGAGTCACTGTGATTACAAAATATCAGGTTTATGATGATCAAAATCTGCCTCATAGACAAAATAACCCTTTTGAGCAGTTTCCCTTCCTTATTTTGGTTCTTATGCTCTCTTCAAACCTTCCATAGAATTTAAGGACCTGCAGAGAGGTTTCCTGAAAAATCTGGTGTACAAAATTCAGTTCAGCACCTTTTTTATTTTATTTTGGCAGAATCCTGAACAGTGTTGCCACCAAGTTAGTAGAGTAAAACAAAAAGACACCACAAGTGCAGCAGTCCACATCACATTGAAGCTGGTGCAACTGGAAATGTTTTCCTGGAATTAAAGCAACGCAGACAAGCGAAAATATTTTCTCGCAATTTAGGTAACTAGGCCACAGTGGTAAAAATAGATGAATTTATTAATCTTAAACATGTAGATATGTTATGTAGACTTTAAGATGTGGAAGTGTAATTGAAAAGAACCCTTGTTTTGTGGTAAGAAGTGACTAGTGGAGGTGGGCAAAGTGACTCGCAGGCTGTGGGTTTGTACTTTTTAATTCAGCAGAGAGCTCAATTATTTCACAAAAGGCTGTAGAAGTGTGAACTCTGCATGGTGATGTCCGTCGGTACGTTTAGAGCGATGCTGCACAGAAACTTTACATCTTGGATTTTGCTTGATACAGATGAAGTCGTCAAACAGAAAAAAACATTTCAGTGTTCTTCTTTTTAACCTCTGGGAGACCCTCAAAATGTACTTATGCAGCGTATGACATGTGGATATAACAGTACTGCACAGAATTACTTGAAACCACACTGCAAAAGCTAAAATTTGATCAGACCTGCTGTCATATTTCATGTTTAAATAGCTTTATTTCACTGCTACTCGTTATAGGTCAATTTCACAAGACAAGCCCAAATAAAAATGTTACTTGAATAAATAAAAATGCAACATTAAGGTCTAAAGTGCCTGAAATAGATGGAAAGTTTCATCCATGTTGGAGTAATTTGACTTGCTGAGTGTTTTAAATGAGATGCTCTAACTAATCCAGTTTTGAACATTTTATTTCAAGACCCAAATGTTTTGTTTTTCCTCATTTCTTCACAAGGTACTCTCACTCAAATAGGATTTCAATGTAATCCCCTGTGAGCATTTTGCATACTATGCTTCATTTTAACATAAACTTGTTTTGTTCATGAAATAAGCTTCACAATAAGTAATAATAAGTTCAGAGGAGCATTTTTGACCAAACACACCTGCTATGATTCAGCGATTTTCAGCGAAGATGACGCTTTTTCAAGGACTACTCAAGATATTAAAAGATGCTTCACTGTCACCTGGTGCATCAAATAAGGATCACTTCTGTCTTGAAATTAGATTTATGCTAAGTTATATAAAATGTAATGAAAATAATTTTGTGTTTTTTGATGTCGATGACTTTCTTGAAAGATGGGTCATTATACTGCGATAATATATTTTCAGATATTTGCCTTTTGTGATATGTTTGTTGTAATAGATGAAGAAAGATTGCAATAATTTGTCTATTTTTACACAAGAGCTGCTTTAAATGGATCACTAAGATTGATATGCAAATTCTGAAATAAATATTTTTAATTTGAATAATTGAAAACACTGTTTGAGACATTCTTGCATTTTTCTTTACTTTCTAGTCATAAGGCACAGTCTTTTTTCTGAACTGAAGGAGAAGTTAATTCCTCTCCTGAGGTTAATCAGTAATACATTAACTTTCAACTTTTACTGTCTTTATAATCATTGATGTTATTTCAAGAGTTTAATCCTTCGGTTGGTGGCAGCTTGTGTGGTGTAACCTGAAAGAGACACAAAATGTGCACAAGGACATGAAAGAGGCAGGGCAGCTGCAGACCTGTTTAAAGTGCTTTGTAGAGTGAAGCTGTAAATGTAAGATATCAAGAATACAAGACGCAAAAATAATGCATAAGAGTATAACAAATATTTAAAAAGATCAAAATAAATGACCATGGAGTGGAACGGATGGAATCAAACATTTGCAGAAAACCAAATGTTACCTACATTAATTTTGCTGCCTTTTTTGTCTCTTAAAGCACTTTGTAAACATCTGTTTTATAAAATGGTATATAAATAAATATATAAAGATTTAATATACACCCACAAAGTCCAATCCAGTTCAGTGTACTTTACAGTCTACTTTATCACATTTACAAAATCAATTACATTCACCAAAGTGCTGCACCGTGACTATCAGGCAAACAAAATAGAAATAAAACTCATAATTAGAGCACATCAGATTCATTTAAAACATAAAAACACAAGACAATTTGTTAAAACAAAAGCCAGATTGAGAGAATGGAAGACATTAGAAACAGAGAAAATGACCAAAATAAAACACAAACAACCACAAAGAGAGGAAGACAAGATCCACAAATTACTCAATTTTGCCGATAAAAATCCTGAGAATAATGGTGTGATTGAGAAGTATCACAATAATAAAGATAATTAAAGGATTTAAACTTCTGTCAGGCATATAAACTATTGTAACAGCCACAGACCTCCTGATGCTGATTAAATTGAAAAGATCTTATCCTGCTGCCTCAGGCTGTCTTACTGTGTTATTCTGTTATCATTTCATGTTATTGTTGTTTGATTCTGTTTTATTTTGTTTGTTTGAATCTTTGCTATTCTGTTTGGAGTGTTATAATAATTTAAAGTTAAGTTTAAAGTCACTAACCCTGGAAGTATAACTACACTAATGCTGCAGCAAATGGGAATCATATAAACCCTACCAGACTAAACTTTAAAACCTTTAATACTTTAATACCCTCATGTTTGGGATGGTTACTTAGTCTGCCAGCTGAGACCTGCAACAGAAGAAGCACAGAAAGACTTACGAACAATAAGAAATGCAAACCAAACACAAAAACCATTATAGCCACTTACAAAGAGACACAAAATGAGTAAAAGAGGACACTAATGGTCCCAGAAGATCACAAGATTAATCTAAAACTTACATAAAGATATGAAGCTAAAAAGAATACAACTTAATCCAGAATAATTCTCATTTAAATTGATAAATGTGTGAATCCAGCACACTTGCTTCTTTTGCTGCCTCCCTGTGTCAGTAATGGGGACTGCAGGAGGCCTTACACAAGCACACAGCAGCTGTCACTTGATCTCATCATGTAAGTTTGCTCCTGCTTTAGCCGAGCACAGATCTGAAAACAAACTCACACCGACTTTGAGCTGAAGACGCAGAGACTTTGAAATGGATGAAATGTCGTTCTGCTCTTTCTCTGGAGGAGAAGAATACAAAAACCACTTCCAGCCCGGTGAGTAACCCAAACATCAGCTTCAAAATCATGCTGTTGATCCTCCATGCATTCACCTTTTCCTCCGCACAGGTATTTATGTTTGCTCTGAGTGCGGACATGAGTTATTCTCCAGCTCCTCAAAGTTCCAGCACTCCTCTCCTTGGCCGGCTTTCTCAGAGACCATCCATGAGGACAGTGTCTCCAGACACCCTGAAGCCTGGGGCCCGGTAAAGGTAGATCACTGCAGGGTTCAATGAGCTTAAACAAAACATATCCTCTATTTGATCCTGTTTATGCACCTCCACCTCCTCCCCATACCATACCATTGTCTGGTGTGTTCTGATGATTTTATTGCTGATTTTATTGTTTTTTTTAAATGTCCAGTGTCCTTGAGTGTCATGAACGGCACTTTTATTATTGTTATTATTATTATTATTATTGTTATTATTATTATTATCATTTACATGTTACAGAAAAACAATGGTCTGCGTCGTTTCTGTGTGAATGTTTCAGGTTTGTTGTGGGAAATGTGGCAGCGGTTTGGGTCACGAGTTTTTGTACGATGGACCAAAAGAGGGATTATCACGCTTCTGAGTGTTCAGCAGCTCTCTGACCTTCATCCCAGAAAGTAAGTATTTCTAACATAGGCCAATTCAGAAGGTACACCTGTTGAACTGCTTTTCAAGGCAAGTAGATAATTGGGCAATTGCATAGGAGCAACTCAGTGCATTTAGGCATGTGATCATGCTACACATGTCATGCTGAAGTTCAAACTGAGCATCAGAAAAAAAGAGATTTAAGTGAAAGTCACTTAAATGTTGTTTGGTTGTTGGGACTGATGGGCGGCTCTGAGTATTTTGGGAACTGCTGATCAGATGTACCGGAAAATGGTTTAAAAAGAGGAAATATCCAGTGTGTTGCAGTTGATGCCAGAGGTCGGTAATGTTTTCTGCACCGTGTTGAATAAATGCCCCAAAAATAAAAGCAGTTGTGAAGATAAAATGAGTCCAAACTTGAAACTAAGAAGGTGTACCTAATAAAGTGGCCAGTGCATGGATATAACATCAATTTTTCCGTGGGGTGGCAAATTTACAGAACCAAGAAGTAAGAAGGACAAGGATTTTATTTCTTCTCCCTGACATGCATCTCTGAATGTCAAACAACCAAAAAGACTCAAAATGTTCAGAAAAGAAGCCAAAGTGACGTCAAAGACAAAAACGACTACAGAAGAAACAGATTTAAAAGTACAAGATCTTCACTGGAATTAGTGGGCACACAAAGCTATGAGTATTTTTGTCACAGTGAAGATGAGGATATTTGACAGAGAGGTATTTTGTTCTGCTCAGCTAGCTTTGAAAAGACAATTCAACCAAAAGAGGCACACAATGATCCATATAAGGCAGCAAATCACCAAATATTAATCCTTAAAGGTGTAGTCAGGGGTGTGGGAGAAAACGAGTGGAGAGGTTGTTTATAAACTAATTTAGACCCGCCTCTCCCTTCATACCTCACCCCTGGCTCCACCCCTGAAAGCTGATGGATGTGCATCGTCATGGAAACGGCCGTAGAAACTGCGTAGCTGACCAACGTAGCTAAGGTAACCCTGACTCGTCAGACAACTCGACTGACATTATTGCTAACATCACAACAACAGTACATTCTGGCAGATTAGACAATAAGATGAATGTCAGACGGCTGTTACTGTTATGTGAAGCACCACAAAGCTAATGTTGCTTACCTATCCAGCAGAAAGACGGCGACATCCGCGTCCGTTTTCAGGTCTTTAAATTGGCGGAGTTCCCTCCACCGTCGGAAAGCAACACCAATGTTGACCCGGGTCTTCACTCTTTCATGGTCAGAGCCCTTTTTTTTTTCACTTTCTGCTCCTCTGATCTTTTTCTTTTGGGCTGTTTTTCAGCCATTGCTACTGCTCATATTGTATCTCTCTCTTACTCTAACTGCGCACGCTACGCTACGCCCCTCTGTCTGATCTGCGCATGAGTATGATCGCCCCCTGGATGGGGGGGGGGGGGGGGTGTAACTCGGTCCGAGCCACAGTATTTACCTGCTGAAATTCAGAGCCAAGGCTGTGTATTGAAACCGGACTTTTTTTTCAACATGCTGTCAGTGGTGACATCTTGTGGATGGAGAGGAGAAATACGGTGAATTTTGACAATTACTGCATGAGATCAGAAGATTTGAGGATCGCTGACTACACCTTCAATCCTCTTTTTCTCTCAATAGAAAAGGTGGATGGACAGAAGCCTGAGCAGTAAAAGAGATGTTACCTGCTGCTGAAGATGAGGACGGTGGATGAAGAGCTCTGAGATAAAGCCTGATGGAGATCCAGAGCTCTGAAGGAGGACGATCTCAACAAGCAGCAGGCAGAACAATTTAAAACACATAAACATCTTAAATATAGCAGCAGGGTGATCATTATTCTGTCAGACAGGCTGAGGCATCTTTCTTTAAAGCTGTAATGCTAGTTTTTTACCAGTTGGTGGTGCTATGTCACCCCAAAAACCCTGTAAGTAATTTCAATTCAACATTTACTCTAAAATGTCAACCCATGGACAATTAGGTCAGACACTGGAGGATTCTTTAAGGCAGGGGTGGGCAACTGGCAGCCCTGGGGCCACGTACGGCCCACCGTGTCACTAAATGTGGCCTGCCCGTCATTTTCAAAAATCAGCAATTGTAAATATGAAGAAAACTCAAATTTTTAATCAAAATAATTCTATATAATCATGACTGATATTTTTATTGTCTCTTTTAAGTTATTTACAGCCCACTTTGCTATTATAGTGTCTCTAAATCTCTGTCATGAAGCATTGGAGCATTATATCAAGTATTACTCAATACTATTTTTAAAATATGGCAGCATTAAAATCTTTGAGCTTTAAAAATTTGGAAACACTCATCATTTCATTGGTTTGAAAATAGCTTGATTGGCTATAATTCCATGTATTTTGGCTAAATTTGCTTGAATTCTGTGTCAAGTTCATTTAATAATGCGTAATACATTTTATTTGTGATGTACCATATGAATACTGTTATGCTAATTTAGGATTAATTAATATTCTGTAATGGTATTTCTCCAGCATCCTTTTTCCTCTGGAGAATTTCCGAAAATGTGTAAAAATGTGGACCTCAGCTTGGGAAAAATAGTTTTATGTGGCCCTCTTGGTAATGAAAGTTGCCCACCCCTGCTTCAAGGGCTCAGACATCAGGTCTGACTTGATGATGAACTGTTTAAATTTAGGGGGCATAAAGTCAGATGGCCAAGTGACCCACCACTGCACTTTCACTCTCTGGCTACACTTGCAGAAGCACAAAAGCATCGTGCTGTTGGTCTGAAAGCTTTGTTAAGTTTAATGTTGAATTCCATAATAGATGTATTGTTAGAATATGGTATATAAATGAAATTAGATTTATGTGATTTCCTTTATTTGCTTGTTAATGTAAAAAAAAAATATTCCCAGCAACTTTATGGCAGCACAGTGCAATAAAATATACAAACCGCAAACTTAAGCTAAAAGAGGATAGTAAGAGTTAGGTCAAAGGTCAGGGGATGGGAAATGATTATGAGGAAATTAGCTGAAATGCATTTAAAGGTGCAGTGTTTAGAAAATGGCATTTTAGTGACATCTAGTGTTTAGATTTGGGAGTGAGCTCGTCCATCACATCACTAAGCGACGAGAGCCGGTAAAGACCAAAAAGGATCATTAACAGGGCATCATTTACAACAGTTACCAGGCGAGGGTTTTTCACTCATATTTATAACTATTATTTTAATATTATCGGTCAGTTAAGATGCTACATACCATCCAGGTAGATTTCAGGACCGGTGGCCAGACTTGTATTCAAAAATCGCTCTTTTTGACCCCAAAACCCCCCCGTAGACAACATGGTGGATCGTTATGTCAGCCTCTACAGAGGGGAACCCGCGGGACATAAATAAAAAAAAAGCTTTTTCTAACTTAATTAAAACAAAACCAAAGTTTCATGGGGACAGTTGTACACCTATCTCAACGGGCTTCACCTACAAATAGAAACATTATTTACTGTTTCTGTTTGGTGAAATGCTTCCAACTTCTCAGACAGTACGGGGGGCTGGAGCCTATCCCAGCTGTCATTGGGTGAGAGGTGGGACACATGCTTACCTAGTTGCCAGCTAATCACAGGGCAACAAAGAGAGACAGACAGCCATTAACACACTCATACCTGAGGGCAATTTGTAGTCAGCAATCAGCTGATGAGCTTGTTTTGGTACGTGGGAGGAAGCCAGAGTGCCTGGAGAGAACCCTCACATGCACGGGGAGAACAGCACACTCCACACAGAAAGACCTCAATGACACGGGGATCCAACCAGCACGTTCACTACCCGCTGCACCGCCGTACTGCCTCATTAAATGTTTTTAATTTTTCTTTTTGTGACTTAGTTTTGAAAAAGCCTTTTAAGTCTTTTACTTGGTGAGCCGCTTTATTAGGTACACACCTCCCTGACAAAACAGTCATCACGTAATAAAAACAGTCTTTGCTCCAAGTGCTTCTCCAGTGAACATCCTTACAGTGGGTGAATGTTTGCACTTCCTGTCTTAATCCAGCATCTGTCACCTCAGCTTTCATCTCCCCGTCTGATCTCACAGCGTCTGAATGGAGCAGCTCCACACCTGCTCGGCCCGGACGCCACAGCAGCACACAAGCTGCTGAACGCACCCCCACGTCCTCACTGTGTTTATGATTCCTGCACTCGGAGCACAGATGTGGGGTAAAGTAAACTTTGGCAGGTAGAAAAACAGGAACCTCACAAGTGTGTTTCTTACATGCAGGTGTGGTTTCTATAGTTACTCCAAACACGAGGCTGTAGAGTTTAAAGGATCAAACATCGCAGATAAATACAGTCCTAAACACTGACTCTACTGTGCAAAGGCAGAGACTCTGCAGGATGAGATGATCAGATCTCTGTAAAGTTTTTAAGAAAACCCTGTTAGCGAAAATGAACACCTCTTAAAAGAAACATATCTGGGGATTAGTTTAACTGAATAATTAACACAGCTTACATACATTGTTTTAACATTTTTCGAGACAGCTATGAAGCAGGGGATTAAAACGACAGCAAAAAACTCCCACTCAAACTCAGTCTTTCATATAATAACGATTGAGCAGACTTGTGGACATTAACATATGAAATAGGAGGTGATTTACAAAGAAAAAAAAAAAAAGTAATGTTAAGAAAGACTTGGTAGACTGTGCAGTTTTTATAAATTCAGTAAATCTGCATAACCGTTTGAATATGATGTAAATGTATGGATATGTTAAATAATTCTTTATTTGTAAATATTCTAGGCTATAACTTTCTTTTAAAAAATGAAAGCAGCAGAAAAATGCAGGGGTCTTTCTGGGCATAATTGAATTTGATCATAACTGTATGATCATTGCATTAAAGGTAAAACATTTTTAAAACGATCAAATATATATGTGATTTTTTATATATAAAGAAAATAAATCTGTTGATCTTTGGTCACATTTTGAACAATAACAGAGGGAGGCACTGTACAATGTGCATAAATATGGTGAAGAATGGTAGAAAACCCTTTGTCCTTGCCAGATTTATCCACTTTTCTGCATGTTTCTGGTAGGGATGGGTATTGGCAAGAGCCTCACGATACGATACGTATCATGATACTTTGGTCATGATACGATAATATCACAATATATCACGATATCACAACATTGCGATATTATACAGTAGAGTAGGGAAAACCTAGAGACAGTGAATTTTTAACTTTTCCATTTTATTGTAATTGAAATATATCAACTACAGTGTTACATAAATACACTTAACTTGAAAACACAGAGTGCGTCAAGTCACCTGAATTAATGTTGCAAAGAAATTATTGTTGTTTTCCCTTTAACAAAGTACTGAAAGCATCCAAACCTGCAGAGCAGCTCAAACTGTAACTGAACACATGAGGAACAACTGCTTTATGTTATATACAGCACAACAGTAAGTAAAAAAATCACATATTTCTGTCGTCACCGTCTGAACTGAATAAACTGCATGAAACAAAACCTGTAAATACATATTTATAAGTTGTATTTTATTTCCAACTCTGATAAAATATGAGTTTTTATTTTTTACAAAAATATCGATACTAAAGCCCCAGTCACACATTCTCGTTTCTCATGGCGATTGTGCACGATTGTCATAATCCTGATAAAGCGTGCTTTGGTCGTGGTGCATGCGCTACTTGGTCTGGATCACCGTTGTATAGTCGTGGATGAACGGAGGGGAACGTGGAAGCTCCACGACAGTTTTGAACTGTTCAAAACTGTCGTGGAGAATCGGCGCTCTCAGTGGAGCGGGATGGAAGCCTAATGCAGTCCTAAGTCGAGCGGTATTAGCGAGGCATGTACAGAGCTCAGTCGAGCTGATCGAGGCCCAATCGTGGCTCAATCCTGAAAGCTTTATGAGGACGACTGACAAGGATGTATCCGTATGAGCCCCGACTGTGTCACGTTCAAGACGGCGCAAGCAACAGGGCTCAGTCGGGGCTTACGTCACGCGAACTGAGCTCGAGTGGAGCTGACATCCTGTCAGCGGGATGGAATCCTCCTCATATCGCTGCATTAACCTAACTGGAGCGGGACAAACGCCCCCTGTAGCGCTGAAGCAGCGCCACTGACGGTGTATTTACGGGGTGTGTCCAGGGGTGAGACAGTAATTTCATCCCGTATCATAACGATCACACCAGCCTCCTCAATCGTGCACAGTCGCAGTGAGAAACGGGAATGTGTGACTTAGGCATAAGATTTGAAATATTGATATTGTATCGGGAGTCAAAATATCACGATATATTGCGATACCGATATTTTTTCACACCCCTAGTTTCTGGTGTATCTGTGCAATTCAGGCATTTTTCACGAGTCTAATAATGTCATCTTGTAATTTTTGACAATATGGCATTATTAATGATCCCAAATTGGGTCTGAAATCCTCCTTTTTGTTGCTTTTTCACAAACAGGTATCATTGTTTCCTGACTTTTATCATGTCCACAAAGCAAGTTATGTTTTTTTACAGCATTTTTTCTGTAATTTGTTAGTTTGTTAAAATTTTAGCAGGGTAACTCAAAAATTTTTGGTCATAATTTTTTAGAATATTTGCCAAGATATAAAAAAGAAGTGATTTTGGGCTTGCTGTGGATATCTAGATAGTGAGATATTGCAGTTTTCTGGTTTTTGCCAACAACTCAATTATTTCTCAGTGGATAATGATTATTTTCCCATTGAATGTTAGGCATGGCATAAGATTGAAGTGATTCGATTTCAGTGGGGATCCAAACCCAAATGCAGATCTAGAAACTCCTAAGACTTTTTTTTTTTAACAGTTTAAGGCCCCATCCACACGAAAACAAAACGCTGAACAGTTTCCAAAACGATCATCATAAAGACGAAGGCGTCTCAGAAAATGTGTGCGTCTACATGAATGCACTCGATACGCATCAAAATGCTGTAAAACACATGCCAGACCTCTAGGACCGCTGTAACGATGTGATGGAAACAAGTGGAAACAGACGAAAAAACAGTGGGCATGCGCACTTGCAGCAAAAGTTGTAAACAGAGATTGTGATAAAGTGATCATAAAGTGCCGTAATGTGTCCTTGATAATTGTTTGTTCAACTCGGTAGTGATTGAGAAGAAGGAGATTTTGCTGCAACAGGGATAGTAGGGTCACTAGCTTCATCAGCACATATGCTTCACGTACGCCGCCATTGTTGTTGTCATTGCCGCGTGTGGCGCATGCGTGTCAATGAAGATATGAAACTATGACGTAAGCGTATCTGAAAAGTTGCGGAGAGCCAGTAATCACGGAGCTGTGTATACGGCATTTCAAAATCTTTCCACTCTGGAACCTGGTTTCAGACATGATCGTTTACAGACCCCCAGACGCGGTCTTCGTATGGATGATACGCAGATTCAGCAAAAAACGTATGCGTTTAGACCTCGGTTTGGCTTCGTGTGGATGGGCCTTAAGATTAGGCAGTTCTCTGTAAGAATACATGCATTTGCCCCACATGGGGAATTATTCATCAGACTCAGGTGTGTAGGTTGTCATGAGTCTGCTCAGTGCAGAATCAGGTGTGTGTGGGTGATCAGCCTTGATGAAGACCAGGTGAAGACCAGGTGAGGGGAACTGATTCTGCTCCTGGGCTGCAGTGCACTGTGCTCACTCCCTGTCCCTTGAGCTGAGACCATGAGCTTATCTCTGTTTCTTGTTGTGGAGTTGAATGTTAAAAAGCAAGTTTAACCAATTTTAAATATGTGTTAGGTAACAAATACATACACCTAGAAGAAAGTATCCAGGGAGTTGATCATTCAGATCCAGCCTTTTTAAACCTCTTCAGAACTTTATCAAATGGTCTTTGTTTAATTTGAGGAGTGTGTCTTATAAACCTCATGAGGTCTTTGGTTTGAAGTGTGCACGACAGCAGCAGTTTAGCTCAACGTTTAAATGTAATATCTAACCAAAGCTTGTTTATGGCTGGATTCTATCTAACAATGTTTCTTTCCTCTATAATCATTGATTCTAGTGGTTTTTCCTTCGGAATAGCTTATGAAACACTGGTCTGCATTTGTGTCCTAGTCTCCGTCCTCCTGACAGTTCTCAATATTTATTACAAGTCACTCGACAATGTTGAAATGCTTTGGCAGAGGTTTGTACCCTCAGAGCACCTCTAACTGCTAAACATCATGGTATGATATGATACAAGTAGTAGGAATTAAATATTTAACTAAAACAGAAAATAAACTATTTCTTGTCTTGTTTCTTGTTGACATTTTGCTTCTGCTTACTATAAATTAATCAAATTTAATGCTCAGATCTTGTTAGTCTTTTTAGGGAAGCACGTTTTTATTTAAAGCATTCTAATATAAGAGAAAGGACATAAATATGATCATTTTTTAGCAGACTATTTCAGTACTTGCCGATTAATCTGCACTCAGACGGGGCCATATTTTACTTGACCAAAAACACACATAAATGGACTCCCAGCGAAAAAATCTGAGATCGGTCTGCATTCACGCTTTATTTAGAGAATTTTCAGTGCGTTACTTTCACACAAAAACACCGCTAAATAAGGCTCTAGTTCTCATAGCGCCGTAGAACGGCCTCCGCTGCAGGCTCTGGCAGAGCCTTATTTAGCGGTGTTTTTGTGTGAAAGTAACGCGCTGAAAATTCTCTAAATAAAGCGTGAATGCAGACCGATCTCAGATTTTTTCGCTGGGAGTCCGTTTATGTGTGTTTTTGGTCAAGTAAAATATGGCCCCGTCTGAGTGCAGAGGGATCGGCAAACGAGCAGGCCCGGAGCAGGGAGGGGGAGTTTGGTGTGGACACCCTGGGCTTCTGAAGCACAGAAACACTGTAGGGTTAATTTCTGCCCTAAACCTCGTGATAGGACCCAACTTGTTCCATCCCAGAATATCACTTTAAGCTGTGATTTCTGATCATAAGAGTCCTGCAGCATTGGGAAAAAAAAAAAAATATATATATATATATATATTCTCATTTTAGTACTGTGGGGCAAAAAACTTGCATTTCACAGGAGGACACCAGTTGAATTTATGTAAGCGCTAAAAAGAAAGAAGAAAAGACAGAGAACATTGACACAATCCAAAAAATGTAATGAATTGAAATATATTTTTCACAATCACTGACATTTCACAGACTGTGTTGTAAATTAGAAATTTTTGAAGTTCTGGAAATAAATGTATTTTTTTTTTAAGTCATAAGCAGGACTGTAGTTTGTAAAACTGCATGATGCTGTGTAAAGTAGGAAAACATGACAATTTCATGAAAGCTTTTAAAAAACATTCACTTTTTGGATATTTTATGTTGAAGCACACACTTTTTTAATGCACAGTAATCAATCTTGTTGATATTCATGTTCATGACAATATTACTACAAAAAAGCTTTCACTCCAAAATCTTTAGATATAGAAGTATTTTTTAATTAATTTGTTTATTTTTCCATAAACTGCTAGTATTAATCATTATGATGGTAATTCTTCTTTTTTCTTACTGATGAACATGATTAAATTTGATTAAATAATGATGCAGCAAAAGTTCAAAGAAGATAATAATAATTTAGTGATGTTAACTGGTGCTTCCACTTTTGGGACCTAATGTCCTGGATGTAACTTTTTTAGAGGGGTATTATTGTTTATGCTGAAATCTGCTTCACCTTAAGTCCACATGCTGCCCTGGAGAAAAACCTGCTTGTGACTGATCCGGAGTCTTTGTTGAGGACTCACACAGCTGGGACACAGACTAAACTTTCCTCTGGGGTACGTTGTCTGAAAAAAGAAAGGAGAGCCAGAGAGAGAGAGAGAGAGCAACAAACCCAACAACAGACGGACAGACTGACGGACAGACAGGGACCAGAGTACAAAGATGAACCACATGTGAGGGACGGGGGGGAAAAGGAAATTGCCCAAAAAGCTGCACTGTAATTAGGATCCTCTCTCTGGCTGGCATCTGTGCGCAGCTGTAAGGCCGAGAGGAAGCAAACAGGAAGGAGGAAGTGGTAATCCGCTGATCAAATCCACGACCTCTGCCTCTCATCCTGCTCGTGAGCTAAGGCATCCTTAATTACATTAAACCACCAAAACTCCAAATCCTCCCCTTCTGTCCCACAGACCAGGCCCAGAGGTGCAGCCTCAACATGTGTGTGACTGAACATCTTGATTTAATCCTGACCCAGTAAGAAAATCCGCATTCCCAGAACATGCTGCTACATTTCTATTGGGTTGAAATCTCAAAATATTTCCAGTCATGGGGCTCCATCTTTGAAGAGAAGGGAGGTCTCTTTATTTGGGATCCTAAAATTCTTTTAATGTTATTTAAAGAGTAAAAATGCTTGAACGTGTCAAAAAGAGGAGAGTCTCAAGAGGAAGCGACAGCTTTGAAGCTTCTCTATAGAAGTTTGCCAGTAAATATTTTCCCAAATCCTTTTATTCTTCTCTGGCCGTCATGTGTTAAAAAATAGAGCTGCACTAAAGTAACCATATCAGCCAAAACAATGAAGCAGAAAAAATTGTTACCACATGGCAAACAGCCCATTTAGAGCAACATCGTATCGTTTCTCATCCTTAAAAGACATGTAGAGCTCTGCTTTTCTGATTTTTACATGTCCATTAGCATGCTAAACATGCTTCCTCCATATGATACAGTACTTCTACATTCAAACCAAAAAGTCAGCTGCATCAGAACTCCTCCCTCTCCCCCATCTACAGCCCCAGAAGCTGCCCAAAACAGCCAGTCTCTGAATAGACCTACCAGTGTGACATCATACCATTATTTTGTCTACCTTTTAAGCCCATTGCCTTATTGCAACACTCCAACATGATCAAGCAGATCGACACCATTCTTCTGACAAAGCTGGCCCACCACTAGTTAGCTTAGCCTGAACCCAGGACTGTATATGGATAGCACGCTAGCCTGCCTCTGCCTTCAGTCATCGGATAGACACTTCAGCAATTCTAAATGGTCCTGTATGCTTGTTGTGATTCGTTTACCCCTTTATATTACATTATCTTTTATTCTCTTCATATTATCTTCTACTTATAAACAGAGAGTTTGTTTTGTTGACCTACTTCCGCAGTGGTTTCCTCACCTCTAGCATACGGTCTGAACTGCACAAATGAGTTGACAAGCTCATCAACACTTCCACCCACTTTTCCAAATGTTGCTTATTTATATGTTCAGTTTTCATTCAAGTTAAAGCAAAAGAGACTCAGAAAATATATCTGAGGTCTGAATATACACAAGAAGGTGCAAGCAAACTACACTGACATTGATAGGGGCCGTTCACATGGATATGAATTTGGCTCCATCTGCTTTTAATTTTTGTTTTTAATTGTATAAGTGTTTCATCCACTTGGATTTAGAGTTTTGGGTTCTTTAAAATGCACATTTTTGATAACAGGTCCCATGGTGGAAAGAGGTGGCCTTGTGTTTCTGTGTTTTCAAGGAGTATGATATTTTCAGTCATAGCCTGCCACCCTTAAACCGCATGCATGAATCCTGACAACAACAGAAACAATGGTGGATTCAGTGTCGCATTTGTGCGGCAGAAACTCTGGAGCTTGTTTTTTGGCTTTAACAGCGAAATCTTTTGCTTTTCTACGACCACTGTAAATTAAAGGCGGACATGGAGAACATCATATGCTGGTGTTTGTTGACATTTGTTATGGTGTACGTCTTCTTCTCTGGTTTTGATGTATGTCTGCAGCAGCTGTACAGTAACACCTACAGGCCTGGCATGTACAATTCATCATGTTTGTTGTTTTCTTGTGGATGAAAGCAAGTATTGGGCTCTATCTCTCTCTCACACTCTCTCTCCCTATCTGCCTTTGCCCCTTTTGTTTGCTCCTGTACTTGTCTCTGGCTCTTGTCTTGTAGGTGGCCTGGGATCCTTGGTGGAGACTGCCTGCTGCTGTGGAACCACGAAGCTTCAATTACTACAATTACAAACATGACACATATTTGGCCATTCCATTAGGAGCATTTCATTCCCATTATCATTATAGCTGTTAATATAGATATTAGCATGATCTCCATATCCATGGTTGATACATCTATAGTATCTATATTCAGCACCACATAGTCGTGGGTTCCCTCTTGAAAATGGGATGTCACATCTCAAGAGGCCTTTAATACATTTATACTTAATGGAGACAAATATGGTAGGGATGCACTTGTGGTCTGGGCACCCATGAGTTCGTCACTACCATAAATTATTATTTTCAGTAAGAATATCATTGGTTATACTACTATAAAATGATCACTACAACCATGCAGACATGAGGACCCTCCTGAAAACGAGTTGTAGCATCTCAAGAGACTAACCTCTAATAAATCAGACGACAGGTCTATGGTTCATGGACCTGTCCCTAACTTTAGTTCTTACTTTAGTCCACTTGTCTCCTCTTACCTCCCTTCCTTCACCCACACACCCAACACAGCATCGTGTGGATTTGCTGTTCATCATGAGACTGGGATCCACATTCAAGATTTCCTGTTGCTTAACAGAAGGTTTTTTCTTGCCGCCATGATGGAGGGATTCATGATTGGCTATATGGATTCATGTTGGGTGTTGGATGTATATATTTGTATATATAGGTATATGTGTATCTTATATATGTATCTATGCATATATGTGTATCCATAAAATGAAGAACTTTATTCTCTATTGTAAAGTGTCTTGAGTTAACACTTGTTATGAATTGTCGCTATACAAATAAAGATTGATTGACTGAGTGATTGATTGATTGAACAAAAAGTTGTCATCTCCCTGCATTGGGCTTCAACTGAGTAAAAATGTTAAAGTGTGGAGAACAGTTTGGATCAATTTAGACAGTGCTTTTCCTTTTTTGGTCAAAATATGACTAAAGATAATAAAGTCTCTGTCCCTCAATAGCCCCGAAAAAAAACGTAATATTTCCTTCACATGCTCTTATTAGGCTGGGTGTCCAGGGGCCTCATATTGGGTTTTGCCTGAGGTCTTCAAATGTTCTAAGCTGTCCATGCATGACTATGGAATAAGGCACATATTAAGCACTATTAGTCATTGTTTATATTCTGTCAGCATAGCATGTATATAAACCCCTTTTTTTGCTCTTCATCTTTCAAACCCAAAAATGTGACAGTTTACTGAGAATATAAACAGATTTTTATGTGCTGCTGCTATGTGAAAGCATCTCTCGACAGACTGTTTTGGTTATAAACACCATAAATGCAGAATGAGGAGTAATAAAAATACAATTACACTATGGGAGAAACAACTACAAACCTCAACTGTTGTCCACTCCAACTAAATGTCAACAGTTCAGACATGCAACGGATGGTTTGTCAGAATACAAACTCAAGCCGCTGAGCCAAAAAGCACCAGTAAAATCCAAACTATGAGGGCTCCCTGTGAGAAAACAAACAACACAGGACATTTCAAAGCTGATTTGCAGTGGCTGCTGCTGCCTCATTGTCACCGTTATCACATCATCACATACCTGCTCCTGAGCTGCAGCAGCTTTAATAACACAGGGGTTTGGACATTTGTGTGTTTGCAAACATAATCCCCGTATCTGCAGGCCAATCGTGGAGATATGGACCCTCACACTGCGGCACGGGTCGGTCTGAAACTTCAAAGGAATGTTTGAGGTGTGTGGCACTGGTATTGTCCCCACAGATCAGAAAGGGGTCCTCGTTTTGAGGGTGCTGCTGGAGTGAATGTTAGATAAGAGGAGGCCGACCAAGACAAGGGATGTCACAACTTTTTATCCCATTTGATCAGAGATGGAGTAAAATACAGCAACTGTTGACAAGGGGTGTCAAAAATAGGTTTCTGTGGTAATAACAGGTGGAGATTTGAGTGTTGAGAGTTCCTGTTGCCTTTCTAACATCTCAAACCACCCTGTCGATTCTCCTCTGACCTCTGGCATCAACCCAGTGAATTGCCACTCACTAGATATGTCCTCTTTTTTGGACCATGTTCTGTAAACCAGAGATGTTTGTCCGTGAAACTCTCAGCTTTATACAACAATTAAGTCCCTTGAAATACACTTAAACCACCTTTTGTCTTTGTTCTTAAGCACAGCTTGAGCTTCAGTGGGTGTCTTGATCCTACCTAAATAGCAGGTGTGTAATGAAATTTCGTGCCACGATATTTAGCAAAATTAAAAATGACAAAATAAAATTCAAAGACGTAAGAAATAAAAGCACAAAATAAAAAACGCGAAGGGGCACACGCACCACTGAGACTGGTGATTTTTTATCCTCCTCGCCTACCGTAGCAAAACATTCACTTCAGAATGGAGGAAGACGCGGTCGAGGAATTAGCTGACACTCCTTCGTCAAATAAATCGATTGTGCGGACCTATTTCGTCTTCCCATGTAAAAGATGAGAGAACGGTGAGAAGATTGCGGACAAAACAATAACCATGTCCAAAATATGCCGCTACAGTTCGCTGTATACTGCGGCGAGTACAACTACCAACTACTTTGAACTGGAGACAGGCAGGAACTGTATGTTTGTGTAAGTCTGCATAAAAAACAATTTGATTTTTGCATCTACTGTTGAGCTGACAGAATTTGATCATACTTGAAGATCAGAAGCATATGCACTGTTATAGGCTAAGTATTATAGTTCACAGTTCAGACATTTATAGGTCTAAACTGCAGCTTTGAGGACTGCTATTTGTTTTACTTTTCATTCAAGAATGTAGTTATCACTTGCACTTTTTATGGAGATTTCATGTTTGTATTTGCACTGTAGTCTAAATAAGGGGGGAAAACTACAATTTTGTTTTTTCAAAGAGCATTTATTTTGTACTGATGCAGCAATATTTTTTGTATGTCTGCATTAGGAAGAAAATAAAGAAAATTAGATTTTTGCACAATTTTTCTTTAATCTTTATTTTGTATCGTGAGTATTTCATATCGTGAGCCCTGTTTCGTATTTCGTATCGTTTCATGAGTTGACCATTTCGTTACACCCCTACTAAATAGCTAAATGCTTTGAGTTTCTGCCATGTGATTGGCTGATTACCTATTTTAAGTAAAGTGACTTGTAAGTGTATAGCACCTGGATCTTTTGTGTAATCTATAATAACTCATTAAAAGTAAATCTCACTCCTGATAGATGATGAAAAATTATGTTGACATCGTCTGCATTTCAAGACAACGGCATAAATATTTCTGTGAGAGTCCTGAAATACTGTTGATAATGTAGATTTCAGGTCACAGAATAAGTTATAATCATCAGCAGGAACAGAGAGCCTTCACCTCTGAGCATTTTCTGCACAAATGTTAACAATCAGCAAGACCAAAGGAGCAATTTGGACTATTAGGACCACCCATCTGAGGCATGTGGGGGGTCGCAGGGCTCCTAAAAACTCACCCATGCAGCACAAAAAAACATCAGAGAAACATGCATAGCGAAGAAGAATATGCAGAGACATGAATGTCTTCTTTTAAAGTCACAGAATGCTCACACTGGGATTACAAACCACGATGACAGAGGATGAGCAACCACAAATTGCAGTGAGCCGGGTTAGCCGTGTGGGTGGGTGGGAGGCTGGATGAGGGGTGGGGAGGATAGTAACCAGGGAAAGACTGATGTAATGACTTTCTCCACATCAGTTGTGCCTCTGAATAAAGATGTTTTAGTGCTATAAACTTCTCCAGACGTCACAGTGCTCTGACATTTGTGGACACCCGCTGACACAAATACAGACTTTTCCACCGTCCATCAGCGCTGGGACGATCTGTGAGCAGAGCCTCCTCTAAATCACTCAGCTGAAACCCAAAACCGTCCTGATATTTCCATACTGTGGAGACGGCACGTTTGATAAATGCTTCCTCTTCTCTGGCACGCTTTAATCTGAAACGCCACTCGATCATTTATGCCAGACCCTCAAACTCAAACAGCACACACTAAAAGAAAGAGAGATTTCATATGTCTGAACTTTAGGATGAAGAAATTCAGTAAAGGAAACTGATATGTTTAATACATTTTAATGTTTGGATGATAGGAGAAAGACAAATTGAAAAAAGGATGTTTTTTATCATGCATATTAAGGATAAAGTCAAAATGAAAAGAAAGGCCAAAACATCTTGATAGCAGTTATTTACTTTACACAGTCATAGAAACACAACACACACAAAACACATTAAAAAAGCATGTGAGAGTGATATAAGCCTGCAACGTGGCTTATATAAACTACACGCAAGAGACAATGGAAGCAAAATAGTGAACCAACAAAAATAAATATCAAGTGTAAGATATAGACTGCAACAAACAAAAGGAAAAAAGTAACAGAATAGAAAAAGGAAGGTGCTTAGGAATGATAAATAAATGACTCTTTTATAGGGTCATGGTTACTCCTCCTGTTTTATGTTGAGGTCATCAAAAAATTCCTTAGTCTATTTTTGTACATAGTCACTAACACAGAGGAAACATTCAAATGAATGTATCTGTTCCACTTCCAAATATATGATTGAAAACTGACCAGGAGATTTTATATAAGCAAACAAAAATATTGGTAGCTTGCCCAACTGAATGATTACTACATTTTTAATTACTAACAAAAAATGTCTCTAAAAAAGACCAATGCAGTAAAGATGCTCAACAATCACAAGTTAAAATGTAGCAGAGGTTTCCAAACACTGGACTGTGGACTGGTCCAGGGCCACAAAGAGGGCAGAAGTGATCATTTATTGATTGACAAACACAGAGGGGTGTTTCATTTTAAGATGTCAACCAAATCCTTGCATAACTGCTCATAGCTTGAATGTACAGATTATGCACACAGGCCTCTTGACTTTGACTCTGGCCTTGTTTTGAGATTGCCCTCCGCATACTTCTTACAAACACAGTATAAATACTGCATACTGTATTTGCTCATTCGCCCGGGCAAGCTGATACTTCTTTTTGCTTCTTGATGGGTGGCATCATACAGGGCTCATTAGGGCCCTAATGTTCAAACATTTTAACCAGAACGTCTATTTCTTAAATACAAAAAATAGACTTATTGAAAAACATTAATAATAACTTTTTTATTAATTACACAGAGCTATGAGCTTCCCCCTCACCAAGCTCCAATAACGAAGAAAATTTCCGATTGTACTCATAAAAACAATAGAATCCGTCGTTTGGTTAAAGGCTGATGCCACTAATTCCATCCATTTATAGACTAAAAAAGTCCAACAGTCTTTTTGTTGTTGTTATTTTCACCACCAAACACTGAACAAAACAAGAGATGTGCAAAATTCATATAACAGCTCAAAAGTTTGAATTTACCAAGTTTAAATTGCTTTATTGTTGTATAAGCACAACATAGTCAGGGCTAAAGCTAATTCTGATAAGTCTGTTTATTTGATATATGCCGTGGCTATCCACTATTTCAACTCCTGACCGATTGGCACTTTACATTGTGGGAAGCAGCTCATGAGGTAGACTGGTTCAAGTGACTTTTACAATTCTGCATACTACATGCTACATTTTACTGTCTATACTGCTAGTTTAGTATGTGGTTTTAAATACAGCCTTGTCCCCGCCGTGGAAAGTGAAAAAAGTACAACCTGAGATGAACTTGTGGTTAAACCTTGTGCTTACGAACTATTACATGTGTACTCTGGACGTAGATGTAAAAATATTTGACTCTGCACCATGTGTGCAACTGGTGGACAGTTGAGGAAACACCTTCAGTGCTGTGAGAGCCCTGTGTTTACAGCAACGCTTTAAAATTGTTTAAATTTATTGAGTTACTGTGTCAGCTAGTGACTCCAGTCAACTGCATTCCCAGTTTCCCATTGTTAGTCAGCTGTTAAAAGCAGAGTTCTCATAAATGTCTCATTATTGTGGTTAGAAACAAGCCCATGGCTCATTCTGTTCTTGTGAAAATGTGAGTTGGATTTGCACATGTGTAGTTGTTTGTCATCTTTGGGCCCTGGTCTACCACTGCATTGTATTACACAAAACCTGGTTGTGGTACTCAAAAGGTTCGGGGTCTACAGCAGCAGCAGAGGACCACATTGTCAGCTAAGAACAGGAAACCGATGCAGGCTCACCAAGTGGACACTCGAGAAACTGCAGATTTTAGCCCTTCCACATCGGCTTCATTTCTCATAACCATATTACTGCTTGATTCAGCTGCTTCAAACAGACAACAAAAATTAAGACGAGGAGACTTTTGTCCAGCTGTGTCAAGGACAAGTATTCTGTTTTAAGAGAAGAAAAGCTGAAAGAGAGTTTTTTGGACATCTTTTCTGTTTGTATCCATAAAATCCTCCTTGTTGTTATTTAGACCAGCAGATCTGTTTGGTCCCCAGAAACACAAACCGCAAAACCCAAAGTGAGACCAGATGAGAGCTCCAGGAAGGAGAGGAAGATCAGTGAGTGTGTTGGTGAAAGGGGATTTGAAAAGAAGGGGCCAAAGACTCAGAATACACTCCCACAGGAATGAAGCTCAGTCAGCCTGATGTGATTATCAGCTTTACGGCAAAGTGAGGGCGTGGTGCTGCTCCAAAGAGAGAGGACAAATATGAAGCTTTGACGTGAGACCACAACTTAAAAACATGAACCTGAGTGGAGCTGTCAGAGGAAGGGTTGATTGTAAAGACAACTTCAATGTAAGATAAAAAAAAAAAAAAAGAAGTCTGACATTTTACAAACTTTTGTGATTGATTATTGGGCCACTGCCTGATAGCACACTCTATAGTAAAAAAGTAAAAGCATATTGTGGTCTCGACATGAAGTAAAAGATGGCAGAACAGAAGCCTTTTCACACACAGTGTACCTTGCTGATGTTCAACCCTCATTGAGAGATATTGGTCCCACCACAGCATAAAGGTGTCTACACACCAAACATGACCTGAGTGTCCTCTGCGATCACTCTCCATACAAAGTCAAGGTAGAGCCGCGATGGGGTGGGGCCTGCAATGCCATGGCCGCGTGGAAGGTGGTCACTTTGTTCCTTGCGTGTTGCGAGAGTTGAAAAAGTTGATCTTTTCAGGTGATCTTTCGTGTGGCTGTGCAGCAACAGCCAATCAGTGGTGTGTGCATGTAAGACGGTACCCGTGACAGACAGTTTTTCTTCCGGCTTACAGAGTAACAATCTATGTCTGTGTGGGAAACATAAGTCAGTGAGTACATCAGTTCTGCCTAGACAAACAGCAGTGAACTCATAGACAATGCTGCTGCAGGACCATCAGCTGCAGTGATTTTGGTTTTAGGTGAGTGAAAAGGATACAGTTCAAATGTCAGCTCATACTTCCTATTATATGATCCAAGCCACAGCGACGGGCAACAGTGACTAAAATTAAATATTTAAGAGAATGGATTGCACCTTTTGTGCTGGCAGGGCATTTTTCTCAATTCTAGGGGTGGGCGATACTGGGAATTTTGGTATCGATCCGATATCAAGTAAATACAGGGCTAGTATTGCCGATACCGATACTTTTTAAATGAAATGTAATGATCATTGAATAATTTTGTAATTTTGCCTTGAGTTGGTTGATTATGATTATGGTAAAACACAGCACAAAGATTTTAGGCAATAGAAATGCTTTTTATAAATGAACCACAACAATAGAACAACATTTTTACTGTATAAAGGTAATAAATTATTCCACGTTTAAGAAAAAAATCACAAATGCAAAGTAACAAAAAAAGCAGCAAATGTAAAAAAAAATATAAATATAACAATGTCAGCATCACAACAAAAAAAATACCTTCCATTGCACAAATAAAGTGTAAACTACAGTTAAAGCTATGGTCTACGATTTGGAAGCTCTGTACATCTTAATAACACCGTTTATAAGGCTGTTATGGTCCTATGGTCCAATCTACACAATATAAAGACCAAAAAGAACGAAAAAAATCCATTCAGTATATCCGCTGCAAAGCTGCATACTAGTTGACCAATCAAACCGAGCTGGCATGTGTGGTTCGATCGGTCCATGAGTCCATCCAATCCCCTGTCTCCCTCGCTACGCAGCGTCATGCCCATGGTCCCGCCTCCTCCCCTCTACCTCCGGTGAGCAGCTAGCAGCGTTAGCTACTGAACTATCATGGAGCCGGAAAAGCCTAGCGCAGAAACCGGGAAGCCGCTTCTCTCTCCCCTGGGGCCCACCGAAGCTCCGAGCGGCCGGTCGAGGCCTGTTAGCGGGCTAACGAACGGCCTCAGTCGGCCGTCAGACCTTCAGCATCGGCCGTTTCGCCCCTGGTTGAACAGGTAATGGCTTTGTTTACTACAGTGGGAGATGTCTGCTGAATAACTCTGGTTAGTCTGTGCCTGTACTGGCTAATGACTTGTAGCGGAGCGGGTTGGCTTCGTCAATAGATGTTAGCCTGTTAGCTGCTAATCGTTAGCATTGTAAACTGAGCTGGGGAGGACAGGCCGAGAAAGATAAATTCTCCCCCACAATCGGCTCCCCGCATTGCCGCCGGTCCAATTGAAATGGCTGCCGCTGTGTGTTACAAGGGGGATGTCTGTCATGTTTGATACTTTCAGTTGAGCTGAGCTGTTTTTGATTGAGTTTGCTGCTGATATATTATGCTAGTCGCTCGTAGCTCTGTCCGAGGGGGCTTGTTGTTATGATGCGACACGAACTGGGGGCGGGATCTTGGAACACTGAGGGGAGGGGTGAGGGAAGGGGGGGCAGGCTGCGGTTTCAAAACGTAGACCATAGCTTTAACCTCAACCTTTGGCTTTCTGCTCACAAAGCCCCCTCTTGGGTTGCCCTTTTGGCTCTGTTTCCATATTGACAACAGATTTATAGGTTTTTGTTCAGGAACAGCACCATGTTGACATAGAGGGAGAGAGGTGCGCCGTTTAGAAGAGAAAAGTAAAGTAAAAACGACATAAGAGAAACTGCAGTATCGATCTCATCACACTAGTATCAATCCAATACCAATACTCAGCTTGGTATCGATACTATCAATATTAAGATCGATACGCCCACCCCTACTCAATTCTATAAACCAGTGTACTGAGCTCCCTGGCAAAATTTTAAAAAAGCACCCTTACTGCTGATTTTTGTAACTGCACCTTCAGCACTCTCAGAATAAAACTGTTCAATGTCTGAGAGAGCAAAGAACATCAAGGTCTTCAGCTTTTGTCAGTTGTAGGACATGGCTTCTTGGAGCGTCGGTGGCGCAGTGGGATTGTGCACTTGGTCAGTGATCGGGAGGTTGCAAGTTCAAGCCCAGCTCCAGGCGACACATGGCGATGTGTCCTTGGGCAAGACACTTAACCCCAAGTTGCCCCCACTGCTGTGTCAGTGGCGTGTAAATGGGCATGAAAGGGCGTGAATGTGTTAGAGATACTGACGGATAACTAACATAGAAACCATCAGTGAGTGAATGTGAGAGCGAATGGGTGTGAATGGGTAGGTGTGACCTGTGGTGTAAAGCAGCTTTGAGTAGTCAAAGACTAGAAAAGCGATATATGAGCTAATTAAAGTTCATGTACCATTTACTTCTTGAGTTTGTGTTGATGTTTTCTGGGTGATATTTTGGTGGATTATAGAAATTACAAAACATTATGAGCAATTTTGGCCATAGAGGTGTTAAAGAGATAAATGATTTCTTGTTACCTGGCAACATGGTTCAGAGAATTTCTAAAAAAAATCCAAAACTCTTCCATTGGACACAGGCCCAAAATGATTCAGAGTGACATGGGCAGCACAATGCACTGTGAGCTTTGAGGTTGTTAAAATTTGGTAAAATACACTTACTAAAACAATGATAATGTTCTTCCATCTGTCATTGAAGATCTCTGTAAAATAATATATGTCTAGACTTATGTTGTCGTTGTTTGATTTTGTCAATGAAAACATTTCAATATTTTTATTTTTTTTGCAACCTGGTACAACCTGTGGGTCCCCTAAGAAAAAAGGTCAGGAACCACTGCTTATTGTTCACACTTTGACCTCTTTTGGGGACAGTAGGGTCCACAGTCACTGGCTCTTTTATTTTAGGGGTTGAGGAAGGAAAAGTTTGGGGACCTCTGATTGATATTTACACCCCCTAAAGCTTCTTTTGGTCCTGTTTGTGGCTAAAAACTGAAGTCTACCAGCCATTTACGAAAATGTCATGAAACAAATCACAGCCAATAAACTGTAAATTTGTATTAATGTTGGACTGTTGTGATTTTTCTGAGAGAATGTGTTGCCTCCACATGAATGTGAAACCATTTCAGAAACCATTAGTCCTGGTGCTGTTAAATTTTTACACTGGAAAATATCCAAACAATTTTCTCAGCTGAAATAAATCAAACAAAACAACGCTCCATCTGAGAGCAAGACAATTTTAAACTTCATTTATCTCCCGTCAGAGCTGTGTTTTCCTGGAAGGTCACATTTTTGGTACACTCCTGTCGCCTTTGGCCAAAACAACCCTCAGCTCGGCGGCTCTGCTCGTTTGAGATGCTCCTGATCCCTGTGAAACGCAGACCGCCGGCCCCACAGGGAAGAGGCTGATCTCCTGTTTCTGCAGCCTGACAAACACTCTGGCCTGCAGGATCCCACAGGACAGGTGATACCTTTAGAACAACCCTGACTCAACTGTGGGGGAGAGGAGTAGCACTTTTCTTTTTTTTTTTTTTTTGAGGTGGGATGACAGCTCTCTTTTCTCACAGTCGATGTGACAGGTTGGAATTTAGAAAACATGGGAAACTCCAGCGTGCAGGGACGCAAACTGCTGCGGTTTTAACACCAGCAATTACACACAGTTAACACCCATCTGATGACTGTGTTTTATCTACGGCAATCGTCACAGCTTTCACGTTTAATGTGGAAAAAAGAAACATTAAGGGAGGCCAATTTCACACACATCCTGGTTCACATGCTACTACAGCCAGCCTAACAATTTCTGTGTGAATTAAAAAGCTTGTGGTCTTCTATTTGGGTGGGGGTCCTGGCTTAGTCACAGTACCGTAGTGTTCGATCCAACCGTCCATGTCTGTGAATTTCAAAGATGGAGAGAAAGTTGTTTTTCACGCAGCGGGAGGAAATACATGGTGACAGTGACACATAAAAGGCCGGGTTGTGGTCTGGACCTGACGTCATGGCAATCAGCGTTTAAGACGACGAGGCCTTTCAATGAAGGAAAGCCACACAGAGCAGCCCACAAGCATTTCAGCGAGGACCCGTCTGGGATCGGGTACCACAAGCAGTTCATGTGCACACAAAGTGGAACAATAGGCATCCACAGGCACTTGGCTACACGCATGAGACCCTGAGGGCAGAAAAGGAATGAAAAGATTGCAGGAATATCCAGTAAGGACACATAAACAACAAACAACCAGGAAAACTAAAGCAGTCCAGAGTGTCCCACCTTTGGGCAGTAATGTTATGGCCCTTTTCCATTAGCCCTACTCTACTCTACCCCAACAGAGTGCAGTGTTGCTGAGCGGCTCTGCAGTGACGTCATTTTGAGTGCGACACAACAATCTGTGGCTTTTTGTCACAAACCGAGTAAAAAAGGAAAGCAGAAGAAGGCTGCAGGTGGCAGGAAGAAATACCCCTTGAGAAGCACAGGAGTTTTGGAAGCTATACAACAGAATGAAGCCGAGGACGAGAGCAATCGAGCTGCAAAGAAAAGAAGTATGAGGGTAAGCTAATGGTAGCTACCGCTAGCATGCTAGGTTGTCGCGCTCATGACTCATCGATGATGACATTGTCTGACCAATCAGTAGCCGGCAGTCGGTGACGTCATCTTTTAGTATTGACTCAGCTCGCTTGGAACCAGAGCAGAATAGATACTATAACTAGCTTGTTTTAGGAGGTACCGGGCTAGTGGAAACACGCTCCAAATCGAGTACGGCTGAGTAGAGTAGGGCCAAGGCGGGCTAGTGGAAAAGGGCCATTAGACACATGGATTTGACTGTGGTTCACTTTAATCCTTAAGAACAGACTAGAAGATACAAACACATACAGAAAAAAATAGGAAAGAAGGAATTCGATTTTAAATTGAAAATAAAAAAATGGAAAGTGAGAGGTCAGAGCCAACAAATGCAAGCTCGCATAGACAACAGTGCAATCATAGGGAGTGCAAATAATTTAGTAAATATACAATTAAGACAATTCTGATAAAGCTGCTACTGAAGCTGTTAGCATCAGTGCTAATCTCTGTGCAGCAGTCACTTTCTGCTGTTGTATTTCTAATAGCTCCGCCCTCTTCCTGCCATAAAAGACTCTAACTGGACTGTGCAGCTTTGAGCCACACACAGTCATTGTAGATTAGAGCTTGATAAGATGGATGTGTTTGATTACAGACATGGAATCAGGTGGATCCAGCTGTTGTGCAAGGGTAATCGTCACCATAGCTGCATTTGTTGTACTTCCTGCTTATCCAGCTTGTTCCCTGATTGGCTGTTGTTACAGAACATGTTTAACACGCAGGATCTTACCTCAGCGTCACTCTGATTCTCTTCTGAGAACAATGGGGAAGGTAAACTTGTTCTCCACACCATACACTGCAGGAAACTCTGGTCAGTTAATATTTAGGACCTCGAGATATGGTGGATCTGCAGAAGGGGCAATTTGGCCTGACAGCTACAGCCATGTCCGCTTGGGCTGCCGACACGGTAGCTTTCATACCAGGTCGTGTGAATTCTTTATGTTGGCTGTTAGTGCACCCATTTACCTCAAAACTCCAACATAGAAGCTGAGAATGATGTCCCACTGCACTCTAGCGACCAGCTTGTTAACTCGTGGTGACCAAAGATCCGTCCACTCTCTGTTTTGGAATTTCCAACTGTCTTCTCACACTTATCTTCCATCACACTAAAAAAAAACATGAATGTATGCACACACAGCCTCCCCTAACGCCACCCTCACTGAGCCTCCACCCTTCCCAACACACCCAATATCACTTAGGAGCCGACCACCAGATCCCACTCTTCACCGCAGAGCCGAGGATTAGAAAAGAAGGCATTTCCCAAACGGTCTGCGGCTTCTGCGATGACATGATCGTCGTTCAGTTTAATTCCCCTCTGCTCTCAGCTTGATTCTGCCGTTACAGTGGAGAATCCAGAAAAGGTAAATAACAGTTTAAAAACAATCGAGGCTCCTGTACAGACTTGCTCCCTGGAAAGGCATCTTACTGTTTACTGCTCAGATGAGAGACACATTGGACGTAGTTGTGCACAGCTGGTTATTGGAAAACACAGAAGGCTGCATTCATTTTTGTTTACTTGAAAACTGTGAGGATCTTTGAGGAAAACTTTTGAGCTCATACATTTGTGAACCTTAAAGAGACTGTGAGGAGTTTCTAAGTAATTACAAAAAAGTCTTGCTTTTAGATATATGCCTGATCAAAATACACACTTTAAGATGAGTTTTATAGCATCAAAATAGGTTATCTATAAATGCTATTCCTTAGCCTTCCGGTTGGGTCGGACAGGGCTGGACTGGCCTGGATACTCAACTTCGGGAACAAGACAATTAAAACTACAGTAAATTTATATTATTTTATGATTTATATTACACGTCTTAGAGCACCGGGCTGTAAGTAGCGATATACAGCCGGCTACAACTACGATAATACGTTTTCCAAAAGTTGCTTGTTGTCACTACCACAACGTAACTAGAAAGAGATACATTACCTCGTCGCTTTGCATCCTGTAAGTTGTTGAAAAAAGAAGTTGTAAAGCAATGCAGAGCTGAGCTGCATTTATCACAACAAACACACGCTTTGGCTTCTGTCATGTATTTGGTGCGTTCCAGTTTTAGTCAGAAGTAGGAATTTCCGAGTAGGAAACTGCAACTGGAACGTCCCCCGAAGTCTGAATTTCCTACTGGGAACTTGGTGAAACCTCGCCACCCCCGAGTTGACAATCGAAGATGGATGCCCCCAGTGTGAACAGTTATTTAGCTCCTGTAATAATCAATTTATTTGCACTTCTGACTGGGGTGTGTCGCTGTAGATCAGCTGTATACATAGTATTGTTAGACTTATATTTACAAAAATGCTGCCATAGAGATAATCACATTCTTCATGTGATATTTGTGAACAACAACGCGGGGCGTGCTAACAACAGCTAACAATAGCCTGGTAGATCAGCATGTTTTTTTCTGACTTCAACTGGAACGCCGATAAGTTGGAGATGATGTCACTCCCAGTTCTGAGGTTACTGGAACGCAGCATTACGACAGCCGCTGTGCGTGCTCATGGGTAGCAGAGTCTTAATATTACCGGTAATAGATTCTCCTCATAGCACCTTTAAGATGAAAGTTCTAAATCAACAAAACTTCACAGTCGTCACATGCTGAGTCCCCCGATCCACATTGATTGATCCTTTGAGACACTTGGGCTGAGTTTACATGGACACTCCAGACTTAAAGACACAAAGATTTGTCCTTTGCATTTTAGAATTCTTCTGCGTTCAGACGACGACGCTTGGAGACGAGTTAATCCACTGTAGTATGCATGCCAGTTCAGTAGATGGCGGTGTATGTCTGCAGAGAGGCAGCGTTGCTACAACACACGTACAAAGAAGAAAATCTTTCACTAACAACAATGGTGAATAGACGCACAGAGATGCAGGAGTTTCTTTTCTGGACAACAAATCTGTCCAGATAGTTTTCTCTGGATAACAAACCGAGCACGGTAAGACGCTGACATGTTACTCGGCAGACAGCTGAAGCAGTTGTTGTTCCTGGTATGCGCGTGCAGCCTTCATGTGAAAGAGTACTGCGCATACGGTGACGTCAGCGTTTCACCCTGAAACGCTCTGATACGGGTTTACATGGAGCTGCATGGAGAGCGGATTCAAATCTTTCCACTCGGGAGCCCGTTTTCAAAAGTTTCCGTTTTAGATGCAAACGCAACGCGTTCTCATCGAAACGCAAAGCCAAAACGCAACGAAAACGTATCTGATTTGACCGTTTTTGGCGCCATGTAGACACAGCCTTGGTTAGAGCTCCTGCTCCTCCAACCCTGTGGAGGCTCTGGTAGCTCACATTGTGCCACCTGGCAGTTGAAAAAAAGCACAGATTACAGGTAGGCAGCGCAATGTGGGCAACCAAAGGGGCAGGTCTTTCAAGCTGCTGTGCAGAACCAAGGCAGATCAGCTGTGATCGGGATCTCTGGATGAACATATACTGTCATTCTTTTTTTCCCACTTATATTTAAGTATATATATTAGTGGTGTCAGATGATTAAAAAATTAGTCTAATTAATTACCGGATTTATAATTAATTAATCTAATTAATTTTAATCTCGTATCTGCTTAAAGTACCCAAATAAAGAATTTGAATTCTACGATTTTATAAAATTGTAGTGCAGGACTAATCAAATGAATACACTAAGAAGTGAAGATTTGTAAATCCACATTTTTATTGTTGACTAAATAAAACCAAAGTCAGGGCAACTTGTCCAGAAAATTCTAAGCTCAATCAGGCAACTCAAATTACACTTTAAGTGTGTTTCATAAATCAAATTCAAAATAAGAAAAAGGTCGAGGACATCCAGCAAACCAATTAGGCCTGATGCATTATTAAAGAATGTAGTACAAATATAGATAAATAAATTCAAAAATAAAATAAGATGAAGTCTTAAATATGCCATTCCTGTTGTCACCTGGGCTTTGTTTGGTTTGACTAGAGACGCATGTGTGAAGTGACGTGCCACTGCCATGTACTGGTCCTCCAGCTGGCCAATATCAAAATGTTTGTGTGCTATGATTAATCGCGATTAATTTTTTTAACGCATTAATTTGCGGTGTAATTAATTAATCTAATTAATGCACTAAAGTGACAGCCCTAATATATATGTATATATATATAGGCAACAGTAGCCTATAATCTACCAAATATCCCCATAATGTTAGAAATCTTCAAGCATCCAACTTTTCTTAATTTCTCTATAGATAATAAGAGTTTTTCCTCCAGTGTTTCCTTTTCCTCCCTCTCAAAATTTCCCACCTGGGAATCCAGATTGTTACAAATTGGCTGTCACCTCGGTCACGCAGCCGCTCATTTGCATAAAATTGAGCTTCTCTCAACTCAAATTGTCAGTTGCATCTGTTGTATCTGATTGGTTGGCTGATTCACTCTGTATTTACTGGTCAGATGCCATGTTTTGAACACCTCTGTCAATAGGCTCATGAAACAAAGTTAGGACGAAACTGTGGGAGGTCTATTTTGAAGCAGGGAAATAAGCCGTGTCAGGCAGGACTGCTGCTGTAAACTGGAGGAGAGAGAGACTCTGATGCCACAGATTATATTGTCATATGTAGAAGGCAATGTACATGTGTTCTTGTACACTGCTCCAGCCAATCAGCTGTTTTGCTCTTATTGATTCAGGAAGGCAAAACAACAGCAGAGGAAACTAAAGCTAATCCAAATGTAAGTGATTTTGACTCGAGTGATGATGACGTTCCTGTTACTGTAAATTGGGGCTGGAGCCCTTTCCACCTGTCATTAGGCGAGAGACAGGGTACACCCTGAACTGGTCACCAGCCAATCACAAAGCCACACAGAGAGACAGATGACCATACACACTCAAACTCATACCTAAGGGCAATTTGGAGTCAACCTAATGTGTATGTCTTGTGTGTGAGTGCCAGGATAGAACCCATGCATGCACAAAAAGAACATGAAAACTTCCCATAAGAAAGACCTGCCCAACACAGGGATTGAACTTAATGTATGAAATTCATCCAAGAATGATGAAAACAGTGTTCTACTGTTTGGTAAAG
The DNA here is from genome assembly GCA_036419115.1 of Scarus forsteni. Taxonomy (NCBI): domain Eukaryota; kingdom Metazoa; phylum Chordata; class Actinopteri; order Labriformes; family Labridae; genus Scarus; species Scarus forsteni. The sequence continues at coordinate 10,383,520 of JAZDUH010000342.1, forward strand.
GCATATGCAGTGCAGTTTTGTTGGAAAGTTTCCAAAAAGAAGTAAGCAGCGGGGTCAGGCAGGGCTGAAAGCGTGTCCCGCAGTCCATCTTTCAAGTTGTTTTTGACTGAGAGCCTCCAGGTTGTGGAATTCACACATGGTGCAATCAAGGAATCGATTAATGTACATCTGTTTTAATTAAATGCTGGCTTTGCTGCAGCCTAAACAAACTCTCAGTGATTTACAACAAACTCTTCACTCCTGGTTTAAACTTTGTCCAACATTTTTAATGCTTCAAAGCTGTCAAGCACAAAACATCCTCTCTGATCTGATCTTCCTCTCATCCACTTATTCTACCATGTCTCTTTTAAGCTGCAGGGAAAGTCTGAATGTTCTCCGCTGGCAGAAAAGATCGATACACCTGCGAGGAGGTGGTGTGACATGAGGGATGGAGGGCGGGCGGAGAAGAGGAGGATGTCAGGAGAGATCAGAGTGTTTCTGTCCATCCATCACTCTCTCTGACTTTGCTTACGTCCCCAGATGAAAGTTTTTGGGGAGGCTCCAGGAGAAGGGTGGAGCTCCTCCATCGCTTTGTTGTTGGCTTTTGTATTCAGTGATCCGCGCCACCTCAGGGCCCGAGCACTGAACATCTAACATGGAGCAGGGAGTGTGGGGGACATCTTTGATTTCTTCAAAGGAGGTGCACTTCAGACACAACAATATGAGGATTAAAACTTTTCCTTAAAAAAAAAAAAACACCTTAAGCCTAATCTCCATGATCCAGTCTGCATAAGGGCACATAATCTGTATGGAGACTTGTTTTTAGGTGTCCTATATGCAGACTTTACTGTTACACACAATCATCTTGCAAACAGCACCAGAATTTCCACTCATTGATCTTTTTACCATATTCAGTGTTGGTCTTAAATGCTAAATGTTGATTTTTAGCCACCCACTACACCTTAAAGCAGGGGTGTCCAACTCTCAGAATGAGGATTAAACTTTTCCTTAAAAAAAAAAAAAAAAAACACCTTACAGTCTAAAGCTGACTATGTCTTGAATCAGAAATGCTGTTGCACTAGATTGTGGGATTTGTAGTATTATTGGTCGGAGTGCTATTAATAGAGAGTCATTCATAACAGATATATGAAATAATCTTGAGCAAATGGCTCCCTTTCCTTTCCTTTTCCTTTTCCAGTGTGTGCCAGCAGCATAGCTCAGCACTGGTTCGCTGGAAATACGTGGCAAGTCTATTTTCATTAGGCACTGCTTCAACTTCACACAAAACTCTCAAAACCAGGCACTTCAACCTAAGCAGGAAAACAAGCACTCAGAGTTTCAGGATAATTTTAAAATACAGCAGAACTAATTGTAATTATATTAGGGCTAACTAGCAAATCTACATCTGGCAGGAAATGTAATATTTCTACTTATTACTCCTCCTTTCATTTCGTAAACTCACAATTACCCTGTGTCGCTGTGGTTCTCATGTGAACTTTAGGATGTAGCATTTCAAAGTTACAGGCTGCTTAAAATTTGCTACAAGTGGGCGAAGACACATGCTGTTAAAGCTGGGGTTGGCGATCTGATTTAGATACACTTTTTGTAATACTGGTTAAAATGGTCTTTATGACCCGATGGTAATCAACTCATTATGTGTTCTTAAAACAGAGCGAAAAATATCCGCTATCTACAGCAGGAGTAAAACAGGGAAAACCCCAACCAATAATCTTGCCAGGTCTATTTTCATTAGGCACTGCTTCAACTTCACACAAAACTCTCAAAACCAGGCACTTCAACCTAAGCAGGAAAACAAGCACTCAGAGTTTCAGGGTAATTTTAAAATACAGCAGAACTAATTGTAATTATATTAGGGCTAACTAGCAAATCTACATCTAGACAGATGTACAAGAAATCTAAAATAAACTCTTTATTTTTCTGAGAACTGCCGTCCATGCTACTGCAGGTGGCAGTTCTCATGAACTTTAGTGGTTGGCATCCATCATTTTGGAGCATTACCGCCCCCTTCAGGCTAGAGACAGACAGCTAGTTCTCCAAAATCGCCAACCCCAGCTTTAAGTCAAGCATAGATGCAGTGTGAACATGACAGTAGGGAAATTCAGGGTATAACCCTATAAAGCCAATTGTATCATATTTGATACATACTTTTATAATACCTCTTTCTACTCAATATGATCAAAAAATTACATTACTGAATACAGTCAGATAAATGATAAAAATGTCGTCAAATGGATTATCAGTTGCCAAAAACACCTAATGTATCAAATGCGATACGAAAAATCTATATGTTGAATTTTATGGGCATTTTGATTTTTATGGATTTTAGCAGAAAGTGAAACAAACATTTCAGCTCCAAAAAATTTGAATGTTCTGGCTAGAATCTATGGTCTTGGGCCTTAAAGGGTTAACTATCAGCAAATGTGTAAAGTGAACAAAAGTAGCATTAAAATTGAGCAAAGTAACCCAAGAAACCAAAGCATGTATGAAGAGAACAATCAAACTATAAAAAAAAAGTTCTGCCTGACCGAGGGCATAGCACCAGCACCCTTCTGACTGCAAGGCACCTACACTATCTGCTGCACCACTCTGCTGTCTCCATATGTGAGCACATTTAATGAGTTGGTCCTTTGGTCTGTGGCAATACTGCAGTGATTTTAGCCTCCATTATAAAATGAAACAGCTGCTCCAGTGTGCCTTCAAAAATCACCCCATATATGAGAGACATTGCACTAAGATGAGCTCAGGTAACTTTCATGTTAATTGCAACACACAGGGAAAGACACTCTTATAGGCCCATTATATTTAGTTAGAGAAATATAGCTGCATAACAGATGCAGAGACAAGCCATAAATCTGTTATTTCCCTAGACATGTCTTCATTTTCATGTTTCTGATTCACTGCATCCTTAAAAGGAAATTAAATAGTGTCACTTGTCCAAAATGGCCACAAAAGACTCTGAAAAACACCATTTTAATTTGGACATTACTGATGTTCCCCCCCCCAGACAAGATAATGAGGCTGCTTTTAGGAAACTGCAGCACTCGTATCTCCTGGGTGCAGTAGTGGTTTCAAAGATCTGTCATGAAGCTTTAAAAGATTCTGCCGAGTATCTTGCGGCTATCACAAATGGCCGACAGCTTTTTCCTCATCCTGGCAGCAACAACACGAGAGTGGAACAATCTGCTTTGGCTGAGGACGATTGGTAATTTGCTGTAATGGCTGACACATGTACCGAGCGTCATCAGAAGGCCTCCAGCTATGGAAATCTCTATCTGAGCTGCACACAGAGATGCAGCGGCAGCAGCACACCTGTGGGCTACAACTGTTTGAAATTAAGTCCGGGCTGCGCACATGCATGCATAAAAACCTTTATGTGAATGAAAATGTGGACAAAAATAAAGATGTGTGCACGCAGAACATTACATTAGTAGAGATACATCCAATGTAATCTTTCACTCGAAGTTCAGAGCTCATATTTGTCTCCCCAACACTGCTGCTCTCTGCTTGTTGCTTTAATCTTTCTGTTTATATTCCTGTGTCCAGACCTGTCAGTGTAACTCCAGCTCAAGCAATTAACAAGAGGGAAAAGCAAATAAAATGTCTGATCAAAGCAAAGGCAGGATCCTGACCTCATCCTGACGCTTCAGCACAAAGTCGCTCCCAAAGCTGTGAATTCCTCAGTGCCAGGCTGGCCTCTCCATGGATGGATTTACAATGGCTGTTTGTGCCGCAAAAACATATCATTATTCTATATTTGACTGGGTCATGTCAGTATCCGCAGACTTTTGATTGAGCGGCCTTTATTTTCATATAGTTAGATGTCTCAGAGGAGGGAGAGAAAGTGTATTCACGAGATTTAGAAGTTTTCTCACAATGAAATTCCAGTGTTTAGGATATTTTTCTGTCATATCACATCCTTAAAGTCTTGTATAAGCGTGTTTCTTTAAATATGCTTGATTTGGAAAGATACTTCACAGTTTCAACAACATGTATGTGTGACTGCAGGTGTTCACATGACTTCTAGACCAGGTGTGTACCAAGTTTTAGCTAAATTATGCACTTTCCAAGCATTAAGGATTAGCTTGTTGTCCATGACCTGGGTTTGAGTCCAACTTGTGGCCCTATTGGCCCTTTTCCATTATCCCTACTCTAATCTACTCAACTCTACTCTGCTCTACTCTACTCGCCTTGTACTGCTTTTTCATTCGGGTGACGCTATTTTGAGCGACACAAAAATCTGTGGCTTTTTGTCACAAACCGAGTAAAAAAGGAAAGCAGAAGAAGGCTGCAGGTGGCAAAAAGTAAATACCCCTTGAGAAGCACAGGAGAGTTTTGGAAGCTATACAACAGAATGAAGCCGAGGACGAGAGCAATCGAGCTGCAAAGACAAGAAGTATGAGAGTAAGCTAATGGTAGCTACCGCTAGCATGCTAGGTCGTCGTGCTCATGATACATCGATGACGACATTGTCCAATCAGTAGCCGGCAGACGGTCTTTTAGTACTGACTCAGCTTGCTTAGAACCAGAGTGGAGTAGGTACTAAAAAATAGCTTGTCTTAGGAGAAACCAGGCTAGTGGAAACACGCTGCAAATCAAGTAGGCTGAGTAGAGTAGGGCCAAGGTGTGCTAGTGGAAAAGGGCCATATGTGTCTCACTCTGCTGTCTTACCCCCTTTCTCACTGTACCCACTGTCTTCTATTAAAGGCAAATAAAGGCCACAAAAAATCTGAAACAGCCTTCTTTTCATATCAGCACACGAGCCATGTGTAAGACTGCAATACAGCATATGTAAACAACCTGTGAAAATCTCAAGGAAAACTAAAATATTAAAAGGGCATTTTAAGTATTTTTGAAGTTGAGTTGTATCTGGTACTTGACAACAGTTGGTAAAGTAGTTGAAAGGGCTCCCAGCATGATGTACCATTAAGGAGAACAAACAGGGACTATGGGCAAGGTACACTGCTGCTGGTTTGTGTAATAATGTGAATTCTGTGTCAAATGAGCCATAAAACTATGTTGGTCAGGTGTACGAAAATTCCAGAACATTTCATGAGGAAGTCTCTGTGTTTAGCACTATTTCTGAATGCAGCCAATGGACGTGCATTGATTGCACCTGCTGAATTTTTACTCCAGTTCATAAAAGTAAGCTCCCGATTCCACAGTAAAAAGAGCATCTTCGTCACTTGATTCAGAATCACTGATATTGGGTCAGTATTAGTTTCCTCTGTCATGTCTTCCTAAGTCTATAGAACAAAAGAGCAACTCAGCGAAAACAATGTGCATGGGTGGAAGAACTTAATAGTGTCAAACAGAGACATTTTGAAAAAAAATAATTATTCTACATTTTTTTCCCAATTGTGCCCTTAAAAAAGGCTTTACTCTGCGGGCATAGGCAAAGTCAATGAAGAATGAAGGATAGAACAAAACACTCTGACTGACTGAACAAAGTTTTGTAGCTCAATTTTACATAAAACACACAATTATGTGCAATTATTGCACCCGCAAACAGCAGTGTAGCTTAAGCTGCTTTTCCACCAGCAGTCCAGTTCACTTCGGCTTGGCATGGCAGACATTGGGTGCATCCGAATAGTCCTTTTTTGATAAGGAACCTTCCTTACTGAAGAGATGACCTGGAAGCATTTAAGCATCGGCCATGATAAGTGCTGTTCGAATCCTCCAAAAGTTAAGGAAAGGAGGATCATTGCTTCCTTTAATATCTCCTTTAGCTTAGGAAACACTGGACCATCCTTTTTAAAAGGAAAAGATAAGAAAACACCCCATAACGTCTTGCGGCACGTGATGTGTATAAGTACGGCTCCTGCCGAAGGTTTACGGAAACTTGGTGGATAGATAAAAAATTACATGTTTAAATTTAAAAAGTACTCATTTTAAAGAATTTTGTTTTCTCTAACACAATGTAGATGAATATTAAACACACAATTTTTGTACTTGATAATATTGTATATTAATTACCACATTTCTACCTATCTTAATTGAAGTGAATCATGTCAATAATAAGACAGAACGATGAGGTCTAATAACGTTTATTAAAAACAATCAATAAAAGGACAAATGAGGACTTTTACAATACTCCAAATATATTAAATTAAAACAATGTTCATGATGATATATGTGAATGAAACAGGGGGATAGTGCTTCTGACAGTCTGCTGTATTATCAGGCTTCAGATTGTCAGTGTCTGCCAAAGATGTCAACATTTATAGATGCTCTGACCTCACAGCTGTGAGAAGGAAACACACACTGCATGACCAAAGACAAAACAGCATCACAGGTAAATCCTCTGATCGTGGATGGTTAATGTTAACCAGTAAAGACACGAAGTAACCCTGTGAGATAAGGTAGAGGACAAATGCGCTTCTTGTAGTTCATTTTCGGAACATTGTAGTTCTTCGTGGCTTACCTACGTCACAAGTAATCGTCGTCACATAAATATGACACCAAAGTGAAAGTGCAGTCGAATTCCTCTTTTACCACAGCTCTAGGAAAGGATAGGATAGGAAAGGACTTAAGAAGGACTATTCGGATCCACCCATTAACTGGTGTTTCCACTGCTGGTTCAGGAGAATAGGTATACCCAAATACCAACCCATGAAATTTCACTTTTTGGCACCACTCTGAAGGGGTGCCAAGTGTACCAAACTGACCAAAAAGGTGGAGTTAAAAGCGCTGCAGTCCGTTGATTGGTCACAAAACATGTCATTTTTCATACCACAGGAGTAAAACAAAAACACACCATCCCATGTTCAAATAAGCCAAGGGTTAAAGTGATCAGTTCACTGCTGTTGCTGTAACAGAGAGCTGGAGGTCCTCTATTGTTGCTCTTTCGTTACAACGGCGCTCTACTTCAGATCGCTTCACTATGTGGTGCTGCTCTGATGTCATGCATTACAGAGTTAATACAACCTTCTCCTTCTGACTTGCATCCCTGCCCTTGAGTTAGGATACAACTGCTGGTGGAAACGCAAACAAGATCAGGATTTACCGCTCCAAGCTGTTTTGAGCTGTGCTGAGCCAAGCCAATCCACAATTGAATAAAGACATTACTGGTAGTCTCAGCTTGTCCTTCTTAAAGGGGCAGCACTGCTGGAGCCCTTTCCGCCACTTCACTGACTGCTGGCAAGTACCTCAAACAGCCCAACTTTAAAAATACTGAAATATTCCTTTAAGATGATAAATTACTACCTCAACTGTAACCAGTTTTCTCCACAACTATCTTCACCTCTGTTTGAGTAAAACCCTTTTGATTGTCTCCGCCCGATCCACAGTGTCCTCGGGGTGTGTGATCATCAGTGCACCTTTTTCTCAGACGGATTATCTCAGTCCCCCCACCCACCCACCACTACCTCTCTCTTTCCATCCCCTCATCCTTTCAAACAGCTGCTTGGCGTGTTTGTCAAGTTCAAAGTCTGAACTATGTCTCCCTGCCAGAAGAAACCCTACACCTGCTCCAGGTTCACGGAGTCAGGGGGGGAAATATCCCAGAGCGGATCCTTCCTGCACAGTCCTGATGGTGACACACTCGGACTCAGATGCTGGATTTACGTCCCCACCCCTCCTCACTTCAGGCCTTTTGTTGAGCAGGTCTATGTTGGAGCCTTGTCACCGTGTCGTCTGTTTGTGTTGGTTCAGTGTTGCTCTCAGGGTGCAGAGAGTACACAGGGTTTAGGGTGGACGTCCTCGGGGCGTCTCTTATTCACGGAGCTGACGAGACATCTATCACACGGGTTCAAAGGGGCAAAGAGGCTTTTCCTCTGTGGGTTCAGCTTACATTTGTACAATACTCGTGTGCCTGTAACTCAGAATTAAGCAGTCAAGGTTGTTTCTTCATGTCTCAAAAGTGAAATTAAGACTAAAGATGGCCGCATAAGTCATATTACAGACGGGAAAACAAGAGATTTTATTGAAACAATCCATCTGCAGTGAGAGGTTGGTATTTCTCAAGTGACTAATCTGAGATACTTGCAAATAGGAAGAGCTGCTTAAGTAGTGCTCCTGCCTCACACCAAGGTTACTGGTTCAACTTTTCAGCTCTCTATCTGTGCAGGGAAGTTGGCACAGAAGCCAGGCCTATATGTTGTTGCAAATGGTACCACATGGTGACTCAGCAGAATTAAAAGAACTTTGGGCGAATCCAACAACAAAACAGCATAGGGTGGTTACACACTATTAACAGTTTATTTGTAATAACTTACTCTTCCATGACCAAGTCTCAACATAGCAAATGTGTCCTTCCTCCCCCAGCGTTTTTATCACTATAAAAACTCTGATGTAAATGTAGTGCATTGTCTAATAAGTCCAATTTCAGGTAAAAGAGTTTCATGTAACATATCACAAACCAAAATATCCTGATGTATGGTCTATCTTGTTTTAAGACATAAAAACGAGAAACTTGGTCTGAGTTGTCTGTAATGAATAAAATGTCAGCCAATGAGAAAACCTTAATTTGACTTTAAGGTATCTTAAAATGAAATGTAAAATCCCAAGGAGGAAATTTATAATAAATTTGATGCTTTTTTTCTGGCAAGTTGAATTTTTGGACACTGTATCTTATGAGTTAAGGGCATCTAAAAGTAAGAATAAATCAAGTATATTTTTGGAAAAAACAAGGAAATAAAACGAACAGCATTTTAGTACTTACAATACTTAAATTCTCAAAAGCAAGTTCACTTGATATTTGAATTTGACCAGGAGGATCTACCTCTAGTGAACTTGCTCTTTGTTCACCACTGCAGCTCAGCTGCAGAACTGTTTAAAAAATAATCCATCCATATTTTGTCAGCACCACTTATGCTCAGGCTCACACTCATGCCTAAGGGAAATTTGGAGTCACTAATCAGTAATATGAACATGTTTCATTCGTTGGAGGAAGCTGGAGTGCCCGGAGAGAACCCCCCATGCACAGGAAGAATATGCAAACTTCATACAGAAAGCCCTGATTGACATGGGGTTTGAACCAGCAACCTACTTTAAAGCTCTGCACTACCTGCTTCACCACAATGTTGCCCTGTTTGAAAAATAAAATGTAAATTAAAAGTTTCTGATCATATAACTGTTGGTCCTTTCCTTTTTTTTTTTTGCTTTTTTTTTTTACGTCATATTGAGGTATTAGTAAAAATTGTCATCCTTTTTTTAGCATCTAAAATCTTTCACGAGCTTTATTCATACATAAATCCTCATAGATTCATATAAACTTAAATGTGTGCCAAAAAATAAAATAAGCAGCAGCAGCTACTGTAGCCTGAGGACATGTGGACATGTTTATGTGTGTAGTATAATGAGGGAGGGTGGAGTAAGAGGAGGGCGTAGATGAAACAGAGGGGAAACTTGAATGGGAGATCAGAGGAGCTCAGAGCGCACAGATGGAGCAGACTGGAGTCTCATCTGACTGAAGATAAACTTCTGCCTAAGAGAAGAACTAACTCCATCAACAGGGGATTCATTTAGTTCAGAACAGAACAAAAAGAGACGAAGGTTAAGAAGTCCAGGGTGATGCTTCACTTTTGCGCAACAGGTACCTGGAGATAAATTCCGCAATTCATCCCAGATCCATGCAGGAAGAAGAAGCATGCTGTCCTCGTTTTGGCACTTTGGCGCCGAGCAGGAGATCACCTCATGGGATGTAGCGGATACAGAGTCCGGCTTAACTTTGGAAAGGTGCTCTCCAAAGTGTCCGTGTTCCTTACCATGCTCCTGATCTTCACATACTTCTTCTACTGCCTCACAGGATTCTGCCACTCCTCTCCCAGGACTTTAGACACCCAGCAGGTTCTGGACTATGACGTTCTGGACGATCATCGCCGCGTCCTGGACGACCTGCGACCTCCGGCTCGTTTCCTGCAGGACGCGAACCGCACTGCAGCCGCGGCAGCCTCCGCGGACGCAGAGCAGGTGGACGCTCCGGGACAGCTGCGTCCTGAGGGCGCACCGAGCAGCGGCATGCCCGTGTCCAACTCTTTCGGGACCAAAAGGTTCCCGCAGGCGATTATAATCGGAGTGAAGAAGGGAGGGACTCGGGCTCTGCTGGAGTTTCTCCGCATCCATCCTGACGTGAGGGCGGTGGGAGCGGAGCCGCACTTCTTCGACAGGTTTTATGACAGGGGGCTGGAGTGGTACAGGTGAGAAACTCTTACATACACACACGCACACACACACGGAAACACACAGACAAACCAAGGACATGAGAGTGAGGGCTGTTTTTCAGCGAGTTTAACAACAAAGGCAATTTAAGTCTTTATATTCAAAAACAGGGGACACATTTGCCTCATAACTCAGAGAATCTGAGCTTCATCTTATGTTTCAATTTGTGGTAGGGATGCACGATATTATTGGTTTGATATCAGTATCGGCCAATATCAGCCTAATACTGTAAGATAAGTATTGTATTGGCCAATATTTGCATTTTTGCAGAAATTTTCAACTGATATCGGCCACACGTATCAACCATATATCGGCTGGAATGTCAGCAAATTACACAAATATAAAGTGTAAAGTATTGATGCACGTTCAAATCACTGCATGGTTACATTTACAAATCAAGGGTTTCATTTTTGAATGAGTTATGTCCTGTTTTCCTGTTTTACATATGTTCCTGGCAAATATATTATAAGAAACAAGTCCATTTTTGTTCAGAGCTTGTGCTCATGACCAGAAATATTGGTATAACATCAGCGATAATGAATTTAAAAATATTGAAATGTTGGATTTCGACAAAAATGCAGTATCATACATCACTAATTGATGGTTCCAGAAGTTTTGAGCACCTCCTGTCTTTAAGAGCTAGTTCAGCATTTTTGAAGTAACACTTCTGGAGGCCCATAGTACGAGTAAATGTGACTGGCAGTGAATTAACAAGCCTGCTTTGTCCAAGAGGGACCAGACATATGATGCTGGGCAATCAGGTCAGGGCATATGCCAGTTGAATGGTGGTGCGTCTCCTCATTTGTTCATGTCTGATGAAGAGATGGGCCCACAGCTTATTCTGCGGTCTGATTCACTGTCGGCAGTACTGGCATAGAGTAAGTACAGAATAAAGTGTTTTTTCTCTCTTTTTGCAACTTAAATGTAAGCAAAAATGGTCCTTGATGGTTAAAAACTATTTGTAAAGAAAAATTATTTGGAAATTACAGCAAACTCTTGACCTTATAGATTAACCAACTTCCACTAATCTTAAACTCACAATTATTCCAACAAACTCTCACCCCTGCTGCATATCTAAACCTTGAAAACAACCTTTACTTACAATACTATGCTAAAGGGAGGTATGTTGAAGTGGCCCTAGTCATCTTACATTTTGGATATGCGGTTCTAGGTGAAGCTTTTGGGTCATTTCCCTCGTCCTGAAGAGCTGATGCCACCTGAACAGAAGTCCAACAGACTGTCTGATAACTTCACTAAGACACAAATATCCTCCCTGCACCATAGATGCACCAAGGGCAAGCAAAGATCTCTGAGGAACACTTCATCATCCTGACAGTCATTGAAACACCATTAATACACCTCAACACGACGCCTCTATTAACATTCACAGCTTGTTCTGAGCAGGACACTCAAATCACATTAAACTTGCCTGATACAATTAATCGATGCTGGGTTAAAGCTGCACAGAGACTAATTAATGGTTTTAGGCATATAAAATGTTCAGTTTGTCTCTGACAGCAGCTGATTTGTGCAGATCAGAGCTCTAATTTAAGATTAGTTATGATCCTGTTTGATGGAGCTGGTTCTGATCATCTCCAGATGTTCTACTAGTTTCTGTACTGTAGTTCACAGACCTCATTGTGAGTCATAACACTACCTCAGACCTTTACAAAGAGAAGTGTTGCATGCTTATAAGCAGTAAATGCATTATCATCTTTTGAACTTAACCTCCATTGAAGCCCCCAGATTATATAATAAGTATAAATACACAGTATGGCACCTGGAAACTCCTCATACCTGATGATTTTGGTTTACTTTGAAGCCTCCTCTATATTTTCCTCATAAACAGACGCACGCAATTCATACATCTTCTGTGCAGTCCTTCTTCACCACATTTTCCATCCTTTCCACTTCTCCTCATTCCTTACATCCTACCCTCTCATCACTTTCTCGTCTAGCTTAACCTCCTGAACCATCTTTCATGTTAAAGGATGTCTTAAAGTCTGAATACCTGTGGTAGATCTGCTGTTTTCAGGGCATGTTTTATGACTGCTTTAATTAACACTGCTGGAGTAAAGCTGTGATGCTTTAATGCTGCAGTTTGTTACATGCAGCCACTCCAACATGGTCTGTAAAATCTACCATAGTCAAGCTACGGGCTGAAATTAAGGGTGCATGGTATTTGATTATTGACGATATCTGATATGCTGGTATTTCTTATTATAGCAGATACAAACATTTTTTAAAGTCCATTCTCCTCTTAAGTAAACTTGTCATGTTCCTCACAGTGACAGTTAACTTATATTTTATGTATAACACTTAACCTTGTGACTTGATTAACTCTTCCATTAGTTGATGAATTAAACAGATTTAAGGTACAATTCCAAAGATCATTGGATTTCATGATGGCCCCTTGCATCTGAACATCATATCTGTGGATGCTTTAATGATTACAGTTATACTTGTTCACTCTGACTGAAGAGCAATATGGATGTGGGGGCCCTACTTGCTTACATTTACTCACAAACATATCCAAACACCAGTTTAAAGAGTTAATTCAAAATATCCAATGAACTGATTAAACTTCAAGGTACAACGTTAAAGGTAATTAGGCTTTATGATCATCCCTTGCCAGGAAACATGATGTCTCAAGGACAATTACAGGGATTTATTTCAAGCTGTATTGTTTTGGGAATATAGAAAATCAGGAAGGACAAATTATCAGAAGAATATGGGAATAGGCAGTTTATTGCCTGAAGTCGATAAGTGGTGTAAGCAAATATAAACATATCTGCCAATAGTTACAGCCAATATTTTAGCTGAACAAATAAGACATAAATATTTCATATTTTAGCTATCATATTAGTAAAAAGCACAAATGTACCATGACAGTTTACCACATCATTGCTGAATGTTCACTTTTACAAATCAAAAGACTATTTGATTAATGAATAAGCAGTTATATTTCTTGTTTTGTTTCTATTTCAAACATCAGTGGACAGTAAACATTACAGAAACTGGTCAATTTTAGTTTACTTGTGCCCTTGTAAAAAAAAAAACAGTGGTGTTAATATTGGTATTGGTGATGATAAGTTTGGAATTCAAAGCATATTGAAGATGGACTAGAATTCAAGGTTGTGCATCCCTAGTAGAAGGGTGCCATAATTGCTAACCTAACCATCACTAAACATGTACTTTTATGTATTAAGAGGATAATTTCAGTGTTGGAATCAAAATAAGGAAGAATTTTCTAATCCCCAAGGTGAAATTCGTTTGTTCAGCTGCTCCAATAGATAAATTAGAAAAGCACTCAGAGAGCACAGACCTCCGCCAGCACCACAGTCCTCACCCATATTGTGATTTTCACCATAAATATTACTCCTACCTTCATTTCATGTAAATATTTAGATTCCTTGACCATGAAAACATACCATTAGCAATTGGATTCATAATTATATCTATTTAGTTCAGTAGTTATTCACGAAAATCACATTTTTCATCATGGCTGATCCAGGCAGACCACTCCCAAAGTCTAATCATTTGTTCCTTATCCCAATCCGAACATTTCCTAAAAATTTCATCAAGATCTGTCCATCACTTTTTGAGCTATGTTGCTAATAGAGATACATACAAACAAACAAACAGAGGCCGGTAATAACATAACCTCCTTAGCAAAGGTGAAGATTGATAAAAGAAAAATTTAGTAAGCAAGTTGCAACATGCAGAATCTTTTAACTATATCAACTTCCTTGACAGAAAATAATAAAATATATCCTTATTTGTTTACCTTGTAAAGGTACAAATCCACCAGGGATTAGTATTTTATCTGACTGGCTGTAAACCTGCTTAGAAACAGGTGAGACTGAAGTATGAAGACAACAACAGAGAGAGAGCGAGGTGCAGTAATGTGATCTGAGTGAAATCACTGTAAGATGATTCCTCCTGTTGTCACCGAGACCAACACAGAAATCTGTTTGCTGTCATATGCAGTGACCCAAACACAACATCTACTCTTTAAACGAGGGAGAATAAGACAGTGAGATCTCATCCATGTGGAACCAGCGAGTCCTCCTTCACCCGCCTGTCAGTGCCGGAGAGTCGTACTGTCATATCTGCAAACACACACCAAGGGCCTCTGTGTATGACACACTCTGAGAAACATCCCCTGATTGTCTACATTAAAATGTCCTTGAAGTTTCCATCATTTCATTTGCTTTCAGGATCAAATATCCATAAACACGTAAATATGTCTTTGGATCATTCATTTAATCTCACTAAGGCACCATCAACTTCCATTTTATTATTAATTTATTGACCCTCCTTTGCTCTTTGACCTTTGCATCCTTGTATATCAGCTGGAATCGACGCACAAGTCAGAAATTGTTAATCATTATGCTGTAATCTTATGACCTTGATTGATTGATGTGTTTTTAAAGGTTCTTGTCATTTAGAGGCAGTGCCTGACCATGTTGATCAGAGTTGTTCAGTTCATTTCTGACAAAACTGCTGCTGAGGTAGAGAGCATCCATGCTTAACACTTCATAAACTCATTTCTTTACAGGATTGCAGTCCCCTTCTCCATGTTTTTATGCTCATAGCTTCTTCTTTTTCTCCTCAAAGGATGCTGATTGGCCAGTAACTATGCAGACCAAGCTCTGTTGATCTAGCTTGAAGCTTTGCAAAATGGATTAGCCTGAAAAAATATTCAAACAGACAAAACCAGCAGCTCTTTGGCTGCGTTTACACGGCGCCGAAAACGGTCAAATCCAATAAGTTTTCGTTGCGTCTTGGCCTTGCATTTATATGGACATGCGTTGCATTTCATCTGAAAACGGAAACTTTTGAAAACGGGCTCCCGAGTGGAAAGCTTTGAATACGCTCTCCATGCAGCTCTGTGTAAACCCATATCAGAGCATTTCAGGGGGAAACGCTGACGTCACCGCATGCGCAGTACTCTTTCACATGAAGACTGTGTGCGCATACCAGGAACAACAACAGCTTTGGCCGTCTGCCGAGTATCGTGTGTACTGCTTACTGTGCTCAGTTTGTTATCCAGACAAATCTATCGAGACAGATTTGTTGTCCGAACTGATTTGTTGTCCAGAAAAGAAACTCCTGCGTCTCTGTGCGTCTATTCCCATTGTTGTTTGTGAAGTTTTTCTTCTTCGTTCGTGTGTTGTAGCAGCGCTGCCTCTCTGCAGACCTATACCGCCATCTACTGAACCGGCATGATACTACAGTGGATTATCTCGTCTCCAGCTTCGTCGTCTGAACGCAGAAGAATTCTAAAACACAAAGGAAAAATCTTTGCGTCTTTAAGTCAGGAGTGTCCGTGTAAACGCAGCCTTTGAGATCAGGGAAGTGCACCATGCTTGAGCACAGCACACAAGGCACTCCCAACTTGGACTTAAGAGGTTAAATATGCACACAATGCTGAGTTTAAGAGCTTTACACTGGATGCATTTTCCATCTTCATATGACAAAAGAACAAGTTCTTATTTGTAGGAAGGGAGGAGGGAGCTGGGCATCCATGGAGTTGGCATAGGTGGTCCAGGTTTGGCTGCTCAGCATGGTTTTAGGAATAAGGTGGGCCTTATTGCCATTGAGGACTGCTTTGCACCTTCTTCGGGGTGAAGTCACCTGTGCAGTGTGGTCTCTTGTGTTTCTAGCTCTATGGGTTGGGGCCCTTTTGTTTTCAGACCGGTTTGGGCACCAGCGTCTGGACTGTGCACACTTTGTGGTCTTATTCTTAAAATTGATTTCCCTCCACAAGAGTCAATTGTCTATCCTCTTGGTTCTTATTGTGTTTGGTTTATTCTTCCATATGTGTGTAAGACTTCTTTGATGCATATGGTGCTTTTTGTCGGTTACTTACTTTTGTGCTTTAACTCTTGTGGTTTGTTTGTTTGTTTGTTAGCAAGATGATGCAAAAACCAGTGGAAAGATTTTGCTGAAATTTTCAGAAGATGTTGGTAAAGGCCCAACTTAAAAATGATAACATTTTGGTGGTGATCCAGATAACTGCCATTAGGGAACAACTGTTTTTGCTCAATATTATTACTGACATTGCAGAAGGCATGGTTTCATTTCAACATGCTTGTTATCAAGTCAGAGCATTCAGACTGCCAGCATGAGCCACATGTCTCCTGTGTCCCTCGCTCCAAAAATCCCAACAATAGGTGGTTTGCCTATTTTTCTTGCGGAATGCTTTAATTGTGAATGGTCAGTCATTCACTTCTGCTGGGACTGATAGTGGTTCCTCCTGAACTCTGTTAGAGTTCAATATGAAAAGATAGAGCTGTGGCAGCATGAGACGCAGCCACAACGTAGCACACATGCGGATCTGGTATGAAAGCCATAGCATCCCAGGCAGGAGTTTGCCACAGGCATCTTGAGTGAAACCATTTTAGGAGTTACTTAGGTCACTGCAAAGGTTATGTTAGAAGTTCTAACAGACAGCTTGAAGCCTTAGTTCCCAACTTGTGGTCCAGGTCCCCCAGGGCTATAGGGTCTCAAGGGGGCACAAGGCTCTGTCAACTTCGAGGTTGTCAAAATTGAGATTTCAGGACTCATCTTCCATGGAAATCTGACCAGTCGGAGCATGGTTTTATGGCTCTATGGTCACTATATGACACAGTGATCGTTGTAAATGACAAAGAAAATTGTGTGGACTAACTGCGACCTCGGGTGCAGCTAAAGGGATAAAATGGTTGGAAACAGCTACTTTAAGTTACCACAACCTCATATATATATGTGATGCTTATACATTTTACAACCTCCACACTGGAGACTCGACTCATATTTTCCCAGAATCATTGTCTGAGACAAATTTGGCCTCATTCGCTCATGTTTTCCATCTCTTTTATCTGATGCTGTCACTCTGTCCCCTCTCTGTTTCCACATTTAAACCCTTCTTTCTTGTTTGCATGTGTTCATCTGAACCATTTACTGGAAAAGAGAAGCTGAATTTAAAATGAGGCAAAGATTTAATGAATCTCTGTTCTCTTTTATGGCTTTTGGGGGGCTTCATGTAGTGATGGGTTTCATATGAGACTTAAGAGCCACCGCAGGACGCAAAAACCCTCAACTCTTTTATGGTTCAATGGTTTTGACCGTCACAGCTTTGTCACCATGATGTGTTGGAATGACTAATACATGAAATAAGTCTGTTTTCTGTTTCCTGGGTTATCTGTTGTTGCTATTGCCTCAAAAACAAGCTGAAGAAGATGCACATAGAAGCTTATTCTTACAGTTCAATCATAAATATAATGGCTTTCAATGTATGTTTGATTTATTAAAGATCATTTCTGTGTTCCTATTGGAGGAAAACACCCATACACAGAAGTCCCATCAATATTTTGAAAGCTTGTCAATTAGCCAACCTGCCGTCATGACACCAAAGGCCATGGCTGATTGAATTGCTGTTAAAGTTTCCTGTAAATCATTTGAGGACAGAAACACAAGGGCAAGGAGGGATCAACTGGGTCCTGAGAGATAGATTTTAAAAATAAAGATAAGAAGTGCTCCTGTCAGCTCAAAAGTCAATCACAAGGGTGATTTAGATTCAACAATGGTTTTATAATTTAAGGTAAATCGCTTCGGTTTTCAAAAATAAACCATGTCAGACTGTATTATTAACATTAATGCGGTGAAAGTTGACTTGTGCCCCATTTCTCCAGAGCGAGGGTGATTTTCCAAACACCTCGTTCTGCTTCGAGCCTCGAGCCTGTTAATGATGAAGCCAAACACGGCTGAGTGGTGTAGCAGACCAGGAAGTGGTCTCTGTAGTATGGAGCTGTATTGTGTTTTAATGGTGGTGTTGGGTTTTGGCTGGAGTCCGGTCTTGGTGGTGTTATAGGGACTGAGTCACACCCCATATGTCTGAGATTGAAATAATTTGTGGTGCATTAAGGGATGGCCATAAAAACTTTGGGAGGTTTCTGGAGTGTTCTTTTAGCCGAAGAAAAGAAGTGTGTGAAAAAATTATAGTTTGTTTCAGGAAAGATAAAGTAGGGCTGTCACTTTTCCCAAAAATCAAACTCTGTTGGTTTTTGGGCATACAACACCTCCACCCACAGATATAAGGCATTTCCATTTAATCATTTTACAATTTTCTTAGCATATAGATCTTGCACTCCTGTCCTTGATAGCTTTTTTCGTGCCTCTGGTGGCGATCCCGCCGAGGAGGGCACAGTCACATGAGACTGAGCACTGAACATTTAAGGGTCTTTCTGAACCACAGGGGATGGCATGCTTACAAATGGGCCCATGGATTTGTTGTGAATGAGGAGTGGGCCAGCTACTTTGCCCACACAGTTTCGTCTTTGTTTGTTGCCACCAGCAGTGTGTGGAGCCCAAAGTGCTTCCACTGTGTAACTTTGCCAGTCCTCCATTTTTTGGAGGTGTACTTTGTGTTGTTAAAGGAGGAAAAAAAGTTAGTGCCCTTTGTTGGATCAGGCAGTTCAATGCTCCAGGCACCCTGATATTTTAGAGCCTTATATTTTACATTTGAACTTGCGATTACAGTTCATATATGAATTTTTATATCAAGTCAAAGTGGAAAAGATTTACAGATGAGTCTTGATGTGCCAAAAGGCCAAAAGATGGCCAACCTATTCAGAGTCATGAATGTAATAATAATATACATTTTTTTTGAAGAACTGAAAACAAAAGGATTTAATTTCAGGTTGACCTGGTTTCAAATCATCTTAAAGGAGTAATATTCAGAACATCCTTTCTTTAGTAAGAAGTCAGTGATTTTGCCTATTAAAAGAAGTGTTTCAGCTTTTGAAGCAAAATGGTTTAGTTATTATGTTGCTGTAGATGTGAAAAAAAAGTTAAAAGTTAATTCTACTGCAGCAGATTGTTCACGGAGTGGATAACCTGTCTTATTATATTTGAGAGGGCCGTAAGGTGTGTCTTAAGAACAACATCAAACTGTGGTGGTCCATTACATGAAACAAAGAGTTAAACTAGAAAAGCACTCGGAGAGCGCAGACCTCCGCCAGCGCCACAGTCCTCCCCCATATTGTGATTTTCACCATAAATATTAGTCCTGCCTTTATTTCATCGAAATATATAGATTCCTTGACCATGAAAACATACCATTAGCAATTGGATTGATAATGATATCTATTTTAGTTCAGTAGTTATTCACGAAAATCACATTTTTCACCATGGCGGCCAGATGCTGATCCGGATCAACACCAAAATCAAATCAGTTCTTCCTTTTGCCATGCTGAACATTTCCTGAAAATTTCATCAAGATCCATCCATCATTTTTTGAGTTATTTTGTTCACAGACAGACTGATGGACGGACGGACAGACAGACAAATAAACTCGCCCGAAAACATAACCTCCTTGGCGAAGGTAATGAAAGAAACAAACAAATAATACTGAGGCCCACCCATTAAGTGCATCTTGACTTACACTACTAGTCTTGTTTTTGCACCCTGCTGCAAACCACCAAGAGTGATGTACATTTCTGTGAAAGTGAAGCGCTCAGCCTAATCTCCTAAGTGAAATGACTCGTCTTCCTACATTACTGCATCATATTTCATTAGAAATAATTCACCAACAATATATCTCAAATCTGTGTGTGTGAGGAATCATTTTTGCCTTTCCTAGGTTGATCAAACCAGTTAATCTTCCTCTCTGTTCCTAATGTGTCAAAAAATTCACCTCCAGGCATAAATGTTCAGAGCTCTTGATGTGTGAGCCCTGACTTTTTTTCTTTCAATGTTCCAACTTTCATATGTTACAAGATCATCCTCAGGCTACATTTTTAATACATGATAATTGTGTATTTACCGCAGCATTGGCCTCCATGACTCTTTACTCAGGTTTCTCCTCAGACAAAGAGCTTGTAGACAGTACGGCGGCATTTGACTCTATTATCCTGCAGACAATGATGACTCCTTCAGTGTGTGGAAGGTTCAGGGTCACGATAACAGAGACAGTGCTGTGTTTATGTTCTGTTGTTGTCAAAATTTATGCCAACTGTATTTCACTCAGCCTGTGCTGTCACATTCTGAAAAACAAACAAGCTAACAGGGATTTTCTCTTTACTGAAAATCCAATGAGAGTGTTAATAATTATTGATTTCTGTGAGTTCAGTCCAAATCTGTCAGTATGTCCTGATCGGCTGTTTTGGCCCTGAATCTTAACTGTATATTTTTTTGATTTTTTTTTTTTTTTTTTTGCACAATATTCTGTTTCATGTTTTGTTTTTAAAAAAATCAATAATAGTGGTTTCATTTAAAGGTCTCGAGGAGATCAGGTTTCTTTGCTTTTAATGTTGTTGTGATACCTTTAACTAAACTCTCAATTCAAAGAGAAATGCTCTATTTCTTTTTAAAGAAAATGCCCCAGAAAACATGCTGTATTTTCTCTTTGGGGTTTATGATGTCACAGTGATACAGTCTCCACCTACATGAGTGCTCTCTGCTTGTCAGAGGCAGATACCATGACTACTTTGAATGTCTCCTCTTCCCTCCTCCAATCAGAGGAGGGATGAGCTCCTTATCATGACCTCCTTCAGCCTCTGTGCACCCTTACATCAGAGCATTTCTAAAAGAGCTGCATCTGATCCTTAATCCTTAATTAACTAGAAAAGCACTCGGAGAGCGCAGACCACCCCCAGCGCCACAGTCCTCATCCATATTGTGATTTTCACCATAAATATTAGTCCTACCTTTATTTCATCGAAATATTTAGATTCCTTGACCATGAAAACATACCATTAGCAATTGGATTCATGATGATATCTATTTTAGTTCAGTAGTTATTCCCAAAAATCACATTCTTCATCATGGCGGATCAGACGCTGATCCGGATCAACACCAAAATTGAATCAGTTCTTCCTTTTCCCACGCTGAACATTTCCTGAAAATTCCATCAAAATCCATCTATAACTTTTTGAGTTATTTTGTTCACAGACAGACAGACAAACTCTCCCGAAAACATAACCTCCTTGGTGGAGGTAATAAACACTCGATGCATGATGTTAACAGTCGAAAACACAAACACAAAGGAAATTGGACCTTTTTTTTTTTTTTAAACATATATTTTTGGGCATTTTGTGCCTTTATTGATAGGAGAGAGACAGTGGATAGGCTTGTGAAAGGAGGAGAGAGAGTAGGGGAAGACACTCTGCAAACTGGTCACAGGCGGGATTTGAACCTGGACCGGCAGAAGCATGTACAGGGGGTGCTAACCACTGCGCCAAACCAGCACCCCGGAAATTGGACCTTTAAGGCACTTCTAGTCCTAGCTCCATGTTAAACAGTATTTGCAAACTCTGCAGGAGGCTGTTGGACTATTTTTGCTGCATATATTCATGTTTTTCTACATCGCTAACATGTTAGAGTTGCTGCTACTCTATTGCTCGTGCATTTACAACCTGCCATTAAGAGAACTTAACTGACTGAAACTGACATTAAAAATACTATGAAAAGAATGCTGAAGTAAGCTACGAGGCTCACGACTTAATATATATAGTAGTAGCAGGTGTGCAAAAAGTGATATATATTGGTCTAACACATTAAACAGTACATCAAATTAATCCCAAATTCTGATTAATCCAGGAATACAATTCAGTTTGCATTTAGTATGTAGATGTGTAATTGTTTGTGGTAACCTTTTTCTTGTAAAGCTGTGTCATATAAAACTGGTGACGCCATAAAATGCAAAAAACACCTGAAAAGAGCAGAATTTGATGTCCGGAAAATGGCCACAAACTAAAAATCTGTATGCATTACACAATTAAGATACTGCGTTTCTCCACTAGGTATACAAAGATGCAACGCTGCAACTTTGTGTATTGAATTGAATCCTTCACCCATCAAATACTTTTGCTAAAGGTGATATGCTGTTGCTTACAGCCATTTTCATTCTCATTTTTAAAACACATTCCTTTGGCCTCGTGAGACTCCCTCTTCTTCAACAGTGAAAAAAAACTTTTTGTGAAGTACTCGAGTTACAAGCCAATTTAATGGGTTTAATCAATTCCTGAAATTTCTAGAAATCTTTGGATACTGGGCATGTCTCAAAAAAGCATAAAAGCTCAATTGAAGGCTCCTTCACCCACTCTGTCAGCCTGATGGCCTGTATCTGGCCCGCAGGCTCCTCCTGTAAATCCTGTTTGGAGATGTTTTTAATCAGTTTGTTGTTTGCTCTCCATCTTGTTTTACAGCCCTTGTTTTTCCACTGCCTCTTTTATTTGGTCTCAGCAAGGAACATTTTTCTTGATGCATAAAGACTATCTGTAGCTCACAAGGTCTTAAAAATGAAAAAATAATAACCCATGCAATGAGGGACCCCCTTTCAGTATGACTATTACATGATCGGTGGAGTTTGAGTGTTGTTTTTCTACTACTTTCTGAGCAGAATGCCTTTTGTTGGTACTCTGTTGGGGATGTAGCTGCAGGTCTTCAGCAGGAGGGCTCGTAATCTCCGAGGCAGGAAGTCTCTTGCCCACATCCTTGTTTCCTCTGTTAGTTAATCTCCCGATCCAGACTGCCATGAACATATCAGCGGAGTAATCAGTGCTGCATTACTTCAGGGGAGAAATGCACAACATCCTTGAAGCAGCAGGGAGTTCTGGGTAATTTGGCTCATCAGCAAGTCTTTCTAAAAGTGGGCTAAATAGAAAACATGTCAGTGCCCTAAAGTAACTTTTGCTAGTTTGACCTTAAATTTTGTGAACCCAAAGGCCTCCTACACCAATAGGAAGGAAAAACTGGGGCAAGAGGCATTTTAGATGAGCTGTCTGTCTGTCTGCCCTACTGCTTGTCTCAACCATCTTTTAAACCCCACTTAAATTCTCACTGATCAATCAGCTGCACCAACATCAACATTTTTCCTCTAAAAAATATCATCTGCTAAAGGGGAGCCCAACGCTAACCAGAACAAACATTTCAAAAGGTGCATTCATAGTGAATTGGCGACAAAGATCGTGCTGTTTACCCAAGTCATGTCGCATGCCCATAAAACAGTTCATTTTGTCACCAGTGCGTTCTCTAAGTGACGTTATGCCCTCTTGAGTTTCACTGCGATCATGTCATAACATTTATCACTGGAACCACCACTTCTGTTGAATAAGGCAGAACTCATGTACTTACTTAACTAATGTTCCCACAAAGAAATGGATTGGCAAGTGAATGTGACCTGGAATAAAAACATTTGCTTACTTTCATGGATGGGACATCGTCTGTGTCTCCAGTGTCATGTTATGTTATGTTACACAAGGGTCAGTAGTAAAATAAGCATTTTGGCAAATTTGCCGTGAATGCAGCCCACATACTCAGCTCGGCTGCTCATCCTACAAACACATATTCTTGACAAATGTGGCACCATTTAAGAGGGAGAGAAACAGGCCTTCCAACAATGTAAGATTTATCCCCGTGAGGCATTATTACTGCAGCAAAACAGTCTACCAAACACTCATTTCCCTACTTTTTGTGTTGAGTTTATGTGCTCTAACTATGGCGGGGTTCAAGTACCTTGGGGTCTTGTTCATGACCGGAGGAAGGATGGATCAGGAGATCGATAGGCGGATTGGTGCGGCATTGGCAGTGATGCGGGCTCTGCACCGGTACGTCGTGGTAAAAAGGGAGCTGAGTCACAAGGCAAAGCTCTCGATTTACCAATCGATCTTCACTCCTATCCTCATATATGGTCATGAGCTGTGGGTCGCTTCTCCTGGCTCGGGCATCTGGTCAGGATACCTCTTGGACGCCTCCCTGGTAAGGTGTTTCGGGCACGTCCCACCAGTAGGCGACCCAGGACACGCTGGAGAGAGTTTTGGCCCTTTTCCATTAGCCCTGCTCTACTCTACCCAGCTCTACTCTACTTGCCTTGTGCTGCTTTTCCATTAGCCCGAGTTGCCTGCCCAACAGGCAGTGTCGCTGTAAACAGCTGAGCGGCTCTGCGGTGACGTCATTTTGAGCGCGACACAACAATCTGTGGCTTTTCGTCACAAACCGAGTAAAAAAGGAAAGCAGAAGAAGGCTGCAGGTGGTAAGAAGAAATACCCTTTGAGAAGCACGGGAGAGTTTTGGAAGCTATACAATAGAATGACGCCGAGGACGAGAGCAATCGAGCTGCAAAGAAAAGACGTATGAGGGTAAGCTAATGGTAGCTGCTGCTAGCATGCTAGGTTGTCGCGCTCATGACTCATCGATGATGACATTGTCTGACCAATCAGTAGCCGGCAGTCGGTGACGTCATCTTTTAGTATCGACTCAGCTCACTTAGAACCAGAGCGGAGTAGGTACTAAAACTAGTTTGTTTTAGGAGGTACCAGGCTAGTGGAAACACGCTTCAAATCGGAAAAGGACCATTTGTCTTGCAGCTGGCCTTGGAACGCCTCGGCACCCCCCGGGAAGAGCTGGTACAAAGTAGCTGGGGAGAGAGAAGTCTGGGCTTCCCTGCTCAGGCTTCTGCCCCAGTGACTCAACTGAGCATAAACCGAAGAAGACAGACAGACGGATGTAAAAGGTCAACCCCAATTTGGTCTCACTTTTATTCCATACAGTATCTTAGGAGACCATAAATGACCACTATTTGCGCAAATGTCAACTCTGACTTAAGTTCTAACAGCCTGGATTTTGGCACACAAAGGTCTTGGCCACTGTGACCTCAAATCTTATTACAATACATGCCATAACACCACGAATGAAATAAGATTTCTACCAACCACACTGACACAAAAACCCACCAGCCCTTCTTGTGCTGTCATCGTGGAGCAGTTTTATCTTTTTTGAGGCAAAAAACTATGAGGTTGTAGCTCTCATACCCTCCACTAAAAGAGAGCTTTGTGTTTGTGAGACATACATAATGATACAGATTTACATATATGTCAAAACTGACATGAAATTAATCATCGCTGACCTGCTTACAGCTCCTCCTGACATGCTGGATCAGATTTATGACAGAAAACGGTGACTATTGATCCTCTGATAATTGTGATGGTGGCAGAGAGGGACCTGAGGAGAGAGGGCAGTGAAAACCACAACTCATTAAGTATTCATGAGTATGGAGAGACAAGTAATGGACAATTACTGAAGTGACACCTGTGTGAGAAGTGAAGGACAAACCTGAGAGTGTGGACAAGAACGGAGAGGGCAGAGATGCTCAGATACTCATCGGTAAACACTGACACCTCTGTGGGCTGTATATGTGTTAAAGCACACGCACACACACTCATAGACAAACAATCAGTCATATAGAGACAGACGTATTGATCAGACTCAGATAAACGGGACAGACAGGCACTGATGGGCCATTTGCAGCTCCTGGAGTTGGATGGTAATCAATTAATGGTCTTTTATTATGGGGATCATTTAATGGGAGTGGATTGAAATGTCTGAACTTTGAGTGAAAGAAGAAACTTAAAACTCGCTCAGGGTCACTCCTCACAAGTCTGCAGGCAAGGTGATTAAAAACAACTGCTCCATACGTCATTTAACTCTAAAAACTTTTTTCAAGGCCTGTCAGTCAAGCAATGAACATCTTAGTTGCATCTGTGTTCTTGTAAATATGCCCCCTACATTTGAAAGTAGCTGATCTTTTCAAACCCTGATATTCTGAACAGTGTTGCTTTCCCTTAAGAGACTGATTAAAATGAACCTTTTCATGCGTGATGTCCACTACAGTAGGCAGATGTTGGAATAAACCCTTTAGGTTGCAGTACCATGTTCAACTACCAGGTCATAAATTCCCAACACTTTTCTCAAGTTTGATAAACAACAATAGTATTTTTGCACATTTTTACCATATCGAGATATCATTACCATGATTTATCATAAATACAAAATTGGGTATTATGCATGTATTCAGATATTTATATAAGTTTCTATTTTTTATCTCAAATTCTGGTGTCCATCACAAGTGAATAGTTTGATAAAACAGCAATATTACATTTACTTCAGAATTTTCTTTTTCTTTTATTTACTCTTAATAAATGTTTGTCAAAGACGTGTTTGTGGATCTTTATTATGTTCCACTAACTTCCTATTTATACCGTTGATGCATGGTGTCCACTGTAGCGGACAAAGGAGTTGCCATGGCGCTGTAAACAGCAGCAGTCTGTCCAGTTTGCTCTCCAAATTTTTAGCTGTTTGTGTTTTTTTTCCTGAATTTTTTAACAATTTTCAAAAGTTTTCCTTTTTGATCTTTTTCTGACCTTCCTGCACTTCTTATTAAGATTCTTTTTCCTTATATATCCTATGGATAACTTTTTCAACCATCATTGCTGCCAGGAGGCATTTCTGAGGATATCAGCAGAGTGTTCTTTTTTGAAAGATGCCACCAAGTGCCAGCTTCATTATCATCAGCTACCAAGAGCCAGTTTCATCAGATATTCAAGGACCAAGGACACATCCAGGATTGAAAAACTGATCGGGAGGGCTGGCTCTGTGGTTGACATGAAGCTGGACTCTTTGGTGACGGTGGCAGAGAAGAGGACACTGGACAAACTGTTGGACATTCTGGATGATGCCAATCACCCTCTACACATGGCCATCAACAACCAGATGAGCCTGTTCGGTGCAAGACTGCTCCTCCCTAAGTGCAGGACCAACAGACTGAGAAACTCCTTTGTCCCTCAGGCCATCAGACTGTACAACTCCTCAATTGGTGGGGTGAGGAGTAACAGGAAGACAGAGGATGGGAAGGAGCAGCAACAGTAGCCTACAAGTATTATCTTTTATTTATATTATAATGCAACTGGAATCATAATTTCCCTGAGGGAGTTTTCCCAAAGGGATTAATAAAGTACAATCTAATCTAATCTAATCTAATCTAAATGCGTAACTCACTCAAAATTTAACATTGAGAAAAACTAACATGATTTTTAACTTGTGTGAAAGTAAAAACAAACATTTAAAAAACATTCCTTTCTGAGTTAATAATTCATGCATGACAGGGTTAAGGAGAGGTAGGACTTCAGTTTTCAGCTTTGTCAATAACTAGATTTACCTTGTCTTCAAGAGGGAAAATCTCGGGGTCTAAAGCTGCTGTTCATGCCCCAAAAATGATTCTTTGTGCTTCGGTTTTTTATCTTCTCTTGGTGAAAACACTGGATGGAAAAGTGCATTTTTATTTAATTCTTTCTCACAGTTCCTACATTATCCAGTATAAGACATAACTCCAACAGGTCCAACTTTGTTAAATGACCATAAAAAGATTATTTATAACCTTCTTTATTACTTTTTCAGTCTGAACCCAGCCTGCGTTCTCTTCCATTCACCTATGTTGTGGAAGTGATTGGAACAACCAACCTCTAACAACTGGGTAGGGCTTCACGGTGGTGCAGCAGGTAGTGCACATGCCTCACATAGGGAGTCGAATTTGTCTTCTTTTCAAGTGATGTGTAGCCTTTTCCCTCAACTTTACAGAGAATTGAGATACCTTTTCACTAGGCAAGAACATGCAAAGTCAAGGCCTAAAGAGCAAAACAAGGGCAAAGGGGTACAATTGGTATTGACCCTAAAACTCTTTGAAACTCCATCAGTGATTTCCTCTTTTGAATATCTTGTTGTTATTTGAATTTTCTACTTTAAACAAAAGAGCATGCAGACTCATCACTTGTTGGTCTCATACAAAACCACATGAAAGGTCTTTGTTTCCAGGAAAACTATGACATGAACAACTGATTTTTTTGTTTGATACATTGTTCATTGTCTGAATCGTATGTTAAACAATTTGTTTCCGAAATCAAAACCCACCACAGCTCTGCTTCATGAAGTCTTTCAGTGTTTGATGTAAACAAACCAACAGCAGATCTGTTGAATTCCACATTACCCACAGTTCCTGTGTGCCAGACTGAGCTACAATGAGAGCAGTGTGTGCGACCACGGGCAGGACAGCAGGTGCACACAGTTAGATCTGCACTGAAGAAATAAAAATGAACAACAGAAGTTAAGAGTGACTAAAACTACTGCCTGGCATTTTTATGCTGTCTTGAGGTAAACAAGTATCAGATGATGAAAGAACAGTGATGAATCGAGAAGAGGGGTCTCTGGATTTTTGCTATCACTGGTATTAGGGAGTTCAAATGAAATGATTTTTAAAATTTTGATCTTAAATTTTAAATAAGCACACAGCTGATTAATGTGTAAATTAAGTGCTGTTTTCTCTGTGTTAGAGCTCCTGCAACTTTAAGTTCCCATTCTCTACATGGGCCCAGTCGACTCTGTGTAACTGATCAGTCCCTTTCCCTTTTTCTCTTGGTTTGGTCTTCTATAACACTGCACTTTGTCAAGCAGACCAAAGCCTTTCAAATGGTGTGTATAGCTACATGCTACACGCTGGGCTGTAGCCATGATCCTCATTCCTGCTGTCCAGCCTATTGTTGCGCTACGACCACATGGACTTGTAGATTTTAACTAGGGGTGCAACGATACACATAATTCACGGTTCGGTTCGGTTTTAATACGTTTCTGTCATGGTTCAATACTTTTTTGATACAAAATATGAGAAATTTCAATGCCTTTTTACTTGTGGTTTATTAAAATAACCAACATTTGTTTCAACTCAGAGTACATTTTCATTAAATTGAATTAAATGCAACTCTTGCAGCTAAACCAGGCACGTTCTTCGGTGCGTACTTAGAATCATGACAAAAACATCACCACGTAAAAATAGGAATACGTAAAAAAAATAAATGTATCTAATAGAGAAGTCACCCATCTTATGTGGTGCATCTTAGCAGCAGAGTAAACAATACAAAGAACTTGCTTTAAGTGTATCAAGTGTCCGTACCATGTCCTGAATCCTGGTGTTATCCACAACAACACTAATGCCAATGTTAGCTGCACTCTGCTTGAAACTGTCTGTGAGCGCTACATAAACTTGCTAACTGTTTTTGTGTTCAGCTAAAGTCTAGCCTTATTTGGTCCTTGTTTGGTATGGAGACCCCTGTTCCTGGAGTTGTTTGTGCAAGCTCTCACACCAGATCAATAACAAACTTTCAAAAAGCGAACCAGTTTCCTTGGTCTGGGCAAGACAGTTTAGTTGTGAAAGTGACTTAAGACTAATACACAACTGGGCGCTGATGAAGGCACACGTTTATTTAATATTTGAACACCATGAGCCTTCAGGTGTAAAATAGGACAGATACCTGCACTGCACACCAACAGGCTTCATGCTGTGTGAACAATAGAACTTTTGAGATTAAGGCCCCATCCACACGAAGACAAAACGCGTAACAGTTTCCAAAACGATTGTCATAAAAATGAAGGCGCTTCAGAAAATGTGTGTGTCTATATGAATGCACTCAATACACATCAAAACGCTGTGAAACACATGCCAGACCTCTAGGGGCGCTGTAACGATATGACAGAAACAAGTGGAAACAAACGAAAAAACAGTGGGCATGCGCACTTGCGGCAAAAGTTGTAAACAGAGACCACCGTAATGTGTCCTTGATAATTGTTTGTTCAACTCAGTGGTGATTGAGAAGAAGGAGATTTTGCTGCAACAGGGATAGTAGGGTCACTAGCTTCATCAGCACTTATGCTTCACGTACGCCGCCATTGTCGTTGCCGTGTGTGGCGCATGCGTGTCAATGAAGATATGAAACTATGAAGTAAGCGTATCTGAAAACTTGCCAGTAATCACGGAGCTGCGTATACGGCATTTCAAAATCTTTCCACTCTGGAATCTGGTTTCAAAAATGATGGTTTACAGACCCCCAAAATGCCGTCTTCGTATGGATGATACGCAGATTCGGCAAAAAACGAATGCGTTTTGACCTCGGTTTGGCTTCGTGTGGATGGGGCCTAAGATAGTAGCCAGTGAGCCTAACCTTGACTTTTAAAATTATATGTCACTTTCTCATTCAAAGACTCACAGAGAAAGTTTGTGAAAAGTCTGAAGAAAATCACAAGTATTTTGAGCAATCCAGCCACAATCAAGGGATGAACATGGCACCCAGTGTCTTTAAATGTTGACCTGTGGCTTTCAAAATCTGGAGGTTCAGTCTAATGTCAAGGTGGACAATTTTGCAAAGTTTGAAGATAACTGTTAAACTGTTCTTGAGATATTTTGCCTACAAGAATGGCCCAAACATATATGGTGGGGGTAAGGATTAGTTATCAGGGGACATTTATGGACAGAGACGTACATTTAATGTCAGTGTAAAAGTGAATGATGTGAAAAAATAATCTCAAGAATAAAGCAGACCATAATCCATTTCATCACCTCTCCACATTGCAGCCACATGTTGATCACAGCAGCCAAGCTCAGCACTTCACCCTCCTGGTTCCACTTCCTGCAGATTTTGGTCTGTTTGGGTTGTTGTAGAAACCCATGGGGGGAGATGAGGGTACTGAGGGGGGGTCTGCTTTGCTCCTGCAGGAAGAAGGGGAGGGGGATGTGTAGGAAATAGCTGTTAAGTGGTTCTTGAGGCTTTGTGGTTTTGACTCATCAGGCGAACATGAGTGGATGTTTTGAGGCCTTACAGTGAGGCTCTGATGGGCGCCCGGGGCCCTCGTACATAAACACACTTTGGTAGAAGAGGCTTTAATCACAGATTTTGGGGGTGGCTTTAATGTTTGGTGTTTATAATGTGTTTACATTAACGCTTGACATCTTTTTCTCTAAAGGTCTGTAATGATGAACGGCTGAATAGGTGTTGGTGCTTTTAAAGTCTGACCTGAACATTAATGGAGCAGTTTTACGAAATATGATGGAAAAGTGTGACAGGAGGTTTAATACAAAGCTGTTTTACTCATCCGTCATGTGTAAATATTTAGTGACTGAGCAGAATGTAGGGGCTGCTAAATGTGATAAAAGCATCATTTTTAACTCTGTGAGGCTTTGAAGTGCATTTGGTTATATCAACCACAGATTGACTTTGGCTCACTTTGCTCTCCTGAGCATCACTTTAGATAATATACGTTGGATCTGATGTAATGTTCTTGCACCACTTTGTTCTTTACAGTTCTTTTGACCTTACTTTGTGTACATCATATAACATGTAACATTGAAATGAGGTATGCATGATATTATTGAAACATTATCAGTATTGGCAGATGATTGCCTAAAAATGTTGACTGTCAGTTTTGCCGCCATTTACAGCAACTAATTTAGCTTAACAGTTTGACAATTTGGCCATAAACTCCACTTTCAACAATTAAATGTAATTTTTAAGTATTTTTTTCTTAGTTCAACACAGACTCTCTGCACAGAAGGACCAGATCATTTCAGTTGAGAGGAGCTTTGTGTTACCTCGCAGTGCAGCTGCATCCGTCTGCTTCGATGTCTGTAATCAGTCACATCAATCTTGCCAACCTCCAATCTACAGTGACTGTGCCAGATGCAGCACAGCCCAGTCAGAGCCCTTTAAAGTAGGAAAAGGTTGAAGCTACAAGCAAGATGACAGCAGAAAGTGACTGCTCTTAGAGTGATTAGCAAGATGCTAACACCAGTTCTAGCAAGTCTGGACTGCATTTCTTTATTAAAGGAGACATATCATGCCGATGCATGATTTAATACTTACATATAATATAATAAATTTGAAAACAAGACCTTACACTCCCTTAATTTTCAAAAAATGAGATATTGTATTTTTCTCTGATATCCTAGAACGAGATTTGATGCCTCTGAAAATAGGTCATTGCGAGACGTCCGCGAGATTTCAAACATCGTGACGACACAAGGTACATTTCTTTTTATTGGAGTAATCTGATAAAACACTTCCTCCTCTGTGATGTCCGTTAGCCACAAAACCGTCACCGAGGAACACATCCACCAGCAGGGGTTTATAGTTCCCTAGGTCACACTCACTCATTACCTGCTCTGGCCTGTAGGGGGACTCAATACGCGCTCGCTGCTTTGAGCCTGCCGGAAAATACAGTAGAAGAAGAAGGACAGGCTGGCTCTACCCCCGATAGAGCTGACCAATTAAAGCACAAAGGGCTGTGACGTTGCGAGGTAACTGTAGGTCATCCTCAGATCCGAGCATTTCAACAAGACCTTGTTAATGGCCTAAAATGAGGATTTTGAGAACGCTATTGTGGGGCAATGGAGGAACTAAATGACTTGTACTGAGGGCAGAAATGCTTACAGGCATCCTAGTCTGGCATAGTGAAAAGGAGAAACAAGCATGATATGTATCCTTTATTGAAAATTAAATACTGCAGTCATCACTATAGAAGGGATATTTTTGCTCTGTTTCCAACATGTTCTGACAAGAGTTTGATCTAAGAGGTGGTTCACTTTTAGTACTTTTATAGCCTCTCCTCCTACTGCATTATCCAACTGGCCTGTAATGAATGCAAAGTTTTCATAGGCTGCCGTATGCTTTTGACAGGTTCTACCCATCTCCAAACACTTTCTATTGGCATTTGCCAAAATGGACTAACAAAATATTGTGAATGGTCCATCAAATGTGTCAGGTTAGGTTTTGTGCTCTGGACAAAAATACTGGTATCAGTATCTGCAATGAGTTTGGAATTATCAGCATATCTGGTATCAACAAAAACCTGATATTGTGTATCCAGAATTGAATAAAGGTAAATAACATCATAGCACTTTTTTGTAACTTGAATTTTGGATGCCCTTTACATCAAGTCACTAGGTTTTACTATGTCGGGTTTTTCTCTGTCTATATATCAGCCCTGTGATTTGCTACCAACTATCTCTGCTCAACATCATCTGGGAAAGGTTTCAGCCTTCTGTGACACTGAATGGGATAGACAATATGGTGAAATATTAGATGGATGCTACCTTTATGGTCTAATGCAAAATCTGTTTGTTTTTAGTAAAGACCCATAAATCAACAGTCATCTAGTTTCTAACACAAACAGACTCACCATGATGTAATGGGTGGGCTTTAGTAAAGGGGAGGCTTTGGGTTCTTGACAAACAATATTGATACTGGCAATATTAAGAGTAGAAATATTGGCAAACAGTGTAACTTGTCAGCAAAAACAAAAAAACAGCCTTTTGCATCAATACTCTCAGGTGGTCAATTACATTTTTGTACTGCGTGAATCATTAAAAATGATGGAAATGAAAGTCTGTTCCTTTCAGTTGTTTAGGGTTTGTTTATATCAGTAACATTTGGAGCTTCTAGATGGTAAAGGTTGTCAGTCAACTTTATCTTTACTGCCTTTTTCAGAAATAACAGTCTTAAAAGTCTAAATTCTCCTCTTGTCTTTCAGGACTCTTATGCCTCGGACACTTGATGGTCAGATCACCATGGAGAAGACCCCCAGCTACTTTGTTACAAAGGAGGCTCCAGGCCGAGTCTGCACCATGAACTGCCAAACGAAGCTCATCGTAGTGGTCCGGGATCCTGTGACGCGGGCTGTTTCTGACTATACTCAGACTCTGTCCAAAAACCCAGGCCTTCCCTCCTTTCAGAGCCTGGCTTTAAAAAACTCCACCACCGGTCTGATCGACACCACCTGGAGCGCCGTACGAATTGGTCTCTACGTGAAACACCTGGAGAACTGGCTCCAGCACTTCCCCCTGTCCCACTTCCTGTTTGTGAGCGGTGAGCGCCTAGTGTCTGATCCGGCTGGGGAGATGGGTCGGGTTCAAGATTTCTTGGGCCTCAAAAGAGTTGTATCAGACAAACACTTTTATTTTAATCAGACCAAAGGCTTCCCTTGCCTGAAGAAGCCCGAGGGGAGCAGCAGACCCCGCTGCCTGGGGAAGTCCAAGGGAAGACCTCATCCAAACATCCCCGATGAGGTCCTGCAGAGACTCAGGGACTTCTACAGGCCATTCAACCACCAGTTTTACCAGATGAGTGGACAAGACTTTGGGTGGGATTAATGATGATGACTCCTCTAATGACTGTGATGCTTCAGAGTTCAAACTTTCTCAGGGATGAGAGAGATTAACTAAAACTGCATTCTGCCTCAGAGGATTCGACGTGACGTGCAGCACCTGAACTCTCACCCTGTCATGGAGGAGAAGCAGACATGGAGGAGATGCTGCAAAATTATTAGCAAATTACACGTGTTACATCTGAAACTGTTAAAGCAATGGCTGTTTTTGAAACCGCACACTACACTAGCAGTACGCACTGGTTTTGCCAAAGTGTTCGGTGCAGACATTTGCAGTGGGCCTATGCCAGAAACACACAGATGTAGTACTACTTCAGTAAAGATTAGCAGTATGCATCAGACCAGTCTATCACACTGTTTCAATACAATGCAAAGCATCAGTGGGTCAAAATGACAGATAGCCACAACTTAGCAGCAAACTCACTATTAACCTTAATTCAGTTACATTTGTATCGCAGTACAGTGAATCAAAGTTTTTACACAGATGTTAAACATTATTAATGTGAATTTTAACCTGTGAAAACCATGAAAATCCAAGTAAATTACTCAAAAGTGTTTTTGGATGATGCTTATTTAGCACTGCTAGCCATTAGCTGAGCTATGATTTACTTTTGTTTCAAGACCTGCAGCTATACAAAGGTTCAAAAGTTTTCTGGTTTGGCCAAAAGTTCTCATTAACAATTAAATGTACACTGTAGTTTTTAAAGAAGGCAGATTATTTCTTTAAGTAACCTACATGTGAAGTCCTCCAGAAAATTTGGTTGCCATGGTATATCATTTGTAAAGGTGGGATTTCTTGAATGATGAGGGGGGAATGAGGGTCTCAAAGACTTTTTGGTGTCATCCTGTGTTCTTTATCATCAACAACATTCCTCTGAAATATAATCAATTTTCTGGTCTCACTCAGTGGAGTTCATTTTAGCCATCCAGAAAATAAGCACCGTTAAATCAGCCCACATTGTTTGTTCAACTGTGTGTTGTTAGTTTTTATGCTGTCTGTCTTTGGATTAAGTCTGTAAACTTCAGTTATCTCTTGTCATATTATTTTGACATAGTTTTTGTGCATTTTTGACACTACATTTCCATTAATGGCAGAGATATTCCATCCATTAGTCTGTTCTAAGATGCAGATTGTTTCTTTTGCCTCAGAATTAAGAGACTGCATGTTAAAAATTGAAAAGAGCTTTTTACTGGTTGGACAAATTAAGGTAAAACGTCATATCTGCCACAACATTTGGCTTATTTTAAAGGTTACTCTATATTAGCTAAGATAAAACTTCCTTTGCTGCAAAGCAAGTCTGAAGCAAATAAGCAAATCTAAGGTACAACTGAATTTAGAACTTTACTACTTTAAACAAAGTGTTTAGGTCAGTCTTAACAACAGAACTCAAATTAGAGCTAATGCACAGTCCACAGAATCAATAATCATCTTCTACGTGGGACTGTTTAAAATATTTTTTCTATTTTATTGTAATGGTTACTCAGTTAACACATTAGGTGGCAGTGATGCCTCTGGTTCAATAATTGCCACCCTGCTGAAAACAAAAAGAGGAATCAGCTCAGCTGGGTTCAACATTCTGTGAAATAACAGCCCTCTGGCAGCCACACTACAAACCACTTCCAGATACTGTACGTTAGTCTGTAGGCGATTTCAAAAACAGCCAATGACTAAATTTTGCCCAGAAAACAAAAACATAAAGGGAAAGCAGAAACATTATGACTTTGACTTATCTGTTTTTTATTTCAGAAATAAGCTGATATTTATAGTATCTTTCGATTAAGATATAAAACTTTTTTTCTTTTTTAAGGAAAATGTATTTATTACATGACATTATGGACATAAATGGAACATTTTTTATGGACAAGACATTATAAATATGTCATACTTCATCATAAACCACTATTTCTTGTGAATTATATTTGTGTTTCTATTTTATTTAACACTTAAAGTGCTTCATGTCTTTGATATTGCAGGACATTTATTTTCAGATTCCAGTTGCTATACCAAAGATACCTCAGATGTAAATATTAAACGATGAGAAACCGCATACATACATTCCATTTGTAGATATGTGTCCCTGTTAAACTATAATGACCAAATGTTAAAATGACTGTTTTCATTTGAAGCTCCATGTGTAAAGCACAATGATGTATAAAATCAGAACTCTGACTCCATTATGCATTGTGAAGTAAAATCTTTTCTGAAATGTAAGCGTGGCTCTACGAGTTTTATTCTTTTATGTTCATCTTCTTGGTATTGTCTGATGTCTGACTTTTTAACCAACATTAATCATCGACAAATGAGAAAGGGATGAACAGATATGAATTTCAAATGTTTTTCTGCTTTGTCATACATATTTATTGATGATATCTGTTACACATAACAGCTAAGAGGAGGATTTTCCTCATTTAGCAGTGAAAATGATCTTTTGGACCAGTTTTCCTCACCAAACATGAGAGATGATATTGCCAGGAAGGATAATTATGCCAAAATTGGTAGTGGGCTAAACATACAAATCTGCCCTTTTTTACAATCTGCAGGTTTTTGGTTTGGAACCAAAATTGAAGCTGTCAAGTCTCTTAAATTATCCTGACACACAGATAAATCTGTCAACCTGCATTAGGACTGTAAGTCTGTTTTCAAAGCAATGGCATCAAACTGTGCAGAATATTACTTGATTTTTGCTCATACAAATTAAATATTCTAATTTTGGTAATGTTATGACCATTTAATTTACAGAAAAAATATCCAGATATACTTTGTATATCCCTACTCAGCTAAATGAATATTATATTATTTTTTTGGTCCATAATGTTCAGCCGCAGTTATTCCCTTTCAGAATTTCAGCCACAGTACCCCCTCAGTATTTTACGCCCAGCATTATTTTTATTGCTCGTTTCTAAAATTCAAACCTGCCTGGCTCACCTCATCATTACCATCTTTTACGACTCTGTATTAACAGTCAAAGTGATTGTCGCCTTCTCGCTGTACCAGCCCAGCAGCAGCCCTTAAAGATAAATGATTTCCCACCCTGCCATCTGGAGAGGACGTTAGTTTCCGTGTTGGCGGCTCTGCCAACTCGTTAGGTTTCATTAAATCAGCAGGACGCCCGACATAATGTACAGTTGTCACTAAAAACATGTAATGATGTGAGAAATTCAATTGAAGTGAGCCAGAGAGAGAGGAGAGTGATGGAGAGCACGTTCCTTTAAAGTGACATGAGGAGAAGAATGTCGCAGTACAATAAAAATGATCTACAGCAGCTTTATTTCATAAGGAATAATGTCATCATATTTAAGAAAACAAGCTCTATTATACATTATATGGTCATTTTTTCATGTGTGAGCTCATGAGCAGCCAACGGGAATTTCTGGCTGCCACAGAATTTTGCAGAAAGCATCTATAAGTCATGTTTTATTGTTGTCGTCAATATTTAAGGTGTGTAGCAATTTAAAAAAAAAAACATAATTAAGATACTCAGAAAAGAGTATGGAGCTGTTTCAGTTCAGACAGGCTCAGTGGAGTGATCTGAATGAATACAATTTATTTATTTATTTTATTTTATTTATTTATTTCGGTCACGTCAGCACACTTATACAACATCACACATTGTCAATAGTTGATCAAATTGTACATGTCCGAAAGGGAAGAAGCAGAGCTTATCTAGTCCCGCCCCCATTTTCTCAATATTTAGTCTCCTCTTTTCCACATATCATCAAATTATTATAAATTTTTATTCCATTTACAGAAGTATGATATAATTCTTGACTGTCTTTTAGTGTCCGTATTTGACCTATTATGACCAATCCTTTGTTCCACGTAAGGCATAATTCATGACTGTCTTTTTTCGTTGTTGTTATTGTTAGTCCCGGTTAGTGATGTTGGGGTGGTGTGTCCACGTTGCTTTTCTTTTTTCCAGGTTTCAAACATGTGTTAAACATGTGACTTGTCGTATATTGCACAATATTTGAAATTGCACTAAAATATATATATATATATATATATATATTTATGTGCTACTGCATCGCAGAAAATGAGTCACTTCGTAAAACAAACTCAGGTCAAAACATGTAAGAAGAAGAAAAATATCCTTTCTATAGAGAAGTTAGTGGTGCTGATGCATTATTATTATTATTATTTTTTTTTGTGAAATAATGCTGTCAAAATCTGATAAAACTGATACTGAAGCTGTTAGCATCTATGCTTATCTCTATGTATGGTCAAGTCCTCTCCCATCTCTCTCAATTACAAAAAAAGGCTTTATTTTAAATTAACAAAAAGGGTCACAAATCCAAAAACTATTTATTTATGAGTCCAAAATACAAATAAAATCTTTTATTAAGTAACAAATCAAAGTGGTCACTGAGAAGTTCACAAAAAACTACAAAACTCACTGCAGACACACTGGAGAACACAGAGATGATGAAGACATGGTGCCAATGAAGAAGACAACTGGCCCAACAAAGAGAACAGGGAGAACAGGGATGTATGCTGCGTTCCAGGCAACCTGTAACTCGTGTTTTTCCCACCTGTAACTCGTGAAAGTGCACTGGAATGGCAGTCGAACTCGTTACTTCTGACCCGTGAACTCGTACCAGATCGATGTACTCCGAGTTACGACTTGTGACGTCACATCACTGCCTAACCAATAAGGCAGCCTCTTAATAATGACAAACACTGTAAAGTAGAAGCTTCTGTTACCTTATGCGCCGTTTCCCCGCTTCTGTTTCACTCAAATGAGTTAGTTAGTTGATAACGCATAAATCTTATGATGCCTGCCATGTTGGTTAATTTACATACCAGAATTCCTTGCGCTCAAACCGAAGTCGTATTTTGCCTGGAATGCTTTCAGGTCGGAACTCGGAGATTTTAACTGGGAAATATCCGAGTTATGGGTCTTCTGGAACGCAGCATAAATACACCAGGAAACAAACAAGCACAGGTGAGACAATCACACAGGTGGAAGGAATCATCATCATCATCAGGGACACACAGAAGGGAGGGAGGAAAACATCACAAGGAACAAAGGGATTTCAAAATAAAACAGGAAACAAAAGGGACAAGGGAAACAGGACACAAATTAGTATGTTAACTAGGATAAAAAAAAAAAACAGGACAGTAAAAAAGAGAACAGCAGGATGTCTAAAAGGGGAACATAATGCAAAATAACAGAAAAAGTCATATGCTATCGGATGCATGCATTTGCCTCACACTCAGACTTGATTAAAGCAGCCTCAGGTGTGTGTAGTTTGCTGTACACTGAGCGTCTGCTCAGAGCAGATCAGATGTGTGTGGGTGATCAACCTCGATTTAGAGCAGGTGTGAGGAACTGTTCATACTCTTGGGCTGCAGTGCTCTGTGCTGACTCATTGGCACTGTTTACATGGGTAGTTTCCCTCAGTCTAATTGAAATCAATCAGATTAAGTGAATCTGATTCGATCTGTATCCATGAACTTTGAGTAAAGAGATCCACGTTCAATCCGCGTTTGCATGGCCCCAGCTGAATCCGATTGTATTGTTTTTTTTGACATGCGCAAAAGGTCACTCTGCCGCTACCTGCAAATGTGTAAGAGAAGAAGAGATGCACTTCCTGCTTCCTGTTTACCTCTAGAAAGGTGGATCC
Organism: Scarus forsteni; assembly: GCA_036419115.1. Taxonomy (NCBI): domain Eukaryota; kingdom Metazoa; phylum Chordata; class Actinopteri; order Labriformes; family Labridae; genus Scarus; species Scarus forsteni. The sequence goes on from JAZDUH010000342.1 coordinate 10,423,108, forward strand.
ACGTCATGTTTTGTTGGGCACGCTCTGCGTACGTCACTACGTGCCTCTTATGTACTACAGAGCGCCTGCGCAGACCGAACAATCCTCTCTATCAACCTAATCTGCTCCACTCAGCTGTTTACATGAAGCATGGAGCCGATTATCCTTCGGCGTAGACTACCTCTTACAATCCGATCCGAAATACAACCAGATCCATGTGAATCCCATTGGCTAAGGTGTTTACATGACACATTTCTAATCTGATTGACCTTTCAGTCTGATTGTAAATAGGATTTTTGACCAATGTAAACTGGGCCATTGTCCTTTCAGTAGAGATAGTGAGCACATCTCTGTTTCTTGTTGTGGGGTCAAATGTAAAAAATCAAGTTTAAGCACTTTTCAACATGTGTGTTAGGAAACACATACATCTAGAAGAAAGTATTTGAGGAGTTGATCAGTCAGATCCAGCCTTTTTAGACCTAATATAAGTTAGCCAAGTGGTCTTTGTTTTATTCAGGGAGCTTGGCTTATAAGCCTCAAAAAGTGTTTTTAGTATAAAGTTTGAATGGCAGCAAGTTATTGGCTGGTAGCTTTCTGTTAGTGTTTCTTTTCCCATCCCTATTAATCATTTGCAATCTTGTGGTGATTCCTCTGGAATAGCTTTTAGAAACCCGGGTCTGCAATTTCGTCCCAATCCGCATCCTCCTGACACATGGCTGTAAAATCCCAACATTTTTTATGAAGCTGTCTCATGCTCACAATAGTCATTTGTAATTCTATAAACTGACTGTTTAATCTCAGCAACTCAGTAACCACTTAAATTTTGTGAATTTAAAGCTAATGTAAATTTGAACAATGAAAACGTGCAATTTCTGCCATCCCTGATGCTACATTTTTCTTCTCCACTAAACATAAAACATAGTTTTAGTCACTTTGAATTTTTACATTTAAGTCCAACATATTGTGCCTTTCAAGATTGTTGGGTTGTTATAAATTTTCTAGACACAACACTGTCTTAATAACAATGGCAGCAAGAACAATCAGTTAACAATCCATCAAACATTGATTTGTTAAGCTTCATCTAGGATGCAGTTTTTAAGGATATCAGCCCACAATTTACTGCCTGCCCTCTTTCCTACTGTTGTGGATTTGTTTGCATGGGTGAAAATGTGGACGGAGTTTCCGGCCTGTGAGGCTGTTAAAGATTAGACGTGATGAGGGCTGTGTATTTTCTGTGGTGAGTCTTATTTCGAGAATAATGGGCACATGGCAGACTAATCAGAAACACTCCCACAGAGGGAGGGATGGACCGCTCTGACCGCAACTGTGCTGAACGAAAAGAGCGGTACCATCCACACGGCAGATAAACGTAGAATTAGTGTGTTAGAGTGGTTTCCAAACAAGGGGCCACAAATCAAGAGAACTCACACCAAAAACCAACTTTTTAGTACCTTGGCAGCTCTAGGCAAAGATCAATATGAGGCCCTTCTTTATTAGGCTAAAGGCAGCCATAGCATGTGAAAAAGGATAGTTTGAGGCTTTCTGAGGGGCTTTTGAATTACAGTAACTTGAAAACATTTAGCCCAAAGGAAATTACTTGAATATGTTGGCAATGTCTAGATGAATGGGTAAAACTGTTGGGATTCTATGCCAACGCATGTCCAATAACTGCCAACCAATTACTGTAATTTACTGCAACACTGATATTTCATTAATGAGGAATCTATAAAACTTTGTGACATTTGTTTTGTATTGTAGCTCGGCCACAGATATTTTGTCATTTGAATCTCCTTCCCTTTATTGGATTTATTATTTCCTTTGCCAAGGAGGTTATGTTTTCTGCAAACCAATTTTTTTTTGTTGTTCCGTCTGTTTGTCTCTGAGAAATATGATTCAAAATTACCCATTAGACGATGATTGAAATTTCTGTAGAGGTTTATTGCTCTCGGAGCACTTCCAGTTGTTACAGTACCTACCTTATGTTTGTTGAGTTTTTTGTGTTTGTTAGTCTGTCTGTCCATCCATCTGTGAGCAAGATAACTAGAACATTTCTCAGTTGATTTTGATGATTTTGCAGGGAAAATTGCTCATGGCACAAGGAGAAAGTGGTAAGATTTTGGTTGGGATCCAAGTCCAGCTGCAGATCCATGAGTTTTTTAAATGATTTGTACACCCTGCACAACATAGCAATTTTGCACATTTTTAGAAAAACTCAGCTAACAATGTCAGAAATGAGCACTAATAATTTTAATAAAGTTTTTTCCCTGCAAGAAAAATAAGTGTCTGTTCCACTGACAGAAACTAAAGGTGCTCTAAGAGCTCAAACCGCCACTCAGTAATTTTTTTGACATTGTTGGCTGAGGAATTCTTAAAAATGTTGGAAACTTTTTCAATGTCACAAAGCAAAAAAAAAAAAAAAAAAAATTAACACAATTCCAGATCTACATCGGAACTGAATCACCAATATTGAATCACTTCTTCTTTGTGCCTTGACCAGTAGTCCCTGAGAATGTAATAAAAAATGAACTTGGTGAGTTATCTACAGACTTACAAATGGACAACACAAACAAAAATATATCCAGCTCTGTGGAGATAGCAACACTTCGTAAGATCTGCTTTTATTATTTAAAGATACTGTGAGGAGTTTCTAAGTAATTACAAAAAAGTCTCACTTTTAGATATATGCCTGATTGAAATACACACTTTAAGATGAGTTTAATAGCATCAAAATAGGTTATCTATAAATGCTATTCCTTAGCCTTCCGGTCGGGTCGGACAGGGCTGGACTGGCCTGGATACTCAACTTCAGAAACAAGATAATCAAAACTAGAGTACATTTATATTATTCTGACACTTTTTAGAGCACCGGGCTGTAAGTAGCGATATATAACCGGCTACAAAACTACGATACTGTTTTCCAAAAATTGCTTGTTGTCACACATCAAAAACTACCGCTACGTACCTCTTTTGGTGCGTTCAAGTTAGTAGTCAGAAGTGGGAATGTCCAAGTTCCGAGTAGGAAAATGCAACTGGAACATCCCCCGAAGTCGGGATTTCCTACTGGGAACTCGGGAAACCTCACCACCCCCGAGTTGACAATCGAAGATGGATGCCCCCAGTGTGAACAGTTATTTAGCTCCTGTAATAATCAATTTATTTGCACATTTGACTGGGGTGTGTCGCTCTAGATCAGCTGTATACATAGTATTGTTAGACTTATATTTACAAAAATGCTGCCATAGTGATAATCACATTCTTAATACAACAACGCAGGGCGTGCTAACAACAGCTAACGATAGCCTGGTAGATCGGCATGTTTTTTTCCGACTTCAACTGGAACGCCGATAAGTTGTAGATGATGTCACTCCCAGTTCCGAGGTTACTGGAACGCACCATTACCACAGTTGCCGCGCGTGCTCATGGGTAGCAGAGTCTTAATGTCGCCAGAAACAGATTCTCTTCATAGCACCTTTAATATTGTTGCTTTATATTAATTGTTCAAAAAATGCTATTTGGTGACAAAAAATGATGAAATATCATCCTGCTTAGTGTTTCACAATTAGTTGTAAACTATATTGTATTACCACCCCTGTATTACAATACATATTAGCAAGATCCCTCCCACCCCACACCCCTGTTACACTGGAGCATTCCACACACAGAGACTGTAGTCCTCGATGTGGGTGGTTCAAGTCTGGCCTGTGACTCCCATCCAGCATGTCATTCCACTGTCTCTCTCCCCAGTTTTCCACTTTAGCCACTGCCCTGTCTATATAAAGGTGAACAGTACAAAACAATACATTTATTAGGAGAGCCTTCAAGAGTTGAACTCGTCTGGTGCAGTCCCATTAAAATGTTCTGGTATTTTCCTCGGTCGTTGTGGTTTGGGCCTCACAGCCTCTGATAAAGTGTGACTCCAGCTTTAATTGATGAGGGTCTCATTTTGGTTTGGGAATTTCTAAAGTCTCATGTTAACAACTCAAATTTAGAAACTTTTAAGGGATATGGGGGTGAGAGTTTGTACAATAGAGTTTTACAACTTTGTTTTTCTGGACACGTCTCAGTGCTTCTATTTATTCACTAAAGCTGACAAAAGACCGACTCCACTCAGCTGATTGAGTCCTGATTGGAAAACTGAGTTTATAGAGAAGCTTGCACTTGGTTGATGAGGTATGAAATGAAATGCTGTCGTCAAATGGATGGAAGTAAAACCACAGTCTCAGAATGGAAATGTTCTGGAAACTTCCATCTGGTATTGGAGGGTTTGAACACATGGGCATGTGATTGGGGGAGAAAGTGGGATTTATCACCTACAGGGGCAGTGAAGCTTCAACAGTTAGAGTTTTTGTTCGTTTGTTTAATTGATTTTCATTTATTTTTATCTTTCATTGCACAACTAAAGATAAAAACTCTCTCCTAACTCTTGGATTTCGCCTAACTGGAAGAAAAGTTGAAACCTTCCAGATGCTTTTAGACCATTAAAATGCAAACATGGTATATGTTTAACAAAGCTTATATAAGTTTAATGGTTTGTTAAAAACAGTCGTCAAGTTTTCAGGTTGCTACACTAAGTTTTGGTTCATTTAAATTGTCATAATAGTCAGAATTTTGAAAAAAGCTGTTAAAATCAGATTATATTCTCCCTGATTAAATGCAACAACAAAACTTGAATGAATGTAGTCATGTGTATATATGAGAATGTAATTAAAACATTAGATCTGGCTTTCACACTGAGCTTTTAGCAAGTAGGTGGACCGTAACAACAGTACAGGAGTTTGTGCTGCTCACCCATTCAGCATTTTCTTATTTGCACTTGTTTTGCTGTTAAGCCTCACTCAACAGCACCTCTTCATCTTGATCTTAACATTTGTGTCCCAGACATTTTTATGTCCTACCTCAGTGCTTGGAGAAAAAAAATAGTATATGTTCATGGGTTTAATCACAAAGTTGCCCACTTGACCACAAGCCTTGTATGTATACCAGAGTGTAAACCAAATCATTCAGTTTTGGACCATTAAGCCCATGGAAAGTGGACAATTGCCCCATCAGTCATAATCATCACAGGCCATTGAGGTGATGTTTAGGCAAGCATTACTGCTGCAGAGTAAGGTAGGTGATGGCAGCCAGTTTAAAACTCAAGCTCTAGCTATGGTCTGTGAGGGCAGGGGGGCTTAAATAATAATAATAAAAAAATGTTTTTTTGTTTACAAGTTCTGGAAACACCGCTACTGAGAGGCCATTTACATGGCGCATCAAAAGCGGTCTAGGATATCCGAAAAAAGTTTTCAATATCTAATTGGCCTTTTAAAATTAAGGAGGTGAAAATGGAAACTTTTTTCAAATTTATTGTATTATATGTAAGTATTAAATCATACATCAGCATGATATGTCTCCTTTAATTGCACTTGTTTTGCTGTTAAGCCACACTCAACAGCACCTCTTCATCTTGATCTTAACATTTTTCAGATGAAGGCTGCGTGTCACTACTCAGTGCTTGGAACAACAACAGCTTTGGCCGTCCGCCGGTTTAATCACGTTGCGTCTTGACCACGTGCTCGGTATGTTATACCAGAGTCAAAACCAAATCCATTCAGTTGTTGTCCGAACTGATGTGTTGTCCAGAAAAGAAACTCCTGGACAATCTGTGTGTCCACTCAGCCATCTACTGAACCGGCATGCACATTGCAGCGTGATGTTTAACTTACTGCTGCAGAGTAAGGTAGGTGATGGCAGCCAGTTTAAAATGCCAAGGAAAAATCTTTGCGTCTTTAAGTCAGGAGTGTCCATGTAAACGTAGCCTAAAGCTGGTAGCATCCTTACTAATCTCTGTACAGGCAGCCATTGTTTACAAGCTTGTAGTTGCCTTTCACATTCATGAAGCTCACAGCCTTTGCCTCCTGTTCCTCAGTGGATGCTGATTGGTCAGTTTCTTTGCAGACTGAGCTCGATCCTTCCAGTGTGGGGCTTTGTAAGGAAAATCTGCCTGATTGCAGACACAGTGACAGGTGGATCTAGAGACACTGCAAGGTTAGATCCTCACTCCTCTCCCACTGAACATTTTAAAACTTGTGTATTTCCAGAAATAACAACTAATTAAAACAATTTTTATAACATTATGGAAGTCATTTAATCTATCATTTGTGTTTGGTGGTGTGGTCATATCAGTATCACTGGGTTGATCGTTGTATTGGTGAAGGGGCGGTTTTGAATCTTTTAACGGGGTCAGAAATCTGGACAGTACCCTTGGTTGCACATTTCTATTCGTTAGATGCTTGCTTGACTCAGATGCCATTTTAAGTCCAAAAAAGCCTCATGTAAATGTTAAGAAAAAAACATATCCCATGGTGCACCTCACTCTCTGCCCCACACCTGTATCCTTATACTAAATACTGCACACAGTCTTTCAGATTCATGAAGCTCACAGCCTTTGCCTGCTGTTCCTCAGTGGATGCTGATTGGTCAGTGTCTTTGCAGACTGAGCTCGATCCTTCCAGTGTGGGGCTTTGTAAGGAAAATCTGCCTGATTGCAGACACAGTGACAGGTGGATCTAGAGACACTGCAAGGTTAGATCCTCACTCCTCTCCCACTGAGCATTTTAAAACTTGTGTATTTCCAGGAATAACAACTAATTAAAACAATTTTATAACATTATGGAGGGCACTTAATCTATCATTTGTGTTTGGCGGTGTGGTCATATCAGTATCACTGGGTTGATCGTTGTATTGGTGGAGAAGCGGTGGTTTTGAATCTTTTATTGGGGTCAGAAATCTGGACAGTACCCCTGATTGCAGATTTCTGTTAGTTAGATGCTTGCTTGAATCAGATGCCATTTTAAGTCCAAACAAGCCTCATGTAAATGTTAAGAAAAAAACATATCCCATGGTGCACCTCACTCTCTGCCCCACACCTGTATCCTTATACTAAATACTGCACACAGTCTTTCAGTCTGAAGCTCACACCTGGCCTTCATGCACGGTTTAGTTTAAATTGCCTGAAACCCCATTTACTATTTTACAGCTCTCCAGTTTGGGCTATAAAAATCACAAACAAGGTCTTTCTTTTCTCCATGGTGTTAATCTCCAACCATCCTTTTCACCAAGAAGTCATTACCAAATGCACTGGAACTATTAACGTGTTCAACCTGTCAGTGATATTTAAATGATGATCAGATATTCAAAAGTAGAAATACCTAGAATACACATGATTGTGACCTCTCTGCCTCACATAAACAACAATAAAGTAACCGTCCAGGGCTTGTGAGTGTCTGTCTTGAGTGTGTGTCCAGTCTAACTCAGCCCCTCCTGAAGTTTTGTGTGTTGGTGTTTTTTTTAGAGTGGCCGAACCACAGGGCTGTCTGCAGCACAAAGAGCCAGGCTTCATAAACGGCCTTTTTCTAAACACACACGCATACTTGGCCAAATTGTAAATCATTTTCACATGTTGGACCGTGCAGTAAATTTCATGTTGAGGGCTGGTGCTTTAATCTGCCAAAAATGGGAATTTTCTAAATTTCCCAATCATTAAAGTTCAGTACACTGAAGCCACTGTGTGCCACTTAATAATTGAAAAGAGGCTTTTAAAACCGAGATGAGATTTTCTGACATGACGACTGCTTTGGCTCGACTTCCTATTGTTTAAATAATCTGCTCAGATGAGTATTTCATCAGAATTCAAACCATCAGTACATGATCCAGCATGTGTTCCTGTGTGAATTTGAGAGATTTGGCTTTCTGACCTTCAGAGAGATGGATTGCTCTGACCTTAACTCACTGATGAACTCATGGCTTCTTACAGATGTTTGTACATGTGTGAAATACTTTGTCACAACAGTTCATGTTTTAGTCGGTGTCAAACAAGCTTGGCAAACAATCCATCATGGGTGTACCAGAGTGTACATCATCATAATAAAATCTGTGACAACTCCTACAACAATGGTTTTTGTTCTGGATTACAATGATTGAAAATCCATGTCGACTCATAAAGGTTCATATATTCATATGTTTTGGTCATGTAATCTTATCCAAACATTTCGGAAGGAAGTTAATTCTGTGATTAAGGACATTGAAGGCAAACAATTTCCTCCATCTTCTTTATTTTATTTGTTGAATCATACTTTTGACAGTCTTTTTGACAGACACTTCAAATCTCCGCTAACTATTCTCTTATTTCTGGCAAAGAAATGTATCTTGCTATGGTGGTCTGCTCCACAGGTCCCAACAGCTTATTTGTGGATTTCACAAAGTGCAGCTTTTTTTCCTTTTTGTGACGGCCCCTGTGAATATATTTCTAAAAGGATTTAGGCCCCATCCACACGAAGGCAAAACGCTTAACAGTTTCCTAATAGATCGTCATAAAGACGAAGGAGTCTCAGAAAATGTGTGCGTCTACATGAATGCACTCGATACGCATGAAGACACTGTAAAACACATGCCAGACCTCTGGGGGCGCTGTAACAATATGACAGAAACAAGCGGAAAAAACAGTGGGCATGCGCACTTGCAGCAAAAGTTGTAAATAGAGATTTTGATAAAGTGAAGTGCTGTTATGTGTCCTTGATAATTGTTAAGTCAGAAGGAGATGAAGATATGAAACTATGACGTAAGCCTATCTGAAAACTTGTGGAGAACCAGTAATCATGGAGCTGCATATACGGCATTTCAAAATCTTTCCACTCTGGAACCTGGTTTCAAAAATGATCGTTTACAGACCCCCAAAATGCCGTCTTCGTATGAATGATAAGCAGGTTCGGCAAAAAACGTATGCGTTTAGACCTAGGTTTGTCTTCGTGTGGATGGGGCCTGAATGATATCCGTTCTCTTCAAGGTGACTGGATGCCCTGGGTAAATCATTCTGGTGTGGAGCACCTGGGCCCGCTGCTCCACTTCCGCTTTAAAAGGCTGGCTTCCTTGACCTGCTCTCTCTCTCTGTGCCCTGCACCTTTCGTCTGAGCTCCACGCACATTTAATTTAGTTCTCTTTGTTAGTGCACCCTTCAACACCTCACACCACATCATTTTCACACACCCAGCTTACGCTTTACTGATATTACAGACAATTCACACCACAAACTGCTATTTATTATTGTTGTTTGTTTACTTTAATTTGCAATAAATTGATTATTTTGAAAAATCACCCCTCCTTTCTTTTTGTCATGGCCATTGAGCCAGGTTGTGACACTTTGGAGAAATTGACTTATGACCTCAACCACCAATCCGACCAATTCTGGAGACTATGGAAGCCCTTTGAGACATACCTTCAAAAACTCTAAGGCCAATTTTTTTGTTTAAAATCATCTACCTTTATGGCCGATGTCTCAGTATTTGTCTACTCAGTTATTCTATGTGTGCGCTCTAAAGCTTTTTGTGTACACATGACCACATTGTATTTTGATGTAATTTACTAGGGCTGGGATGATACACTTTTCTCCTGATTCGATTTTTTACAATTTTTTTTAGGTGCTGATTCGATTAAAATTGCGATTCTACAATATTGCACATTTTTGCAATCTTTAGTTATCTTTTTTAACACCAGCAAAAAAGATGAACAACGATGATGCCTACAGACTATATCAGGAAAAATATGCATCACATCTGAGTCTGTTTTTAGGATTTATTCAGCAATAAATTTTAACCAGCTTTTTATACTCTCTCTTCAAAAGCCTGGATTGCACTTAAGAGTGGCTTATTAACCGGAAAAAATGAAGCATTTTAATTTGGAAAAGTCGATAAAAATTGTCAAAAAAAAAAAAAAATCCCAATACTTATGTGAATCGTTTTTTTCTCCCACCCCTATAATTTACATATCATAATTATATGTAATTGTTTATGCAGCGCTCACTGCTATTTTGGGGTGAGTTTTTTTTTGTGTCTTTCTTTTGTGTCTCAGTTTCGCTTTATCAGTTCTTGTTCGTATTGTAAAAATTTTAAAAAACTTTCAAAAAAAAAATCCATGTGTGCAAACATTAGTGAGTACATTATTTCTGCCTTATTCAACAGTAGTGGCAGTTCTCTGTGGCCCTGTCCTTTCTCATCTGCATCAGCTACAGTGTTTTACAGTTGGTAGGTGAGTGAAAAGGCCATCTGGATTGGTCTGCCTAAATGACCTCGTTTCGAATTAATTATGGACGTTACCCGCTCAGGACACTTGGATTACAGCGGACGAGCAGTATGAAGGAAAATAGGCACGTTTTTGTGGACTTTTTTCTTCGGGCTCCGTCGTCCTCTGTTAGATGGACATTTGTTGACAGCGAAAATCCCCCCGGAGCTCCGGCTGCATTTGAGACGTCAAAAAAGTGCTCCAGAGTGTTGCTCAGCATGAGGGTGAGTAGAAAATTAAGGCATATCATTCTTTGGGTGAAATATTCCTTCAATGAATAGGTGACACGACTTAGGTGGGTGACGCAATCTCGGTCCACAAGTTGCATTTGGTGTGAACACAGCTTCAAGTTTCATGTTGTTCAAGTTTTCTTTACAGGGTGTCCATAAAGTCTCTTTGCAATTTAAGAAAGTGTATTTTTGCATCTTTTTTGTGTATATCTTGTCACTACTGTTTTATTTTGAAACCAACCTCGGTCTGTTTCAGGATCATCATGTTCCTGACTGTCCTGCCTCTGTCTTGTCACACCTGCCTCCTGATTGTCACCCACCTGATCACCCTTCTTTACCTCTTGATTTAACCGTGTGTCTCTCAGTCTTGCTGCCAGTTCATCTGGCAACAAGACTGCTGCCAGACGACTTCATAGCCTTCATTCCAGCGTTCATAGTCATACCCAAGCTGTGTAGTTTGTTTATCGACCTTGCCTCTTGTTTCTTGTTTTTGATCCTGTTGCCTTTTCTGACTGCCTTCTTGTGTGCATTAGAATTAAACTTTTTACCTTACTGTGTTGTGCATTTGTGTCCACCTTTTCTGAGTAATGTTCCTTGAAACAAGGGCATACAGTCTTAACTTGAAAAGACAAAATATGGGCTCTTTAATGTGGTAGTCAAAGCTGCTCATCAGATTCATGATATAAAATGAATAGTATAACTTAGCTTTCCTATGCACAAAAGAAACCACAGCACGTGTGTCTTTCTCATGAGTCTATAAGCTTTGTTTACAAGAAAAGTCACACCTCTCCTTTTCACCAGTGGGATTGATTTCCTCGCTGACGTCACTCTGAGTCAGTGACACCTGAAGACTTGGGTCCCTGCAAAGCTTCAACTCTCCCTTCCCAGACTCCTGCTGGATTATAGCTTCTCAAACTGAACACTAAACCAGATCAGAGCGTGATTCTTTGAAGCCATTGTAGAAACCTGTGAGAGTGTACCACCTTCAGTCACACGGGGACAATGAACAGTGTGATTCATACCTTATAAAAGCACAACACCTGTGAGCACTCGCCATGACTGTCTGCAGCGCTCCCACACTGTTAGAGGCTGCAGCTACACCTCACAAATCCCAAATCTAATTGAATCTGTCATAACTGCTGTAATGATGGACACGAATAACCTCTGAGTCCCCCTGAAGGCCCGGGTGCTGGGTCCTGTGTGTCTGGGAGATAACGTGCCTAAAGGTGCAGCGGGATGATGTGCACAGACTCAGGTTACAGCAGAAAGGTCCCGGGACAGGTTGATGGAAGCTCTGATTGATTCTGAAAACAGAGAGGCCTGTGGGAGAAATGTAATTGAACCTGGAACAGATGTTAGACAGAGCCGGAAGAATGTGGTTATGATGGAGGAAGACAGCCTGAAAAGTCCTAATGGGCCAAAACAGAAATGTCAAAGTTACATCGAGCAGTGTGAAGAGGGGATGTGTTCTGGGTGAGTTTGACTTGTGCTTCTCAGCTGATGGTTAGGACACAAAAGTGAGATAGTGCTGCTCAAAGATGGCTGCCAATGGGGGTCTGTTTTATAAAATTCTAGTAAGAGACTGGTGCAAAGCAGCACTGATGAGCATTAGTGCACCGATCAGGCATGACATGATGGCACCTGTTAATGTGTTGGATATATGAATATATGAAAGAGATTTATTTCAGTTCACTTGCAATAAAACAACTTAGAAGATCAGAGTTAAAACTCAAGCGAACCAAAAGGGTGTAGGCAGAAGCCAAAGCTTATTTAAGCCTATCCCACAAAAATACAATCATTGCAGAAATAAGATTACAGAAAGAACAGTGCTGATGCATTGTTGCTTATTTTCATCGGAAATACATACATACATAATAACAGACATATTAACCTACATAATCCATGGTGTATTTCAAAACCAACTGATTCTTATAAAGTTTTTTTAACCTTACCAATGTTGTGCAAATCTATCCCTGTAAATGACAATGAGATTTGACATTTGTGTGTATTTTTGGTTTTTGAAACATAAATGTTCCTCTAACATTTATCCCTCAGCATAAACAACTTCTGGATACTTTCTGGGACATGCCCAATTTCAGCTTTGTACATTGTTTGTATTACACTGTATTTAACTAAATCTGAAAATTTTAGAATATTTAGCAGCAATAAGGAGGATTGGTTGGTTCAGGATGTTTTTCTTTCTTACTGATAATTTGTCTGCCTTTTTTTGGTAACAGAAAAATAGATTTGTTTTATATGTGTTTCCCTAAACCTCTATACAGTATGTCATGTGTAGCATATGGCAGAAACTAAACATTTCGTCCTCTTATTTCGCTTCAGTATTTGAAAGAAAACTGGAAATATAAACTTTACATTTGTAATCCTATTATCTTGCTTGGGAAGTTTCATATCCATAAATGCAAAGTTTTGAAGACCAAACCCTCTTTCCGTGCCTCTAAAAAAGGAGTCAGAACTCTATTTTCAGACTTTAGTAAACTCCTGTAACAAAAACAGCTGCTAAAACTTTAACCATATGCTCCAAATTTAAAATGTTTTTTTTTTGACTTCCTGTTACAATGTTCTGCTTACTTTGTTCGATTTCTGCTTTTCAACCCCTGCGCTCTGTCTGTATGTCTGTTCTACAACTCTTTGCTGTTTTTGTATTGTTAGTATTTCTCTAATAAAGCATCAAAAACATTTTGTCCTCAAAGTTGATGTTAGAGGCAGGGAAATGGGTGAGAGTAAGGACTTGAGTGAGTCTGACAAAAGCCAAAGTGTGATAGCTGGAAGACCGAGCCAAAGCACCTCCAAGACTACAGCTCTTTTGGGGTGTTCCCGGTCTTCAGTGGTCTATATCTATCTAAAGTGGCCTGTGGAAGGAACAGAGGAGAACCAAATCCTACAGCCGAGCTCCTGTTGCTGAAAAAGTTGATGCTGGTTCTGATGGGAGGTGTCCAAGTACACAGAGAATCACAGTTTGTGTATGGGGCTGTAAGGCTACAGACAAGTCAGGTGGAGGTGGTCATGATGTTGGCACCGAGGCCACATGCTGCCCCCGTTTCCTATTTAATGCATCCCAAGAGTCAATTCCATAGAAATGAATAAAATGTAAATATGAAGAGCCCGTAATAAAATCTGCCATTAACATGAAAATTGGGTATATTCCCATGAAATGTGTTGGTTTATGGTTCTCTGCAAAAAAATAATGATAATGATAATAATAATTGTAATAATAATAATAACAGAGTTCAGGATGAACAGAGTAGTTGTAGGGGTTAAAGGTCATGGAGCCCCATGTTCATCCTGTGCTTTTGACTGGGTAACATAATGATGCTTTTGAAGGCAAGGCAAGTTTATTTGTAGAGCACAATTCATACACAAGGCAATTCAAAGTGCTTTACAGAACAAGAAAAATGCATTAAAATCACAGTACAAAATAGAATCAACATTAATCATTATAAAATGACTTTAAAAATCACAATACAAAACAAAATCAACATTAATCATTATAAAATAAATTTAAAAAGAAGAGTGCAGATAAGATACTTTCAGTCATATGCACAGTTAAATAGAGCTGTGTTGAGTCTAGATTTGAACATTGTCAGAGTAGAGGCCTGTCTCACATCTTCAGAAAGAGTGTTCCAGATTTTAGCTGCATAAAACTGGAACCCTGATTCTCCATGTTTAGTCTGGACTCTAGGTACCAGCAGAAGGCCGGCCCCCGAGGTCCTCAGGGTCTGAGATGGTTCATATGGCACTAATATGTCAGAGATGTACTTTGGTGCTAGGCCATGGAGAGATTTGTACACAAGCAGAGCAGCTTTAAAGTCTATTCTCTGAGCCACAGGAAGCCAGTGTAGGGACCTGAGCACAGGACTAATGTGTTCGTACTTCCTGGTTCTGGTCAGGACACAAGCAGCAGCATTCTGGATGTTACTGCAGCTGTCTTATGGCTCGTTTGGAGAGGCCGGTGAGCAGGCCGTTACAGTAATCTAACCTACTAAAGACAAATGCATGGATAAGTATCTCTAGGTCAGGTTTAGACACTATACCTCTGATTTTGGCGATGTTTTTTAGATGGTAAAAGGCTGCTGATGTTATTGATGTTATTTGAAGAATTTCTTCCAATGTTGCAAAAACATTTTGGATGTCCAAGGTCAAGGTGCCTCCTGATTATTCTAAATAATTTATTACTAAAGAGGTTTCAGTGGGTCATGGGTCTCTTTTTGCCTCTGGTCTTATTTATTTATTGTTGAAAAATCACAAAAAAAACAAAAACAAAATGTGTTGTAAAGTTGATTTGTAATGTATATGGTGTTATGAGTTCAGTGTGTGATTGCTCTCGCAAAGGAACTAAAAAGAACTAATGAAATATGAAATAACACTCATGATGTCCAAATTTTTTGAGGAATAGTTGATTTTACGTTCAGCTATTAATAATTTCACACTTTTGCCTCTAAAGAACAATCACTGCTAAGGTTGGACGATATTGCCTAAAGATAAAGTCCCAGATTTTTCCCTGCAATCATGTTTCCAGATATATTCTCACCCAATCCAAACAGATTTCCCTCTTAAAGCTGAAGTCTGTGTCATAAAATGTTGACTACAGAGTTCAAACGTATGCAGACTTGTCTACATAAACACTAAAGGCTGAGCTATTTTCATGAAAAATTTACATTGAACTCTCTTATCAGTATTTAATCTCATACAAAAAAAAAAAAAACAACAACATACAGGCCTAAAGATGTGCTTGTCCAAAAGCTGGCAGGGACGGCCATTATAAAAACTGTTCATTTCCTGTATTTAAACATTGCAACAACTAACAATTGAATTAGGTAAAAAAAAAAAAAAACTCCTGATATGAAATTTTTTAATTCTCCTGAAGATATAACATAATTACATTTATCAAATAAAATGAGGTATTGCCCAGCCCTATTCACTGCATATCTCAAAATGAAAATAAACCAAACTTCCACATGATTTACTGTCATAAAATAAAGTGTCATCTGGTGTTGAGTGGTTATCTTTTTAGACATTGTAAAGATTGTATAGTGAGCTGGAGCTTAGTGTTCTTTCATTGCAAAGATTGATCAGTTCAACTTCAACTGAAGTTTGTTGGAGAAGAATCACAGGAGAAGAATCATGGTCCTGGTGGCACAGCAGTGCCACCTGCAGGTTCAACATGAATACTTAAAAAAATCTGACCTGAACAAACCCAACAGTACAAACTGAGTCTGTGTTTGATTTCTGCTCTTTTCTGCCTCTTCCTGCTGCACTAATGCTCTTTTCTGTCCACTCTGAAGCTCATGGTGATAACGTCCTCGATCCCAGCCTGCAGCTCGTCGTGCTCCTGCACTGATGAGACTCCTTTGGGGGTCCCGGTGAGGATGAGGTCCCCCTCCTCCAGGGTGATGAAGTCACTGATGTAGCTGATGAGATACGGGATGGAGAAGATCATCTGGGAGGTGCAGCCGCTCTGCTTCAGCTGGTCGTTCACCTTCAGCCACAGCTTCACGCTGCCCGGGTCAGGGATGCGCTCTTTGGGGATGAACTCACTGATCGGACAGGATGTGTTGAATGCTTTGGCGAGGGTCCAGGGCAGACCTGGAGAAATTAAACAGTAGTGGTCAGGCAGTCATTTAAAATCACAAAACATAATACAAGCAGATGTTACTCCAGAGGATAATAGACCAGTCCAGCTTGTTGTCAATGTGTGCACCTAATTACTAAAAGGTTTGCATCCCTTCAGTGACCGCCCCTCTGATTATGAGGGGCTGGATTGGGGACTTAGACCTTCTAAAGTCAATGACTATCTCATTGGTCTTGGACTTACTGAAGGCCCTCGCCAGGCTCTTGTACTCCTCTTCCTGCCCAGTCTTGACACAACCCACAGTAAAACCACTTCATGTTACTTCATTATCTTTGATGCTGCTATTATCTCTGCCAACGAGGTTATCTTTTCACTGCTGAAATTTTCAGGAATGTTGGGACTGGCCCAACTTAGAATTCGATACATTTTGGTGGTGATCCAGATAACTGCTATAAGCAAATGAACACTTGTTTTTGCTCAATAACTAATAACGTCAACATGACTCTGAGTGCTACATGTCGGTTTTCAGGGTCACGGAATCATATTATGATGATAACTTTATCATGGAACTATTGCTTTAGGATGTAACCGCGATAGGTCAGCTCCCCTGGCAGAGATTTGTGCTCTTAGTGTGCTTTCTAGTTATGCAAAAAACCTTTTTCGTTTTCCCCCATGTACCATTATGCACATGCCAGCAGACAAGAGGGCAGATACCACTTGAAAATGCAACCTGCCTCAAAATGATTGCAGGTGCTGCTAAAATCTTTTTGTGTTTCCTCTCCTCTTCTTTTATTCAGAGCAACTAAACCACAATCCTGGCTTCTGTCTTTTGGACATGAAAGAGCCCGGTCATTTTCTGACCGAGAACAAAACATTCCTGCTTGAAGCTGATGAGTTTATCTGATGACAAAAGGTTACAAATTAGTTTGCTTGCCCCTGATTTCTGGCAAAAAGCTGAGACACGTTACATAATGTGGTCCAGTCCAGTCAGCACCAGTTTCTTGTTTGCCAACTGTCAATAAATGTCATTAAAGAAGAGCATCACCTTTGGCTTTACACTCGTCCTGGATGTCCCGGGCTGTCATGTCCAAACACAGAGCATAACCTGCCACATGCTCCATGGCTGCAGCCTGAGGGATGGCAGTGCCCCCTTTCCCGATCACGACCCCCAGCTCCACCTCATGGTGCAGGTTGCTGCTGTACAGGGGCACCAGGATAGGGGAGCCCTCCCTCACGTAGGCTGAAGGTGGCTTAAGGAACAGGACGGGCTCTGTGGGAATCGCGTTCTTCAGCTCTTTGGCGTGGTCTGCGTAGTTCCTCCCGACGCAGATTATCTTTCTCCCCCATTCCCAAAATCTGGAAATGTTCCGGGCTGTCATTGTGGAGAACAGTGGAAGTTTGAGCCGATTTGAGGCAGTCAGCTGCAGCTGAAACAAACTTTGACCGACGACTAGAGAGGGTTAAACATTAGCCTACGGAGAGTCGGAAGGGACAGAAAAGTCAAACTGCTATCTCAAATAAGATGAATTTTAGGATTGTACTGTAGTTAAAAATGAAATTAAACATTATTTATAGTTAATAAATCACCTCTTAACTTTAACTCAGTCTGTAGTCGCTCGAACAATTACTTTCCTCGCGTTTTTGATTGATTTTATTCGCTCTATGCTACAATACTCGATTAGCCGTACCGAGCATGTCAAAGTTAAAGAGGGGGCGGAGGCGGAACTGAAGCCTTTTTTTCCCCCACCCAATTCTTTATTCAGCCATTTCAAGTAACAAACAGGCACATTTTGCATCATACATTCTTCAAAAATCACTGAGCAGCATCAGCAACCAATATAAACAAAATAATAAAATAAAAAGTATATATAAAAGAAAAACAAAATAGTAAATTCAATGAAAACATTTACAAGGGGATCAATTCATACACAAATCAAGAATTTCATAGAGTCTTGAGGCACTTTCCTTTTCAATCTTTTTAAAGATCGAGAAACTTTAGTTCAGTCTTTGGTGATCAGTTATGCACCATGTTGTTTTTCTAAGAAATAGTTATCGAATAATGGATTAAAGTGCAACGTCTAAATTCCATCTTATAATACAGTGAATCTGTATTGTATCTATTTAGTAAGATTACATATTTATTTTGAAGACGGTATATTATTTATTATGTTTAATTTGACTTTAAAGGAGACATATCATGCTGATGCATGATTTAATACTTACATATACTATAATTAATTTGGAAACAAGACCTTACACCCCCTTAATTTTAAAAAAATGAGATATTGTATTTTTTCTGATATCCTAGAACGAGATTTGATGCCTCTGAAAATAGGTCATTGCGAGATGTCCGCGAGATTTCAAACGTCGTGACGTCACGAGGTACCTTTCTTTTTATTGGAGTAATCTGATAAAACACTTCCTCCTCTGTGATGTCCATTAGCCACAAAACCGTCACCGAGGAACACATCTGTCCAGCAGGGGTTTATACTTCCCTAGCTCACTCACTCATTACCAGCTCTGGCCTGTAGGGGGGCTCAATACGCACTCGCTGCTTTGAGCCTGCCGGAAAATACAGTAGAAGAAGAAGGACAGGCTGGCTCTACCCCCGATAGAACTGACCAATCAGAGCACGAAGGGCTGTGACGTTGCGAGGTAACGGTAGGCCAGCCTGAGATCCTAGCATTTCAACGAGAGCTTGATAATGGCCTAAAATGAGAATATTGAGAATGCTATTGTGGGGCAATGAAGGAACTAAATGACTTGTACTGAGGGCAGAAATGCTTTACAGGCATCCTAGTCTGGCATAGTGAAAAGGAGAAACAAGCATGATATGTCTCCTTTAAATAAAAGAACATTTCTGAGGACTCAAATGTTCAAATTAAGATAAAAATATATTATTTTGTTAATCAATTGTTATTACATTCTGCTTTAGAAGAATCATCAACATGTATGCGTAATGGGGTACTCACGGCATGGTGAAATGGCTCAGGGGGTACACAAGACAAAAAAGGTTGGGAACCACTGAATAGACGGAATCTAGAAGGCTGAAAGTAGGTCTAAATAATAACTAGACGTCAAATATTCGTCTATTTTCCAGTGGGTATGTCATCGCATGTAGGGCTGGACAAATAAGATAAAAATCACATCTTGACATTCATTTAGGCTGAATAGAAAAACTATAAAGATATCTTTCTGCATAAACACTTGTCGTATTATTCAGAATATTGGCCCAGTATGATTGTGAGAGAAATCAAATACCAATACCAGACTGATACCAAGACAACAAATGAAAGGTCCCGAAACAACCACAACTGGTTATGTAAGTGTTTAAAGTTGAATCAAATTCAAGATGGACTCGACCAAACTGTGCGTTCAACACCATGAAGCCATTTCTGTACAATCAGTTGTCATGTTGTGATCTGTGCAGCAGTATAAAAAAATATCAAACAATAATCTGAAGATATATTTTTAGCAAGATTGAAAACTGTCTAAATGACAAGTATTTCTAAGGACAATTAAAAACGTGGTTTAAGTGACGTCCTCATGCACAGCAAACCACACAGTAGGTATCTCCACATTCAGGTAAAAAAAATGTTATCTCAAAAAACATTTTTTTTCAGGAATTACCAAAAAAACATTGTTTAAAAAAAGAATAAATGGCATATTATCATGTTAAATGATTGTTTAGATTATTTTAATTGGAATGAATTTAATGAAACTAGCTCTTATCTCATAATAGCACTTTTTAAGTTTCATGTATGTGTCTGCCTGTGTGTGTGAGAGAATTTTCAGTATGGCAAAAATACTATGATTTTGGATTAATTATATAAAAGAGCATATTACTTAGGCTGTAACTTCCGGTTTCAAAGCCTATGCTTTGTTTTTGAATCTAAGAGAAACCATTTTTTCTGACAATATTGGTACAAGTTACAGAAAATGCAGAGTACAGTCAGGTTTTACCTCATCTTCTCATTTTACAGCAGCGCCAATCAACATTGTAACAATTAAAAACCCACCATCAGGTCTTGTCCAATACATTGGCAGGGTTTGAGATGTAGTAGTTCTGTTCAAAGCAGCAACATTGTTGGAGAGTGACAGTGTGTTTGTGTAGTGATGTAAAAAGCCTAGTTAGAGATGCCAAAACCAGTAATGGTTAACAACGCCTACCTCACCGTAAAGCCTGCATAAATTCATAAAGCGTTGAGGTTGCAGAGAAAGTCGCACACAGTGTGATGAGTCTAGCCAAAAAGGACACTTTCCTGTCTGTAGTGTGTCCGAAAATCCTCATTTAGGCAGAAATATTCTTAGGCCCCATCCACACGAAGACAAACCTAGGTCTAAACGCATAAGTTTTTTGCCGAACCTGCTTATCATCCATACGAAGACGGCGTTTTGGGGGTCTGTAAATGATCATTTTTGAAACCAGGTTCCAGAGTGGAAAGATTTTGAAATGCCGTATACGCAGCTCCATGATTACTGGCTTTCCGCAAGTTTTCAGAAACGCTTACGTCATAGTTTCATATCTTCATTGACACGCATGCGCCACACGCGGCAACAACAGTGGCGGCGTAAATGAAGCATATGTGCTGATGAAGCTAGTGACTCTACTATCGCTGTCAGCAAAATCTCCTTCTTCTCAATCACCACCGAGCTAAACAAACAATTATCGAGGACGCATTACAACACTTTATGATCACTTTATCACAGTCTCTGTTAACAACTTTTGCCGCAAGTGCGCATGCCCACTGTTTTTTCGTCTGTTTCCACTTGTTTCCGTCATATCGTTACAGCGACCCTAGAGGTCTGGCATGTGTTTTACAACGTTTTGATGCGTATCAGGTGCATTCATATAGACGCACACATTTTCTGAGACGCCTTCGTCTTTATGACAATCGTTTTGGAAACTGTTAGGCGTTTTGTCTTCGTGTGAGGCCTTAGATGTTCCTTTCAGTGAACTTTAGCACAGTTTTTATGTGTACAGGAACTATGAACACACAGAATTTCCATATCTTCATAATTACCCACCTACACGTGGTCATTATCTCAGAATGCCATAACAGATAAATGTTCTTCGATTGTGTCAATGCATTAATCATCCATGTCTTAAAGCCATTCATCATAAAATGATATATTTCTGCATTCCAGAATCAAACAACAAATACCCAAGTACAAGTCATGTAAAGCTGATCATAGAGATTGAAATTAAGGGAAAGGGAGGAGAGAAACAGAAGAGAACTGTATTTATAAAAAAAAGAGCCTCAATACAATGTGACTGTTCTGAGCTGCTGCATAGAATTAACTACATTAGCTTTATTATTCACTTCTTTAAGAATTTAGAGCATCTAAAAATATTAAAAAGCAGGATATTCACAAATATAATATGTTTGCAGTGATCAAACATCATGACTTTGGCAGATCCTCATCAAATACAATTTTAGAGAATTTATCTGTTAACCAAGTTAAACATCTTGATGCTTAGTAAGATTTTTCCTGTCAGCCCTGTATTCGGTATGAGTGTTGCTGTTTAACTGACTGATTTTGTACAATAAAAAAACTCACATTGAAATAAAATATAATAATAAAAATGAAATAAACAATTCAGTCAAAATAAAACTATTTTAATGATAATTTCTGTATTTTTAAATGAGTATCTGAAGTTTGTCTGAGTATATTGAAGTGTTTTCTGCTGCCTGGACAGATTTACTGACCATTGGGATTTGTTTCTGATATAAAGTCTCAGTTTAAATGTTCTCCTGATGTCAGGGTTTCTTTTCTGACTTTATTTGATCAGTTTATTTCTCTGTGTGGACATTTTGTGCAGAGAAGTAGGACATAGATTTTTAATCTTTTGTCCAGTCAGCAGTTCTTCACTGTTACCGTAGCAACAACACGCATCTTACAAACTAAGCATCAGCATAGTAACGATATAATAAACCAGCTCCAATGAATTTCTTCCCTTTTCACCAAGCCACTTGGAGGTAACTACACTCTTTTTGTGTTTTCTTGCTAGGCAGGGATCATTAGCTTGCTTAAGCTAGCTAGTTCATGATCATTTCTTTGCCTTTTGTGTTTGTAAATAAATTATATTGTGTAGGACACAGACTTCTTTATTTCTTTTATAGCCAAGTTACATTTGTCAGCGTGTATTAACTGAAGGAGTGAAACAGAAAGGTTTAGTACCCTGATTGATCCATGTTTTGAGTGTAACTGAGCACACCATGTATGAAAATAAAGTTTGAAGTGTTCTTAATGTGAAAATGAAACAATTATTGACAGATTTTCAACTTTTACGCTTGATAAATGTTTACTTTAGTCTCTTTTCACATCTGACTTTAAGCTAGCCTTGAGCTAAACTGAGTGTGAATTAAACGGAGCCTCTGTAAATAAACACCACTTGCGACTTTATTAACTCGACAAACTGCAATAAACTCATATTTCGGATCAATAATTCATCTATAAAAACAACATAGTTCCGAACCTGACCCCACATTTTACCATCGGAGGAATAGTGTGAAAGAAAATTCAATAACTTCACCATAAAGACACCAAAGTACAAGTGTAGAGTAGTGGCACCACACTCTTTTTACCACAGCTCTTACTTTAGAGAAATAGTTTATAATGTAATTTATATATTTTTTAATATACTTACGTATATTCATTGATAGGAAATGACTCTGACTGTAATAACTGCTGTTGTTGACTGTGGTGGTACTAAAGCCATTTTAAATATAATAAAAATATAAAATTAGATGAAGCATTTATGTTGATTTATAACAGTAAGATGCTAACTATTTGTGATTATGTTTTAATTCTTTAAAGAAAGTAGGTATATAAGTAAAACATGAAGTTGCTGTTCAAAAAGCCACCATTCTCATGGAGTGACCCAGTGAAGTATGTTTGCTAATAGGTAAAGACTATAAAAACTGTAATGACTGCACTGTTGTTGACCTTAGTTACACCAAACCCCGCCTGATTATCAAACATCTCTTCTAGTTTAGTCTACATCTCTTATTTAAGATATATATGTTTCAATGTAATTAATATATTTTTTAAAATATTGACATATATTCAATAATAGATAAAAACTTTATAAACTGTAATAACTTCACTGTTGTTGACTGTAGAGGCACCAAAGCCATCCTGATGATCAAACATCTCTTCTAGTTTATAATACAGCTCTACCAAGATATATATGTTTAAATAAAATTCATATGGCTTTTTAATAAAGGGAAGTATGTTTATCAATAGGTTTATATTTAATTTATACTTTATTCTTATTTATATATAAATAATATTTATACCATATAAGTATTTTTTCAAATATTGGTGTATGTACACACACACATATATATATATATATATATATATATATATATATATGTGTGTGTGTGTGTGTGTGTGTGTGTGTGTGTGTACATATATATATATATATATATATATATATATATATATATATATATATATATATATATATATATATATATATATATATATATATATATATATATATATATATATATATATATATATATATATATATATATATATATATATATATATATATATATATATATATATATATATATCACAAACGCATTTGGAGAGGAGTCAACAGGCCTATGATGAAAGGTACACCATTCCTACTGTGAAACACGGAATCACTGATGTTTTTGGCCTTTTCTCAGGAAAATATGAATGATAACAAAAACCTTTCTGTCACTCATGGTTAGTGGTTGGGTGAAGCAGCATGTTACCAAAAAAAAAAATAGTTTACTCTTTTAAATCATAATGACAACAGAAACCTCAAAAATGACCCTGTTCAAAAGTTTACACCCCCTGGCAGTTTTGGCCAAACATGCACAAAATTTGACACAAATGGGTTTGAATGTCTACTAAAGGCCATCCTCTCTGTGATCTATTAGCTTGTAATCACTGTGTGTGTATAAAAGCTCAGTGAGTTTCTGAGTGACAGACACATGCATCTTTCACTCAGTGCTCAAGTTTCAGGTTTCTGCGTCATGGGGAAAGGATGGTAAATGTCAAAAGATCTGCGAGAAAAGATATTTCAACTGTATAAAACAGGAAAAGGATTTTGCCTAAGGAACTGAGGATCAAGAAGCACTGTTAAAACTCTAATCTAAGAAGGGAGAGAGAGAATTCTGTTGAAACCAAACCACAGTCAGGCAGACCAACAAAATTTCAGCTCAAACTGCAAGGAAAATTGTTAGAGATGGAAAAAACCCTCAAATAACTTCAGCTGAAATACAGGACTCTCTGAAAAGAAATTGGGGTGATGTTTCAAGATCCACAATAGACACTTAGAAACATGGGCTGCATGGTTGAATGATGAAAGCCATTTCACTAAATGCCACATATGAATATGCTTACAATACCCCAAACAGCACAGAGACTGTACTATAAACTTTTAAAGTAATTTATGATGAAACCAGGCTGGCTTTTTGGCCACAATCAACAAAGCAGTTATTACATTTAATAGTCATTACCTATCAATAAACATGAAAGGTACACCATTCCTGCTGTAGCAAATTAAAAAAACATTTATCGTGGGTAGAGGATTATAAAACAGAAGGTAAATTGTCTCATCAGGCTGGCTTTGGAGCTTGAAAGGAACAACCAAAAATATATTGAAAAAAATAGTTGTTTTTATCAGAACTATAATGTAATATTTATCAAAATGTAAATGTGAGAGTGATCAAAAACACAAAACATTACCTATTGATAAACATATTTCACTATATTAAAAACTATTTGAAATGAAATTATTGGGTTTGGAACTACGTTGTTGTTTTGGTGAGTTATTAAACTAAAATATGAGTTTATGGTCCTAATATACCATCGTACCACTGCGCTGTGGTGCAGAAAAATATCTCTATATTTTTATTTGAAGTAAGGTTGTATGACCTTTCCCACTGGAGTTTAAAAGCTATTGATAGTCAGTTGTTGTGGCTGCTGTGTGTCTGCTGCTAACTTTGTTTGGATTGAATACAGCAGTCTGAAAGTTAAAATGACATATCAGTGGATCTCAAATGGAGCAGCAGGACACACACTCAATCATAACTTACACAACAACAGATACAAACCCACTCCGTTAGTTTAGTGTGTACATGATTTAGTTATACAGCTGCAGATTCTGCTTTTAAAAGAAGAGCTTTAAGTGTTTTGTTGTTGGTTGAACTTTGGCAGGTAGACTGAATTCTTACTTTTGTGTTATCCCATTTATATGTTTGTCTTCTCTTGAATTTGTGACCTGTCAGGTTGAAATGTGTGTCAGTGAATGAATGACAATTATCAGAGATAAATGTATTTTTAAGAGACATTGCTTATAACCAAATAGAAGTACACATATAGAGAGTGAAAAGGCCACTAACACATGTGAAGAGGCTGTCTGTCATGATACATACATGGTGTGTCTTGGTCTTTTGGCCTGATCTTAGGTGTGCATTGAGCAGGACAAAATAAAATAAAACCACAACTTTATATAGTTGTAGAAGGGACTGCTCTGAAACCAGTATAAAAGTTCAAATGTAAAGTTTTATTGTAAATCCAGTCCTTTATACAGGGAGCTGTGTGGTAATATTAAAGTCATTGAGTTAAGTCATTTGACAGATGAGCAGTACATCAATAAGTCATTCAGTCAACAAAATTTATTACAGTTTTTATAGTCATCATTACCTGTTGATGAACATACTTTGAACAATAAAGACATATGAATTGAAATTTAAAATATTTATAGTGTAAGCTGTACTATAAATGTATCTGAAGTTTGTCTGAGTATATTGAAGTGTTTTCTGCTGCACTACAGATTTACTGACCATTGGGATTTGTTTCTGATATAAAGTCTCAGTTTAAATGTTCTCCTGATGTCAGGGTTTCTTTTCTGACTTTATTTGATCAGTTTATTTCTCTGTGTGGTTATTTTGTGCAGAGAAGTAGGACATAGATTTTTAATCTTTTGTCCAGTCAGCAGTTCTTCACTGTTACCGTAGCAACAACACGCAGCTTACAAACTATAAGCATCAGCATAGTAACGATATAATAAACCAGCTCCAATGAATTTCTTCCCTTTTCACCAAGCCACTTGGAGGTAACTACACTCTTTTTGTGTTATCTTGCTAGGCAGGGATCATTAGCTTGCTTAAGCTAGCTAGTTCATGATCATTTCTTTGCCTTTTGTGTTTGGAAATAAATCATATTGTGTAGGACACAGACTTCTTCATTTCCTTTGTAGCCAAGTTATTTTTGTCAGCATGATTTGACTGAAGGAGAGAAACAGAAAGGTTTAGTACCCTGATTGATCCATGTTTTGAGAGTCACAGAGCACACCATGTATGAAAATAAAGTTTGAAGTGTTCTGAATGTGAAAATGAAACAATTATTGACAGATTTTCAACTTTTACGCTTGATAAATGTTTACTTTAGTCTCTTTTCACATCTGACTTTAAACTAGCCTTGAGTTAAACTGAGTGTGAAAGTGACATTAAACAGAGCCTTTCTAAATCCACAACACTGTGCTGTGGTGCAATAAGATATCTTTATATTTTTATTTTAAAGTTAGGTTGGAGTTTAAAGACCATTGACAGTCAGTTGTTGTGGCTGCTGTGTGTCTGCTGCTAACTTTGTTTGGATTGAATACAGCAGTCTGAAAGTTAAAATGACATATCAGTGGATCTCAAATGGAGCAGCAGGACACACACTCAATTATAACTTAAACAACAACAACAACAGATAAATGAGCTCAAACCCATCAGTTTAGTGTGTACATGAATTTAGTTATACAGCTGCAGATTCTGCTTTTAAAAAGAAGAGCTTTAAGTGTTTTGTTGTTGGTTGAACTTTGGCAGGTAGACTGAATTCTTACTTTTGTGTTATCATTTTATGTTTATCTTCTCTTGAACTTGTGACCTGTGAGGTTGAAATCTTTGTCAGTGAATGAATGACAATTATCAGAGATAAATGTATTTTTAAGAGACATTGCTTATAACCAAATAAAACTTATCTGCCTGGTCATTACATTACATTAAATCATACATGGACATTTGTGTTGGTCTTTTGGCCTGATCTGCATAAGTTCAAATGTACATGATTTTTGCTTGTTGTCTCTTCTGGTTAATTTCAGGCATCACTTTGAATGAATGTCAAATGGTTATTTCAACCAACCTCAATTACATGAAGATTCCTTTGTGTAATTTATTTCTTTGCTCCTTGCAAAGTATTTGAAATGTTTTTTAGTCATCACTGTTTTTTGACTCTGTGAGGATCAATGAATCTTCATTCATGAGTGGTGCTCTATGAAAGATGACAGATTGTGAAGTTGTCCTGGCCAATGTCCTTCCCGTTTTAAACTGTAGAGCTGCACTGACATGATCTTATAAACTCAGACATTGACCTCCATGATGAGGAGAAAGTCTTAGTGCTGGACTCTGAGGAAAATATGAGTGAACTTTTAGTTTAGTGTGTTTTGAAAGTGTTACTGACATTGTTCTGGTTTGATCTTACAGAAAACTAAAGCCAGAGAAAATCACAAACAAGGAGAGACAAGACACCATCGGATCGAGGACCAACACCAACGAAGAAGAGTGAGAGAGTGGGAGAGAGGGAGAGAGAGAGGGAGAGAGAGAGTGAGAGAGTGAGAGAGAGAGAGAGAGAGAGACAGGGAGGAGGAGGAGGAGGAGGAGAAGGAGGAGGACGACGACGACGAGGAGGAGGAGGTAAGTATCCAGAAGAGGAAGAAGGAAGAGTGAGGGAGGATAATGGGACTGAAGCAGTCAGTGAGATACAGGAGCAGGAGCAGGAGGGGGGAGATCTACAGAAAAGGGCAGGAGGAGAATTGGAGAGTGGAGGAGGAGGACAGATGGGTAAGTATCCAGGGGAGGAGCAAGGAGGAGCAAGGATGGATGAAGGGTGAGGAGAAAGGAAGGAGAAGGAGATGGGGACTGAGGCTGCCAGGTATATTCAGATGCATGAGTTGTCGCACGAAGGGGGGGGAGGAGATCTACAGAAAGGAGCAGGTGGAGAGGCAGAGAGTGGAGGAGGAGGTTCTGGAGAGGGAGAGAGGGAGAGAGGAGGAGATGTTAAAACAACAGGTAAGAATGTTAGAGAGCAGGAGAGAGGAGAAGAAACAGGAGCAGGGGATACAGGTGAAGGATATGGAAAGTAGGAGATGGCTGGTGGAGCAGATAATTGAGCTAGAGGAGAGAGAGGAGGAGGAGATGATTCAGAAGCAGGAGCAGAAGGAGAGAGTGAGGCAGGAGGTGATTGAGAAGCAGGACCAGGAGGAGAGTGAGAGGCAGGGGATGATTGTGAAGCAGGAGCAGGAGGAGAGTAAGAGGCAGATGATGATTGAGAAGCAGGAGCAGGAGGAGAGTGAGAGGCAGGAGATGATTCAGGAGCAGGAGGACAGAGTGTGGCAGGAGATGATTGAGAAGCAGGAGCAGAAGGAGGGTAAGAGGCAGGAGATGATTCAGGAGCAGGAGCAGGAGGAGAGAGTGTGGCAGGTGATGATTGAGAAGCAGGAGCAGAAGGAGGGTAAGAGGCAGGAGATGATTGAGAAGCAGGAGCAGGAGGAGGGTAAGAGGCAGGAGATGATTGAGAAGAAGAGGAAACAAAGGGAGGATAGGAGGAGACAAGGGCAGGAAGAGAGGGAGAGACAGGAGGAGGTTGTGAGGGAGGAGAGGATTCCAGAAGAGGAAGAAGGAGTGAGCGGAGGCTGGAATGGAGAAGAAGAAGAAAGGGAGAGGAGAGGAGGAGAGAGTCAGGAGATGATTGAGAAGCAGGAGCAGGAGGAGAGTGAGAGGCAGGAGATGATTCAGGAGCAGGAGGAGAGGGTGTGGCAGGAGATGATTGAGAAGCAGGAGCAGAAGGATGGTAAGAGGCAGGAGATGATTGAGGAGCAGGAGGAGGGTGAGAGGCAGGAGATGATTGAGAAGCAGGAGCAGGAGGAGAGTAAGAGGCAGGAGATGATTGAGGAGGAAAGGCTGGAGGATAGGAGAAGACAAGGGAGAAGAGAGGAGAGACAGGAGGAGATTCGGAGGGAGGAGAGGATTGAGAAGAAGAGGCAGCGGAGGCTGGAATGGAGAAGAAAGCAGAAGGAGAGGAATAAACAGGAGAGAGAGAGTCAGGAGATGATTGAGAAGCAGGAGCAGGAGGAGAGTGAGAGGCAGGAGATGATTCAGGAGCAGGAGGAGAGGGTGTGGCAGGAGATGATTGAGAAGCAGGAGCAGAAGGATGGTAAGAGTCAGGAGATGATTGAGAAGCAGGAGCAGGAGGAGAGTGAGAGGCAGGAGATGATTCAGGAGCAGGAGGAGAGGGTGTGGCAGGAGATGATTGAGAAGCAGGAGCAGAAGGATGGTAAGAGGCAGGAGATGATTGAGAAGCAGGAGCAGGAGGAGAGAGTGTGGCAGGTGATGATTGAGAAGCAGGAGCAGGAGGAGAGTAAAAGGCAGGAGATGATTGAGAAGACGAGGAAACAAAGGGAG